>JAKSZP010018401.1:0-364260 GCA_022478985.1 Massospora cicadina | reverse complement strand
AAATAATTGTAATGAATTGACATTGAGGTAATTGGCTATAGACAAGTAGTTGCAGAGAAGGTCGGCCTAAATGTGCAAGTGTATTCAGTCTAAGCTTTTAAAAATATAAATAAATCCACATTACAATAAATAAACCCAAGCTTGTTATTGAAATAGGCTTCAATTAGAGTATTATCTCAAGCATTAGGAGAATAATTGGCAAAATCTGTTGGTTGTCAAAGATCTTATTTTTGAGTCAACCACCAGAATCTTACAGGTAGTGAGGAGGAAAATAAAGAGAGCTGCATACTGAAGGTCATCCTGAGCAGCGTTGAATGTTGATCACCCATACTCAACTTGAACCAAAGAAGTTATTGACCTGGTATCCAAAGCGTTATTCTCCTGTCCTGATCCTATTTCTGCATAAATCTAGGCAAGAGGGGGGATGGGTTGGGATTTTTACTCACATTTCCAGCCATCTAGATTACCATGGGACGCTAGGGAATAATTCCCTATAGAAAGTGAATTGGATATTGGTTGACCCCAATTTCAGGTTAACAATGTTTGGGGGATTTTAGGCAATTCACCTGGCTCAAATTTATCAGGGGATTGATCCTAATGTATTTTTAAGATCTCATTGGCTAGAGTTGTCAATGAAATTGGGACATCTGATAGTTGATCAATGATTAACTATCAGGTGTACCAATTAGGATTAGTTGGGTTTTATCACTGACCAATTGGGAATTTAAGTAGCAAGTTGTGGGGCGAATGATGCCACCTGAAACTAGAAAATTGATTAGTTGGTTCACAACTTGCCTTAATGTGTAATAAGTCCCATTACCTAAGCAGGTCACAAGCCAAATATGGTTGGTTCGCTGGGATTGAGTAGAAAACATTAGGGACATGTTTTTTGACTCTTAACATTTTAAGTCTTGAGGATGTCCAATGACGGAATCCTAGCCAGTATAGGGAAGACCATTGCTGATTAGACGACAAATGGTAATTTAATGGCAATGGCTGCCGTTTCATCACTGAGGCACAACCGAGGGGATGGGTGCTGAATTCCCTCAATAAATTCCCCTGAGATTTCACTTTATAAAAAACAATAATTAATAAAATATACTTTAGCAGAATTCATTATTAGTTCTATTCATCTTCAAGGAAATTATTAATGTATGCTTTAATTGGAGAAACTTTAACAGGATAAAAAAGTAAGGATTGAGGTTCCTAATAAGAGAAGCTGAGATGGGAATTGCTACCAACTGTATGTCACCAGAGAGAGGCAGTAAATGAGGATATGAGAGTGGATCAAATTGGGTGGATAAGTGAATAAATCACTATTGAAACATCTAGAGCATTTTGAGGAGGAATACTGGTCAAGCGTTGGACCAAACACTATTATCTATTCAACTACATATAATAGTCTCCACATCATTATCAACCATATATCATATATCATCTGACATCACAAGAATTGCACAAAAATGAACCTGTGCAGTTATCAATTTTAGGGGATAATATTCATGAACAAGCAGTGAAGCCCCTATATTTCTAACAGTTGTCAATCAAATAAGGGGTTTATGAGTTGCTGGTGAGTTATGCTATCTGTAATAAAGTAACTTTTGAGTTAACCTTTTCAGGATCACAACCTGGTGTTTATAAATAAGATTCCCCTTACCTAAGCAGGTTGTTACCTAATAAAGGTAGTTCTATGAGAGTTGGTAAAGTTGTTGGGACACATCCTATGTTTCAAATCAGAAAAGTTGCATTTAGAGTCAGCGAGAAAATCCAAATAAAATAAATGAGAAATATTACCGTTTTGTTTGATTTTGGATGATTAATTCATTGGTGATGGCTGAAATACTAAATAGGGGCGCCAACCAAGAAGTTGGGCGCCAAATTCCCTATAAATATCTTGGTTTTTATAAAGCAGATCACATACAGATACATTATCTACCAATAATTTTTATACTTTAAATAGTTTTCTCTTCTGATTAGAGTGGAAGGACAAAAAGATCCTTTGTCTATATATTACTGTGATCTCCGCGGACTCTGTATGTTGATAAGGAAGAAGAACTGCTTCACCTAATCCTAGGTTAAGTTCTACAGAAGTGAAGGGAAGAACCTTTGAACTGAGTGAGGTTAAGCTCTACCAAAAAGGGAAGAAGTTCCTAGAAGACTTTCCAGAATACCATCTAAGTTTAGGACAAGCACCAGGTTGGCAATGAACCTAATAACCATCTTGGTTAAATAAAGCTCAATTAATTATTAGTCTTCATACTTTTACTGCCCCATGCAATTGTTTATCAACAATATGAACAACGCACATACAAGGAACCTGTGCAGTTGAACAAGGGAGCTGAAGCGAGTTACTATCTGAAAGGAGGAAACAGATCCCAAAGATTTAACAATTGGTGCTTAGTTAAGTAGCTATCAGTTCCTAAGTTTTAACAATTGGTGCTCACTACATGGGGTAATTTGAGTTTTAAGCCAATTTTAATAAGAAAATCTTATATACCATGTATATAAAAACGAATTACAAATCTTTATATTGAGCTAGAAACTATCAACAAAAACGTGTTCAACTTGGCGTCACAGGCCAATTTCATTACATTGTAAAAACGGGTGATAAATGATGAGGAAAAGGTCGAACAAGTTGGGAAAACTAACAATGACCTCAGTGGAAATATTGTTTCCTTGAAGCGCAGGGAGGGTTAATTAATTAAAGAATTATTGTTTCTGAAGGCTGAGTGAGAAGTAGATCAACTTTGCATAAGTCAGATTATTAAAAGTAGAGCAACTATTGAAATGCATAGAAGAACTGGAGAATCACCAATGTGATTGTGCGCAAGTAGAGGCAGAAGAAGCTGACTACAAATTTCATGAAGCTCCAGTCGGAAAATTCCACTGCCCAGAAATATGCCTGTGCCATTTGAAGCAATTTTGGAAATGACCTCCAAAGTTACTCCTATGGTCAATCAAGCCATCAGGAAGGAATCCCCTGCCAGTGGAACAACAGACAAATTTTGGATCAAACCATAATTACCCAAGTCCCATTGGGATAACGCCTCTGCATTTTTATGATCATCTGAGATGACAATGTTCAGACTCAGTGAATGACAAAAAACAGTGACCTTCATGAACTTTCTAAACGCCAATTTTCAGAATCTAGTGTTACCTATCTAAACGGGGACAATTGGTCTTACAACGAGGACAAGGAAGCCATTATGATAGAATTTGGAAGCTCTAAAAGGATGTCTAATCACAAAAGGGATAAATGGAGAATCAATTATGAAAGATGAGACTTTAGCAGCTTTTGCAGACCGATTCTACTAAGAATTAAATACCTTAGTTAGTGCGAAAATGCTAGCAGATTTTGAAGCCAGAGTTGCGATGTAAGCGGCAATATGGCCCTATCATGATTTGTAATGAAAAATGGCTTCAGCGTTAGTGACACAAATGTTCACATCTCAAATGATGGGTCATTTGAAGGTTTTGGGAGCAGTTCTAAAGCCTAAACTGAGCTTCAAAGTGATCTAGATTCAAGCCTAAAAATCGTAAAATATGCTGAGGTTAATAAGAAGCAACAAAATCAAATTGTGACGGGGAATAAACCCAAAGTAAAAAACGTGTGGATAAGACGCAGATCCACTACCACCAAAGTGGGATACCTGGACATTTAGCTTCTTAATGTTGGAGAAAGAAGCTAAAGGAGCAAGTCACTAAAGTCCAGGAAAAGGAAAAGAAATTTAGTCCAGAATTGTGGAAAGGACCCACAGATTAGACAAGAAACAATCTGGTACTGCAGTTTATCTTCTCCTGCTGACATTAAAGGACAATATAGATTTTTCTGACCTATTTGTGTATGATGAACCAACTGACCTACTCTATAAGGTTGTTAATATGGACGTTAATGCTATAACCTGAGCCAAAGTGAAGTTGATCAACCCTAAAATCATAAAAGAAGTGGCTCAACCATACGCTCATCAACTAGTGGACAAGATAAGATCTTTCAAGAAATGAGAGGAGTTACTCAAGTTGAGGCTAGTTGAGGCGAACGTATCTCTAATCCTAAGAGTGATCCTGATTTCTTGCCCTGATTTATCCATGCAATTAATTCACACTCTAATTTTGACAAATAACGCTGCTATTCACCCAGTTAATACCCTATTAAAATATTCTGAGTATACCTATGCAGATTTCATGGTTGATTGAGTGAAAGTGAGGGCAATCAATGACAGTGAAGCACCTATTAACATTGTTTTAACCAAATTGGTGAAACAAATGAAGATTTCACTGGATCTAGAACACCGGTTGGAATATGGAATGACTGGACCAGATATGACAATATCCTGTGGAGCCTATAGTGCATTACTCTGTTTTGGTTTAATTATGGTACCAGGTCCCACCATCATGCTGCTAAACGGAATTATGATATGCACATTGGGATGGAGTCCCTGAGAAAATATGGAGTTTTATAATTTTGAGAAGCTTGCCCTGACTATTCTGAGGCAGACTTTGCCCTTGGTATATCAGCAAGAAGGAGAGCCACCACTGACCAAGAAGAACAATTTAGTAAACTTGAAATACAATGATGGCATAATTCCCATATAGTAAAAGTAAGTTGGTGAAAATGGAGTGAAATGATGAAGGAGAACTTAAAATTACAGGTTACTCTTGAGAACAAAAAGTATTAGTACTATACCACTGGGAATGAAGATATTCATAAACACAAATTATACTCAAAATCCCAGAGCAAATATATGGAGAAGTTATTAGCCCATGGAGAATTCAAGAGACGAGCCATGGGTAGCGCTGGGGATAATTATGCTGAAACATATAAAAATAAACATGCTACTGGCTAATCTGGGAAAAATACCGATGAAGATTGCAAAAAATCTATTCGTTGCATTTCTGCATTTAATCCTGACGTCAGAGATCAGCAAATTTCTTGATCTCTGAACATCAACTTAAATAAGATTACCTGAGGAAACTGCCAAAAGTATCACCGTTTTAGTGGATCAAGAGCAGCTGCTAATTTATTTGAACAGCTTTGAGAAGATGTGCTCCAACTATTGAGAGATATCAGAAAATATTTGCCCAAGATGACCACAACTTGGGATGCATGAGGAACGTGATTCACAAGGTCGACACTGCAAAATACCCATTAGTAAGAATGAGACTGGTCCACCGGTCTAGAGCTGCTAAAGCTGCGGTCAGCAAAGAAATCAACAAGCTAGTTGAGCATGGGCTTCTTGTTCCATCATTAAGTCCATAGATGAATCTAATCCTCTTTGTGAAAAAGAAAAATGGATCAAATTGATTAGTGATCAATTATTGCTAATTGAATAAAATCACTAAGATTATTCTTATCCACTACTAAGGTTTGACGATGCACTCAAACACCTAGGGACTTCCAGATACTTTTCAGCAATGTACTTAATTTTGGGATTTAGGCAAATAAATTTACCAAAAGGAAGATAAAAAATATAAAAAATTACTGCACAGGACTGTACCAGCCTACCCAAATGCCCCATGGCTTTTGCAACGCGCCTGCCACATTCCATAGAGCAATGGACTCTATCCTTAAGATCTTAAGCTATACTGAGTTTTAGTTTATCTGAATGATATCAATTTATTCAGAAGGACCTTCGCGGACAATTTGGAACACTTAGAAGTGTTTAAACGACTGGTGATGGTGAACTTAAAGATCAAGCCAAGGAAAATTCATTTCTTTAAGAAAAAGCTCAAGTACTTGTGGTTTGTGATAAACTTCAACGGGCTGCAACCCCAGCAGCAGAAGATTGTGGCAATCAAACTGATGTCAATCCTAAAGAGCGTTTGGGATTTTCAGAAAATTGACTATGGGCTCTGCTAGTTGGCAGGCCAACCAGTATGAAGAATGGTCATCCCTTGCCATTTTACCTTAGGCGTCAGGGCTAGCAGCACCGGCTAACCCCTTGGCATGTCACCCATGCCATTTGGGGATCCCCCAGCCTAAACTACAACCAATAAAATAAATAATAAACTTATAACAAAAGGTAAATCAAGCAAAGGGAGATATTTATTGAAAGGGAAGCACCAAGTATTTATGTTGTTTACAAAAGGGCTACTGCACCCACCGTTGACCTATCTGCTCTTCCACTGGTTCTTCCAGCCAACCATTATTATTCTTCTTCTTCTACACTATTCTCTTCCCTGGCGTCAACCCTCTCGCTCCATCCTTCCTGATGTCTGAACTAGTTTTGGCTCATCCTTAGCCTTAAGTCGCTGGTGAGCCATATAAATAATTAATCTAATTGAATGTCAAATTTGGATTCGACCTTTGAGTTGATAATAATGCGCTGGAAACAACTTTGGTCACTCACTTTGACTTTGAAAATCTTGGAATCTCGCTGACATCTCTTCTCAACTTATTTAAGTTGACTAATTAGGAATCACCTTATTCAGGCAATAATGATTATACTAAATGAGGCACCAGAAACAACCTTGGCCACCCCAAACTCATAATTATCAGATTCACTGACATCAAAATAAATAGTACAGGCAGTGAAAATCATAGATGGACAATTGAAGCAAAAACATCAGCTTTCTTCCAGAAATCCCAATATGGGCCATGAATGGCAGTTGGCATCAAACACTGATTCTGCTGACTGATACCAATTGGATCATCATTGGCTATTTGTTTCCAGTGATCCTTATACTAAAACAGGGCCACTGATTGGCCTTACACAAACCTAATTCCAAACTTGGCGGAATACTAATTTCATCTCAATCCAAATTGGGGTGCAACTAACCAGAAAGCACATTAAATCATATGAAACTCAGTCAATAAGCCATTCCGCTGGATTGGCCATTTCATCCCAAATAACACTAAATCATTGGAGGATTCCATCTGGTTAAAATTCTGACAGGAATATTCAAGTATTTATTGGTATACTTAACTATTGTTAATTTATAAAAGATTTTACTAAAATTTCACAACCATTATTCCACTTATTAAAGGATATGAAAAGGATTCATGTGGAATGATGAGGCCCAAGAGTCATTTTATGAGTTGCGCTAATACTTAATAACCAGTCCTGTCTTAAAGCAACCAAATTTCAATCAGGAATTAATCATTCAAACTGATGCTTCATTGATGGCTAATGGAGCCATTTTGAGTCAAATAGATGAAGATGAGGAAAACTTCTGGTGGCCTATGTGAGTAGAATAATTATGCCATCATAGATAATTAATACGGTTATGGAGTTTGAATACCTCATGGTGATATATGCATACAAGCAATTCCAAGTTCATATCCATGGAACACACTTAAAAGTGGTGACAGACCTCTCATCTTTAAGTGGCTCCATAACATGAAGGAACCAGAGGGTCGACTGGCCTAATAGGCTTTAAAATTACAAGCATATGATTTTGAGATAATACTTTAGGCGGGAACAGTGCATCAAAACGCTAATGTATTATCCAGATTTCCTGCTGTCCAAGTTGTCTATCATTAAGCGGATGAATTATTCTAAAGTATGATCAAAGGCAATGTTGGGGACAAACCCTGAGAAACTTAAAGTGCACTAAGAAAATGATGTAAAACAACGGAATGAAAATTGGGTAATCTATTTAAAAATTATTAAATAAACGGTTTTTATTCTCAAAGCTGTCAGAATGAGTGGAAATAATCCAATCTTTACACAAAGTCATCAGCCAAGGTAGCCTAAGAAATTCAAGGACCATATTTGCCAGTACTAATGGAACTCAATCAACTATGATGTTGCCAACTACCTGGCCTGTTGTGTGGAGTACCAACTCCACAAACCTCATAAGAATATAACAGGATACAGGATATTATGCCATGGATTTGCGTGGCACACTATGTTAATAGACATGATGAGACCCCTGAGTATCATTACAAGAGGCGCGAAATACATCATAGTGGCAATAGACCATCTAACTAGATGGATAGAACCAAAGCCTTGTTTAAAATGGATGCTGTGAGCACATGAAGTACATTTTGGACCAAGTGGTATACAAGCATTGATGTCCGCAAGTTATCTTAAGTGGCAATGGAACAAATGTTAACTCCTATGTGATCCTGAGGCTAGATGAATTGATGGGAATTCGAGGAGTGGCATCAGTTCCATACCAGCCAGAAACAAATGGAATGGGGGAATGTGTTAATGGAACGTTACTACTAGCGCTAAGAAAAATGGTCATTAGGAAAACTTCCGCTTGAGGAACTTACCAAAGTTCAAGTACCTTCACTTACAGCATAAGTCATCATACAGCAACAATAAAAAGCTGTTTAAATTACTTTATGGACAAAGGGCAGTACTACCACTGATCTTGTATACTGCCATAGAGCTAATAACAGGGATAATTATCAATCAATACTTGAACTGACTAGCAAGTATAATGAACAAACTGCAATCACAGGAATTTAATAGCATTTTTAAAGAAAAGAATCAAAGCGAAATCTACAAATGACAAGAACAAACCAGGTATACAGGATTACCATATGGGGATAGGGTAGCCTATTGTGACACCTATGGTTTTGGATGAAAGGAAATAAGCTAAATTCTTTGTGGACAGGTCCATCTGAGGTGATCACCAAGTCAGCAACTGATCCCTACATGAAAAAAATTGCTGATGGTCATGTAGTGAACTGGATCCATACAAAGTATCTTAAGTTTTGTATCTAGGAGAGAAATAAGTGCAATATTCCCTAAGGACCACTGAACCTAGAAGAAATAGGTAAAGCACTAGTGTTAGTCAAGTCCCAGGGGGCCGCTGAACCAAAGTAATTAAATATTAAAAATAGACCTCTTAACCACAATAAATGGATATATTAAAAAACCACTTAACTAGTTTAAAGGAAATGAAAAGATGGACCCTATAAAACTAATTGTAGGTTAAGTCCTATTGAAAATTTAACATAAGGATAAAAACATACAAAAAATAATCTAAGTAATTAATCATAAAGAAAAAAATAAAATTATAAATGCAAAAAGAAATACTTTTGAGTTATATTTGTTATCATCAAATAGCATCAGGCGATGTCCTCTTGTTTTATTTGTAAGACCAACTTGGGTCTTAACTTGGTCCGTTATGAGTAGACAAGGCGCTGGAAGAAGCAAACATATAAGTAGAATAGGATAGGTTGAAAATGGATTCACTGCTAGTAACCCCTAAGAAAAGATCCGCTCTGATTGAAAACGGACAGCTTAGCCTGAAGGAATACAGGAAAAAAGGAATTGGAGAAGCCGCATGAGAATATCCTGTAAATGATGAAGTGATATATAACCCTAACCTGGGGAAAACAAGTTTCCAGACCTTTTATTGGCAAGAACACCCAACTAGGCTGGCATGGCATGTGGCCATGTGAACCATGATCTGTGGAGGTGGCAGCAAGGAGGACACGCAATGAGAACATGCTAAGAAGAAGGAGTAACCAGAGACGCATTTAGAAAAAAAGGAGATGGAACCAGAGAACTCCCTTTTAAATCATGCTGGCTTATCAGTTAGAAATTGGCGGCGTATACCCCCAGAGAACTTCATTTCTGGATAATATGGTTAAGTGGGGGACGTGTTGGGATTTCAATATACCCACTTTACTCAGCTTATTTCTTTATGATTCAACTGCTTGTCCACTAAAAATTTATCCTGCAAGTGGATTTTTAGTTATCAATTATTTTTTGATAATAGTGTTTGGAGTATTATCATGAAAGATTATTATGTAATTCGCCTAAGTTGTTCCAAGATATTGATATGCCAGATTTCATAATTCATGTCAGGGATGATTTCCAAAAATAAATAAGTGATTAGATTGTCAATTTTACTATTAATAACTTAATTAACTTGTAATAGTTAATCAGGTTTAGTTGCCAATTGACTAAGGTGTTTATCAGTTGCTGGAGAGTTATGCCATCTGTAATAAAGCAACTTTCAAAATAATCTTTTCAGGATGCAACATGCTGTTAATGGGAAGAGCCCCCTTACTGAAGCAAGTTGTTACATGATAAGGGTAATTAGATTAAGTTGATTAAAGATTTGGGACAGATTTTTTTGCTTCAACTCACTTGATTGCATTGAGAGTCAGTGAGAGAACTAAATTGGAACGGATGTGAAAGATCATCTTTTTGAGTGCCCTGGAGGGTTAATTCATTGGTGATGGCTGACATACTAAATAGGGGCGCCAACCAAAAAAATTAGGCGCCAAATTCCCTATAAATTCTTTTGGTTTAATAAAGTAGCTCAATTTGAGATAAAATATTTACAATAAAGTTTTATAATTTATATTGCTTTCTCTTGTGATTAGAGATGGAAGGACAAAAGGATCCTTTGTCTATATATTACTGTAATCTCCCTGTACTCTGAGTGATGAGAAGGAAGAAGAACTGCTTCATCTAATCCTAGGTTAAGTTCTACAGAATTGACGGGAAGAACCTCTGAACTAAATGAGGTTAAGTTTTACCAAAAAGGAATAAGTCCCTACAGACTTTCCGGAATATTATTCAAGGTTAGGACATGCATCATGTTGGCAATGGACCTAATAACAACTTGGCTAAATGAAGCTCAATTAATTATTAGCTCTCATACTTTTACTGCCCCATACAATTATTTATCAACAAGATGATTACCGCATATACAAGCAACCTGTGCAGTTGAACAAGGGAGCTGAAGTGAGTTACTATATGTAGGGGGAAACATATCCCAGGGATGTAATTTTTGGTGCTCAAATGAGAAGCCCAAGTTCCCAGTTTTAACAGTAAACTAGTTGTATAGATTAGGATGAGGTAAGTCGTCACTGATATGATTCTTTTAGGATAATTTTTTTGTAATTAATGTCATTTTTATTGAGGTGCCAACCAAAGCTTTAAGTATTGAAATTTACTATATAAAACCTGTAGATAATTTCAAGACATATATACAGACTTTTAGTTATTTATATTTTTACAAGAAGTGTTAAGGATATGTTACCATTTTCTATTTTCAAGAAACGAGTAAGAGCATACCTGAGTAGTTTTGTAAATAATTGAAAAGAAGATTTAGTTGGCTAGTTGTTTTCATACAACTAGAGACTCCTTTATTCTTATGGCGTAGTCAGAACATGTGTAGCAAACTTACCCAAAAAGATTACAATATGTGCACACTAAAAGGGTAGTTGAGTTTAATGATCCTATGAAGAACTAAAAAATTACAATACTATGTCATCCATACATAGCAAAATTCTGAAGTATATATTGGAGTTGGAGACCATTATCATTGATAAAGTAATATTGGTAACGCAGACTAATTTTATGAAGGCAGAAGGATGGATTACAAAGGTGGAGGAGAGAACTGGATGTTGCAAAACTGGCTTTAAAAACGGTGTTAAGGTAGCTCAGTTGATGAGTAGGTATGACAACATGTAGATCATTAACTCAAATGCAATGGAATGGCTTGACCATTCTCCAAACAGTTAGCATTCAGCAAGCCCTCAATTTGTAACACCAATCAAGAGATTTGCGTCAGAATCAACCAGCTCAGGCACTAAGTACTGCGTCTTCCACCCTCCAGAGCTATTTTATTGGGCAGCCTGTTGGCGCCTTCAACCCACTATCCTCTCGCCTTGAAGTCCACTAGCTCTGCACCCATCCCCACCCAATGTGGTTTGTCCATTCTTTTAAAGCACTTGGAACTGATCATAACAGTTTTGCTCCACAATTGGTAGTATACTGGGGCTCTAGAATCTCACTGGTGGCACTAGTGGGGTTTTCTGTTGGTGGAGGCAATTGTGGTTGGTTGGGAAAACTACATAACATAATTACTCAGGGGTGCCAGCCCCAAGGATTGCACCCTACCAAGCTTGACATCAGACACAGAAATACAAGGTATAATCAAAGTTGTGAAGGAGAGATATTTATCTAGATAAGTCTCTTTCCCATAATTAGAGCCAGGTTGAGATTAAGGAATTAGAGAGTGGGAGTCTGATATTGAGTTTTAGCGTTTGGCATATTATAGGGCTATATGGATTTGCAGCATTTTGTGAACTGTCCTTATATGATAGCTGAAATGATTTGGCTCTTGATAAACTTTGTTATAAACCTTTTTATAATTGATGATTCAATGTTGCTCCCGACTCTATTTTACCATATAAGCTGTTAATTATCTTTCTCTCATTTATTTAAAAACTCAGAATATTCTTGAAGGCTACTTTCTACAGGGCGAGTGAGGGCTAGCCTCTGAATTAGCCTGGGTTTAGTGCTGCGCTAACCTTAGCCTAGGCTACACCTTAGCTCAAGTAATGGTATTGTAACACCTCACCCCACTATCCTTGGATATGGGGGGCACCACTGCTCACACACCTGACTTTCAACTCTTTCCTTACATGCACTTGACATCCAACTTCTGCTTTCTCTCCAATGCCTAAAAGTTAGTTAGCTAAGATATGCTGTGGCCCACCATTAGGACCCTTGTAGAGATCCAGGTTTTGTGAAACTGGTGCTATTGCAACCGTGACAGGGTAGCCCATCTGGCGGGCAGGGCTGATGATATGAAGATTTTTCAGCTCATGATGTAATGAAATTTTCTTGACTATTCACCAAAATATTTGCATGCAGCAAACCCCCAATTTGTAGTTCCAACTTTTGTGACTTTAATCATGATTTATTTCTCAACATGTTACAATGCTAGTATTTTGATTTATTTGAGTTAATCCAAATTTGCTCATTAGCGTTGACAATTTTTAGACTTTTGGGAAGGAAGTTCCAAATAAGCAACTATATCTATCAAGGGATCAATTATGGCTAAATTTATGATTTTACTTCCACAAGTTATTGTGGACAATCCCTTATAGCTTTTAATTTACCAAATACAAAATAGCAATTGCCACAACTCTTGCAACCAGTCAATGGAAGTTACGACAAATAGCATGTAGACTGCTGAAGGTCAATTAATAGTAATAAGGTTATTCTTTAACAATTGATGACAAGGTTTTTGATAGGCGGACATTTAATTTCCATTTGTCACCTAGGTTCTTAGGACTTACCAGCAACCATTAGTAAAGATTTCTCATAGTGGGAATTTAGATTGCCATGAGCTACCTTTGGATAATTGAAATAAATTACTTATAAAGGTGCATTTTCTTTGTTTACTAGATCTTGCTAGTAATGTTTTAGTTTAAAGTAAGCAATAGTTACCTAATTTTCTTAGAGAAATCAAGGCCTTTTTTATCTGAACAATATTTGGCTCAGATTGCGCTTCCTGTTGTCAAACAGGAAGCATTGTTAAGTTAAGTAATAAAATCTAGCAAACCTGGTCAGTCTCTGCTTATCAACAATTGGTGCTCACAGCAGGTAATTTCTGAGCCAACGTTGTCTGTTAGTAAGAAGTCAGGAATATGAGCAGCAAACCTCTTGAGTGAAGTAGGGAACGGTCAAGTTAAGGCGGATAAGTGCAGAGCCCCAAAAAGAGTGGACTTAGAGTACGTTGGAATGGAAACCAATGTATAAATTTACAATAAAATACATTATATCCTTGAGCAGTAAAAAGTTGCTAAAGAAAGTATCATGAAACAACAACTGTCAGCGATATAAAGACTCTGACCCAGTCTGAGGTTGAAGGGGTTTGGGATGAATTGTCAAGTTTTAAAGAGCAGATTTGGACACCATATCAATAAGGAAAGCAAGGTCTTGTTAGGAAGTTTCTGTGCCATGAATAGTATCATGGTGAAGCAAGGTTTGAACATGACTGACATTCAAGGTCAAGTCATGCTTCTAGTAAGTCCTTGGACAAAATGCCAACAAACTCCAGCAACTTACTAAAAAGAGTAGAAGAACTGTTGTAGAAGTATCAGAAGGTGTAGGTATGGAAGTTGAGTTGTAAAAATGAGAGAAGAACATTATCAATAATCTCTCAAAGCTGGAAGGAGCTACTGGATGTTGTCAAGAGAAACTCTAGAGTAACCTGATATGTTCAGAGAGGGTTCCTCATCTAGTGATTATAGCTTATTGACTTCAGTAATAAGAACCTTCAGAAAGCTCCAGAACCTCTAGCTGCTTATACACTATAACTTACTGCATTATCCACTAGAGTTTCTATACAGGTGGAAAACACTGGCAACAATACCCTCAATGATTTGGAATTTCCGCCCACTTCAAAATTTTTAGAGTTTCAGATAACATTATCTCTGCGTTTTTTAAGATTTTTGAGATGACCGTGGTAGGCCATGGAGACTGCCAAAGCTGATAATGTAATCAACTGTCTTGATATGGTGAGTCAGAATTCTGTCCTACCTAAATTAGCTCTCAATGAATGGACTTATATTAAGGCCAAAGAGGCTATCATGGGGGAGTTTGGTAGTCCTAAACACTTAGTTAATCAGAAGCAAGTCTTCATGGGAAGTGATTTCCGAAAAGAATGAGTCCATTGATGTCTTTGCATATCAGTACTACCAAGAAGCCCAGATACTCATTGTGGCGTAGCTTTGACTGATTTTGATGCATGGATTGGAATAAAATCAGCACTTTAGGGCCATGAGAATCTTCATTAGGCCATGATCTACGTCTTCAATAAGGATATGAAAACTGCCCAGATGCTAGATTTTTTGTGGCTCTTTAATACCACTTTTGTAACCCTAAAATAAGCTGCTATAATGCCAACACTTGGAATATGAATTACACAGGAAAATCACAATAGTAGCAAAGAAGTAGCCAGCCCTGGAGCCAGGATTAGTTCATTTGAGAAACTTAAAATAACCAATGTAAGGAATCTGGTCAATTGTTTCAGATGTGGCAAGAACGGCCACTTTTGAAGTTTTGCCGCAATAAAAATAGACAAGATTAATGTGGTTGTACCTGCTGATAATCAAGTGTCTTATATGGGAAAACTCAATAAGATTATACAGGATATAATCTATTTCCGCCTAGGCTTAATCTCACCCTGACCTAGCAGAACAACTGCTAGAGCACAATTTTTTAGGAACAAAGAAATACATATGGTTGCTCATTCTCAATCAAAGGTAGCTAAACCTGAAAAGATAAAATAGTAGCCTTACCATACACGAAGCATCTGCAAGCTAAACTGATGCACTTGGAGGCTAATAGAAGTACCATAAATATTTGTTAACATTGTGTTCAATGGAAACCATCTAAGTAGAGATTATAGGTTGTAGCTAAACAGCTTTTCCAATCCTTTGCTTTAGCAAATGATGCCACATTTTTTCAAGTAAACAATATTTACTTTTATTCCAATTTAAAACATATAATATCTGGGTAAATCAAATAAAGGTTAAAGACATCATTGGCAGTGGAGCCCTATTATACTTCCTACAAACTTAGTAAAAAAGTTAAGAGTTTGTACTTATGTGGATCATAATAAGAAGTATGGAACAAAGGGCTGTAAACTACTACTTTATAGGGATTATATAGGGCCTTGACTCTATGGTTTGGATCCCTCTTTTACCACAGCAAAGGCAATAGTTTTACCCAGAAAAAATAAGAACTATTGATTGGCACTGACTTCATGTGACCGTATAAAGTTTTTTGTGATATCTAAGAGGATACTTTTGAAATTTTGGGGCATACTTTGCCACTATTGAACAATTGAAATGGGGATCTACCATGAAGCAAGAAAACAATTATATCGGTCTAGTATACGCGGATGAGATCATCCCAATGAAGTATCATAAAACTGGTAATGTTATAGGCTGCCACCAGGTCAAATTAGGGAAAATTGGGGAGTCATTTAAGGGAGCAAAGAACGACTTTTGTTAATTTAAAGAAGCAATATACTTAGAACCAGCCTTACTTTAGAAACTTCCTTAATTTTAATATGTTAAATTCCACACACCGTGATGGAAAGGCAAAACTTAACCCTATGTTGCTATGGGATCTTAATCCCTGGCCATGGTTATATATTCAGGTACTGTTCACCAACATTTTGGATAGGCTAATACAGATTAAAAAGAATAAAGTAGTGGACTACACTCACTTAGTTCCTACTAATGAACACTATATTTCCAAAAATTTAGTCAGCTGAACGATATGATTACCTAACAACTTTAAAGCTTAAGGAAATTTTGTCATATTTGATTAAAATATCTGACGAGGATATCTGAGGAATGAAAGGACTACGTTAATAAATTATATGAATGGTATTTTGGGTATTCAAACAAAATGATTATGACCTTGGTTGCGCCAAAGGTATAATTTATAAGGTCAACATTGGGGATCAACTGGCAATTTGTATGCGGCCCATTAGACTTTTGCAGGAAAGTGAGGCCATAGTCTTCAACAAAGTTGCCAAACCACTTAAAGATGGGTTTGTGGTCCCATCTTCAAGCACTTCAGAAAGTCCAATCTTAATTATGAAAAAGATAGATGGATCCAACTGAGTTGTCATATACTGCTTGCGGTCTGACTAAAATAAAGTAAGAAACTCATACTGTAAGTTTTGAGGAGCACCCCCTGCAAATTAGTTGAAAAAATCTACATTTTTTCTGAGAAGGGGAGGAATACAGAAGCTGTCCCTCTTGTCACCATGGGCGACAAAACACATGTGTTAGATGAGAGGTAGGTGATGGCGTAGACCTTAAAAAAGCATCTTTCCCCTATGCCAACCACATATGATTGGTCCAGAAAATTTGGGGTGTGTTGGGAAGTAGTGGTGGCCAGGGGCCCTCGCCAGAAGAGGCTGTCAGCGATTAACCCCTGCATGAGGTTGCCTCCACTGGTTCAAGTTCTGCTAATAAAAACCTTGATCCAGAAAAGATGAATCAATTAAACAAAATTCATGTTTAAAAATCTTTAACCACCGTTCTCCTACATCACCAGCAATCACAAGACTGTCCCTGATGGGTACAGGCACAATAAACCCCTTCCCAACCCAATGGGACCATCAATATGTTGCCTGGCCATGGGCGCACCAAGTCGCCCGCTGGATGAAGCATCACCAATCTGCCATTAGGAGTTAAACCAAGAGGTACAATCTGGTGTCAAAATTAGAGCTTAAGTTGGCTGAACAGAATGAGACTAATCTGATGTCATAAAGATTTTAAACTGTCTTTAACCATTCCAAATCACGAAAATATTCTTGACAGAAAATGCATTTGTTCCCATTCACTATGTTAGTAAGTTTATAAGGCAGCAAACCTGACAGATTCCACTTTCACTTCATTTCCCACCTTTCTAATATTTTCATAGTATAAAAAACCTTAAAGATCTAATATTATTTTTAGTTCAAGATTCCACTGAACATTTTGTGGCTATGATTTTCAACTTTGTGAATTCCTGGCTGGTGTTCACAGTTTTCCTAGTTTATTTACATTCCACAATAAGGATAGCTGTACCAGAAGTATTATGGCTGATGCTTTGGGTGTTCAATCATCCTGAGTTTCAGCCCAATCTTATTATTATCAGTATTATCAATGACATATACCCGCTCCTTTGATAGATGATGTTCTTGGTCATATAGAAAGAGCTCATTTCTTTTCATTAATGGATCTTATATCTCTGCACTGACAAATTGAACTACCTAACGTGGATCAAGAATAATTGTAATCATTGCCAGCCATGGACTAAACCAACTGACTTGTATGTCTCAAGGGTCTTTAAAATGCGCTGGCAACATTTCAACAAGCAACAGATAGTGTGTTAGGTGACCTGAAGTTGTTATGCGTTCTAATCTACTTGGACAATATCAATGTTCTTAGTCGCGCATTCACAGATAATCTTAAACACTTATAAAAAGCCTTAAAAAACTAATGGCAGGAATTTATAGTTAAAACTCAAAAATATCACTTCTTTAAGATGGATATTGGATACTTTGGACTTATTGCATATTCCACTAGACTCCTACCTCAAAAACCTAAGATGGAGGCGATTTAAGCTATGTTTCAATTAAAAAGTTCTCAAGTTGTTCAAGTTTTTTAGAAATGGATGGTTATTATTGAAAATTTTTAAGAACTTTGCTTCCATTGCCAAGCTTCTTTTCAGCTGTTAGTGGATACTAAGAAAGGATTAGCATGTAATAAGAAAGCCCAGTACACCTTTGATGTTTTTAGAATGTATTTGACAATGGAACTGATAATGTAAAATTCAAAATTTTGATTGGCCATTAATTGTCATACTGATACATCCTTGATTGCAATCAGTGGCATTTAAGTCAGATAGATGATCTGGCGATGAATGACTTGTAGTATATGTAAGACGCACTCTTTAAAGGAAGAAGAGGAACTAAACTGTGACCAAGTGAGAGTGCCTTGCAGTAATATAAGTTTGTTTGCAGTTTAGAGTGCATATTATTGGGGTCTTTTTTACAGTTATGAATGATTATTCCTCGCTATGATGGCTGCATAACTTGTATAAACCTAAAAAGATGTTGGACCATTGGGCTTTAAAGTTACAAGGGTACAATTTTGCGATTGTGAACCAAGAAGGTACCACCTATCAAAATATTAATGGATTATTGCGGCTGCCAACCATCTTGGTTTCAAAGGGTGAATCAGAAGATTTATATGAGAAGATTATTACTGGAGATATTCAAGACCAACATCAGTCAATTCAGCAGCATTGAACAAGGTGACGGGAAAATCATGTTGATTAAGGGCCAATTGCTCAAAATTGTTGAGGAAAAAACTGCTGTTTTAAAAGACATTTGAACAAACTGCATTATCAATGAAGCTCATAAATTAACCAAACATGGGGCCTAAAAAACCCATATAGAAGGTTCAGCGGGATTATTACTAGAAATCCCTTAATTCTGACCTCTCTGAAATTTTGCTTGTTGTGCTATGTGTCAGGAAAGCAAGCCTTTAAAGTATCACCTTCTGGCTAGTGGAGCCTGGGTTTGCATAGCATAATATTCGCCAACATATTAGGTCTTTAACCATGAATACCTAGAAGAAATAAATATTAAAGAATCTATCAATTACTTAACTGGTTGAATAGATGCCCGTGCTTTAACAAAAGTTGATGCTGGCAGTACTGATAAGTTTATAATGGAGCAGTTAATTTTTTTGCACGGGTGCTCTCAGTTTATAACAGACTATGACAGCAAAATTTCACACACATCACATTTTAAGCTAATTAAATTAATGAAAATATGAGAAGTACTGATGACTAAAAACGCTTTGAAATTAATGGGATGGTTGAAATCATCAATGGTACTCTGGGTACTACTTTTAAGAAGCTTGTTACTAGAAAACCTTTCAGCTAAGTAACTTACTTATCAGCGGCAACCTTTTCCTAAAATCTAAGCTATCATTCATTAAATTAGTAAATCCCCATTCAAATTATTTATTGCCGTAGGGCTTGATTGCCTCCAATTTTATATTCCACTATAAAACCAACTCTGGAAATGATGCCCTTAAATAATTGGAGAGCTTGACAAAATTTTTAATAGGACACAGTCCTTTGCCTACGCCAGTACTCTCAACTAGAAGCTCAAGGCTAATGCATTTGAAGATGCAAACTGGCCAGCGCTTCCAACTTTTTGAGATTGAAGATAGGGTAGTTATTGTGACACCCATGGCTTTGGATGGCGAAATAAGTTAGACCAGCTCTGTGTTAGATTTTTTGAAGTCATTAATAAGTAGGCATTAGATGCCTATACCATTAATAATCTTTCTAATAGACAAATTGTGAATAGAGTGCATGCTAAGTTCTTCTAAGCATGCAAATACTTAACAATAATAAGGATTATTAAAGAAAACAAAAGCAACGAATCATATAATTATATATTTCTAGGTACTGTATTAATTATCTATTATTGATATGTGACATAATGACATCGATCTTTATGGCAGTGAATGCTGCGTGGTTAATTTTAGAGCTCTGCCTTTTATTTTTTGACGATGCATGACGCCATTGGGTTTCCACTGACCATAAGATGTTGGAGTCATGCCTAGGACCTATCTTCCAGGTCGGCATTGATATTCTAATTTAAATTGGTACCATGACTCCTAGCTTATTTTTTGCAAAGGAGCTTACTTCATAAGACTTGTTGGAAGAGGATTATCCGGTTAAGTCAGGGGATCTGTTGTGATTTTATCAGGGTATTATTTTCTCAAAGTACTCTGATAACAGTGCTTTGATCATTTAGGAACTATCTTCAATTGTATCCATTAGTGCCAAAAACTTTTGGGCTTTCAGGAAGGAAGCTCCAAATAAACAGCTATGTCAATCAAGGAATTGAATATGGATAATCAAATAATTCAGCTTCCACAAATTAATGTGGACAATCCCCTATAGCTTTTAGTTTATAGAAATTAATTGAGAAATCGCCAAAACTCTGGCAATTGATTCTTTGAAAGTTCCGACCAGTAGCATGTTGAATGTTATAGATTAATTAATAGTAAATGTTATTTTCTAGAAATCGATGCTAAGGGGTTTGATAATCAGGCATTTTAGAGCCATTCATTTCCTAGGGTCTTCGATTTACCAGTGACTGATGCCAATGATTTCTGGTAGATAGCCATTAAAATGCTGAGTGACCTATGGATAGATATGAAGATACTTTCAATAGTAGAGTAACCTTAATTTTCTTTTCTAGTTTTACTAGTATTGTTTTAGTTTACTTAAAGCAACGATCACATAGATATTTTTAGAGAAAAACAAGGCCCCAGTTTACCTGAACTGTTATCAACTTAGATCGCGCTTCCTATTATCAAAAAAGGAACTTTGTTAAGTTAAGTAATAACCCTCATGAAGCTGCATAGTCACCATTTTCAACCTAAAATGTCATATATACTGATTTTGCCATCATGGGAAGTATTAACCACTCGACTCCTTCAGCAAAATTGACACCTAGACCCAATAAGGGTTAAAGAATTAATCTAATAAATTTCACAGTGGAATTGATAGTTGGTAAAACTTAATTTAACTATAGGAAAATTACATCAGACCAATTGAGCCTAAGATATCCAAGGTAAAGATCACCTCATTGACATCGATGAATCCCCCCCGCTTGGGTTGGGACCATCTAGTACTAAAAAAAGATCACCTCATTGAAGTGATAGATAATCAGAAGGTCAGGCAACAAAGACTCAAGGTGGCACTCAAGGCAGCAAATTAAGATGAACCAAAAAATGGTAAGAATCAAGAAGCTGCTGTTTGATGAACCTAAGTGACCCCCAGTCTTATCTGACTTGAGTACCCAACCCTCCATTTTTGCCCCATCAAAAATATGATACAAAGGCATTATATTATCTGGAATGCTTCGCCTGACCAGGAGCTTCCTTCTGGATTTCCCCATCTGTTAAATTTATTAGTTCTTTTCCTATTGGTGCTTATAGTTAAATGTGACATATAAAACCCTATTTTATACTATAAAAAAGTACGTATATGATCTATATTTCGTTTTTGAACTTGACTTCAATAGTCCATTTCGCCATACTTAACATAGTACAGATACTCTAGCTGATGGAACATTAGCAGTGACTTGGCCCTTTTTAAAATAAATTATACTTGTCATGTGACTTAGACAGCTCAATATCTGACTGTTAAGCTTCTTTGGAATAGTATCACTGATCATAAAAACGGAAGCTCTACAGGCTGGTGCTCACTATAGGGGATCAGAAGATGCTTAAAGATACCTGAAGCTAAAAGATTACACCATATAAGATAACCTAATTGACAGTTTCACCTGCTGGGTGCTCAACGGAATTGGTGAAGAAGATGATTGAATGGGAAGTCTAACCATCATCTCGTTTGAAGAAGTTCAAGAAAGACCTATGGAGATTGCCAAATCTCATAGTCTTGCTTGTAACTCCAACAAACAAGTTAAAGAGCTACTTCGTGGAGTCATTAGCCCAGGAGAAAGAGGCAATTATGAAAGATCATAAACCGTGGATAAATCTCTCATGAACCTTATGAAGCTCTTTCTCACCCAGAGAGCTATGGGAAAGTGCAAATCTCTCAGCTACATTTTGTGATTTGTACACCCCGCGCTTTAATGTATCATGCATTTACTAGGAGTCTAGTGAGGAATTCCATCATCATATTAATACTCAAGGGGCCTTAAAGATGGCCCATGAGTAGGTATATAATTTAGTATAAAAAGTATAGGAGACGTACACCATTTGATTGAAGTGAGCCGTTCTTAAATTATTCAGCTTCATAATTATATGGGGCAATTGATTCTAGTGTTATTAACTATATGAGTTAAGTTGTAAAGCTCCAAGGAAATACATCTTGGAGTCATATTCTATACTAAGCAACTACTTGACACATTCTCTGAAGAGCTCTGAGGACAAGATAGAGAAGCTCATGGCGAAATAGCACTAGCTTTGAGTAGCCGTCACTAGGAGGAAGAACAAATATCCATCCTTAAGGACTGGCTAGAGAAAGCCCTATAATGAATTGATGAGTTGGAGGCTCATCAAACCTCTGAGACTTCATCAGTGTCAAAAATATCATTTCTCAAGTAGCCTAGGTCGAACAAGAACTAGTTAACCATGAGACTCAAGAGTAAATTCTTTCCATTAATGAGCAACTCAATAAATTGGATAGTAACTTGATAGGCAAATCCCCCATTTTAAAGACATCAACCAAGTATCTCGTTGCCTCATTGAAGCTGAGATACGCTGTAATACTCTTACAGAAAAGTTGAAAGCCAATGCCAACAAAAATCTTAGAGCACTGAGTGCAAAAATGTGAAGGAGGATATGAACTGGCAAATTGGAGTGTTATAGGATGAAAACAAGCTTTTAAAACATACCTCTCATCTACTAGCAAACAAATTCACAATCTGGACATCTGCTTTAAGAACTTATAGAACAATAAAGACATTCAGAAAGCAGAAAAAAGCTGTTGAATTTACTCTAAGGCTTACCATGAAGGAAATGGAGCAACATTTCAACCCTCTACAGGACCAAATATGTCAACTCAATGTTAAGTTGAACAGAGTGATGTAAGAACCAAGATCACAAGTCTAAAGCTCCTGGAGTACACTTCAATATCAGAAAGGAGGCCACATCTTTTAAGCCTACGTTCAAGGACAAGTTTACAACTGGCACAGGTATTATCACATCTTTTTCTCTGAGTATATGAAGCTGCAATGGAAGGCGCGACCAATCATTAAAAGGTTAAGCATATTTTACATTGTTAATTCATATAGCTCAAGAGGTTATGGTGCCTCATATGGACGCTCTGCTTACCTGAAGAGAAGTGAAAGGGGCGCTTATCAAAGAATTTATTTTCCAAGAAAAGTCTGAGTATGAAAAAACAGACCTTCATGAAAATTGTATTGCGCTGAAATGAAACCCTTACTGAATTTTCTGACCGCTTTTATATAGAAGCCCAAGTGCTGTTAACCTCAAAGATGCTGACTCTGGATGATGCCGTAGCCACTGTCATTACTGGTTTACATAGTAACCCTGACTTAGCCATGCATGTCACTTCTGACAAAAAATATTTTCATTTGGTCTTATTCATCAAGGAAGCCCTGATCAATGTACTTGACATACACAAGCCAGAGACCTCATGAAAGGCCTTCATGAAACTCAGAGTGTATATTGTGTAGGAAGAAGATCCTAATAATGAGGAGAAACCAAGATAAAACTACTTCAAGAATAACAACATTACTGAGGAGATTTTCTTTTAGAAAACCCTGCGCTTGCTGAGCAGGAAAAGAAAGGTCAGCTTAGGGTCAGGGACCTCTAAAGCTTACTGACCAAAATATCAGAAAGCGAAACATTGCCAATTTCACATTTCACTTGCTATGAAAACAAACCAAATGATGACTATGAAGGGGTTATGAATGTCAGGACCAAGGGATTTGACCACTTGTTCCTTTTTAAATTAGGCCTGGAAGCCTGAAGTTCCTGGGTGCTGGGTTATATATATTTGCTTTCCATGGCCAGAAAGTCTTTCTTCAGGTTAACGTCCCTGGTTCGTAAATCCTAACTACTATTTTTCTCTAAATATATAGAGTTGCAAAAGTCTAACTTAAATGACGAAAAGATAGTAAGTTTATTGCATAGAAACATCTTTATATGGGAGTTTTTCTTGATCTATCTCCATGCATACTAAGCTAAGATCTATTCTCATTAACAACCAGGGATTCTGAAACAGGTTTTTATACCTATCAAATGGGATTCATTCGCCACATAGATTGGGTTTAAACCCCAATATTATGGGGTTTTGGGAGAGTAGCATTTAACCACATTAATTGAGAATTGTCCCTAATATCAAGAGGTCATGAAGCTTTTTAGGGATTAGCCCCAGTAATTATTTGGCTACTTTGATGGCTTGGGTTTGATTCCCATCATCTACTCCATCAGAATCTTCAATTCAGGTTGGAATACCAACAACGCCCCTTTAGATCTTGGCATGGGGGGAAACGGACAGAGAATATGACTATGTATGCAATTTACCACATTACCCTGAAGGAACTCTACAGTTGAGTGTTTGTTGCCACGCTTATAAATGACTTTGTAAGGCCATGACCAGTTGGTGCCCAAATTAGTTATCACGACCTCCCAGCCAATGGTGGTAGAAAGGATTAGGTCACCTGGCTTGGAGGTGTGCAGAGGTTTATGTTTGTCAGTAAACCAACTTGTTTCTCTACTAGTTCTAGCAGATAAGTTATTGGAAGCTAGAGTCTGGAGTCAGATTGTTTCATTGACAATGCTTTGCATAGTATCTTCAGGGGCATCAGGTAAAGTTTGATTCGACATGGCCTGCACTTTAAAAGGCAACTGGGGATTTCTTCTATACAAAGCCTGGAAGGGCGACATCTTGATTATTCAGTGAAAGCTTATTTTAAAGGCCAGAATTGCACTATGCAAATATTGGGGCAGTGAAGAGGGTTGGAGATGGCCAGTTTCTGGAGGGTGGCAGTCAGGGTATATTCGCCCGTTCTACCATTCCATTGGTTGCAGGATGATATGGAGTGGAAAATACCTGGGTGGATCCCATCAGTTCGGCTAAATAATTCACCAGTGGTGATTGAAAGTTTGTACCATTATGAAGAGAAAATTGTTAGGGCACCCAAGCCTGGTGATAATCCAATAATATATGAATGTGGTGGTAGCTTTTGACAAAGCTGATGGTAGCAATAAAGATTTGACTCATTTAGTTAAATGTTTTTCAGCTAGAAGGAAGAACTTATGACCATTAGAGGCTCAAGGGAGAGGTCTTACAAATCAATGCTGATAGTATGGAAGGGTTCACAGGTGGAAACAATGGATATTGAGATTAGGGATTAGGTTCAGCTTGACTTTTACAGACCAGAAAGGACTCTATTACATCTTGTATTGAAACAAGAATCCTTTTCTAGTAATAATGATTCTTGAGCCACAGGTAAGTTTCCAAATTCCCTATGGCTGACTTGCCAATGTCCCTCCAATTTGACGTTGGTTTGAGCTAAAGTTCATACATAATGCAACCATTTTTGGGACATGAGAATGTCAGTTGGCCATTTTTGACTTGAAGATTTGCCAATATTTTTTGATTTCTTTAAAAAGGGTCAGGGATTTGTCTTTCCATAATTGCAATTAAGTCAGGAGTTCATAGAGTCAATCCTCTTCATGGTTGTTTAAAGTTATTATGGGAAGCTGATATAGGCAATCTGCATTTTTTGTATTGGCCCTGGTCAATATAATAAGAATCGTAGTTTTAAAGTTTTAATGCCCAGCGGGCTAATCTCTCATCAGGGTCCTTCATTTGCTGTAGCCATTGCAAGGAATCATGATTGGTGATTATGGTGAAATGCTTCCCATATAAATAAGGTCAGAATTGATAATAGCCAGTAGTACCGCCAAGCATTTGCATTCTGTAATGCTATAGTTTCGTTTGGATATGGTTCAAGTTTTTCTATAGTAGGAGATAGGATGGTCTAAAAGGTTTTTGTCGTGCTGCAATATTATGGCTCCAAAGGTTATATTGCTTTCATCAGTAAAGAGGAGAAAAGGTTTGTCTTATTAGGATGTATAAGTACTGGAGAGTGGGAGAGAGAGACATGTAATAGGATGAAGGCCTGCTTTTGTTCTTCTTTCCAATGAAAAAAGTATCTATTTATTCAGCAAATATACTAGAGGCTCAGAGGTGTTGGCAAAGTGGGAAATAAACTGGCAAAAATATCCAAACATCTCCAAAAAGACTTGTAAGTTACGTAGGGATTTATGGAGAGACATTTTTAAATGGCCAGAACCTTATTGTCCATTGGGGATATTCTGGCTTTCCCTACCTTATGGCCTAAAAAATATATATTATTCTAAAAGAAGGAGCATTTTGACGGCTTTGATTTTTGTGAAGCTTGCTGTAACCGCTGGAAAACTTCCTTGAGATGATCTATGTGTTTGGTAAAGGTTCTCAAAAAATGGTAATATTGTCAATATTAATTAACACACATGAACATTTTAATTCACAAAAATTCCCTCCATGGCGCGTTGGAAGGTAGCAGGGGCGTTACATAACCCCTGCGGCATTTGAGTGGGCTCAAACAACCATTCATTAAGATGAGGGCGCATTTTTCATGATCCTTTAACAATAAATCGGCTTGCCAGTACCCGCTGGTGATATTCATAGCCAAAAAGTAGGAACCTGGCATCATGCATAAGAAGTCGTCTATATGCGGCAACAAAGCTATCTTTTCTTGTGATTGAGTTAAGCGTTATCATCCATGATGTCACGATGGCCACCATCCTTTTTCCAACTTAATAAGAGCAGGGAAGCTCATGGTATTTTAAAAGCATGAGTAGCCTGGTTTCCAACAGTTGCTGTAGCTTTAGGGCCACTAGAGCTTCCTCAACTTTAGATTATCTGTATGGCCGAGATTTGAATGGATGGTGAGCCTCAGTCTTAAATTGGTGAATTACCCCGGACATTTTTTGTAATCACTTGGTCCCAAGGAAAAATATCACAATACTCCTCAAGAAAGTCTTTGACATTATGGCATTTGTTAGAGTGAGCTTGTCACCAATTCTACTTACAACAAGAGTTATGGTGGGTAGGGGATTGAACCCTAATTCTTGTAAAGAACCAAAACAACTCACGTTGGCAATATTTTCAATGAGGCATAGTTTTATGTAAGCACTAAGGGTATACCGATGGGACTTGGTCGGTTTGATCCATTAGGTTCCCTAATAAGATAGATATAGATTTTCTGTAAGCAGGGTCTAAAAATCTCCAGACAGATCAACGCTTCTTTGAAAGATGGGGTATGGGTATCCACTTAGCTCCAAAACTTAATTAAGAGGGGTGAAGATCTTGATCCCCTTATCTACAATATCTTGGGAGCCAGAGGTTATTATAATTGGATTTAGGGAATATAGAGGGATCCCATCTTTGGCGTCTACCGCCTCAGGGGGTAGCTTAGTTTTTCTCCTAAAACCTGATAATCAACTATACAAATAGAGGGCATATATTTGAGGTGGCAGGTTCGTTTCTTTTGGGGCTCCTTTACTCTTGACTGGGAGTTTAAATATCAATGGGATCCAATACCCCAATAGTGAAATGTACTTACATTTATGGCCAATGATGCAATTGTACTCCTACATCAGTTGAACTCCAATAAGCAATTTGTAATTATCATTTTCTATGCAATAGCAGGGGAAGTAATTGGAAATTTTCTGAATTAAAGAGGTAAGGCGGAATTTTCCACGATTGCTTTAGTTATCTGATTACTGGACGTCCCATATTAAGCATCATGAATCAAGTCTGGAGAAATTTTATTTTCTGTCTAAGTTGGGAGGATATAACATTAACCAGTGAGACGGTATCAATTATTGGTAAGAATTTAACCTTATAAACGACTACCTCTAATCAAGCTACTGAAGAGCTGAACTGAGAATCAACGGCTGGTAAATTTTGTGGGGTGAATCAGAGAAACAAGTGGAAAATCCTGTCACGGCCAAGCTTGGGGCTGTTCAATGCAATTGAAGGTTTTGTCTGGCAGCACTTGGCTTTCCATAGAGGAAATGATCTATAAGATTTTTTAGGCAACTGATCAACATAAAAATAGGAAAGCTGAAGATCATTATTTTCTTGGATAGAAAGAAGTATGTTGACTTCTGCAGGTGCCACTAACAAAGCATTCTGAGGTGCTGGGCATGGTCTTAGAGCTAGTACAAGGGTCTTGAGGCATAATATTGTTGTAAGCGTATGGAGTCTCCTGACCTATACTGACTGATCTTTTGCCATCCTACGTAGGAAGATGCAACAAGTGTCTATAGTTTGGTTGTTTCTCTTGCAAAGATTGCAGTATATTTTAGAGTAGGTGACTTGGGGGGTGTAAAGCTAGCACTTGGGGCTAAGGCTTGCTATTACTAATAAAGCAAGTGGGCCCATTAGGTTTGAGTAGTATAGCCAGAGTCTTTAAAATGGCTTCTTTGATATAGAGGAGAGACATCTAGGTATACTTCACCACTTTAAGATAAAGTAGAATATTAGGCATATGTTTAAACGCCAAAAACAAAGCAGTAATAGTGTCATTTAAAGTAAGACATTTTATGTAACCAATGTTTAAGTCTCAAGGTAAAACAGTGGTCAAACTCAGTGACAGTTCTTACCAATTAAGGTTTATACCCATAAAAGTTTGCTTATGGTTAGGTAAAATTAGGTCGCTCCCAAATTCCAAAAGCAAGGCAGCCTTGGCATCATCACAAATATGGCAAAGCATTAGATGAGGTACCATAATGTCTTGAGCTATTCGACTAAGACAGTTAGTTAGATGTTTGAGCAATTGGGTGTCAATAGCTTCTTCATAGCACTTTCATAACAAATTAGGAAAGAGAAGATACACCCATCACATGGGGCATACTTCTCTTTGACTAATGGTTTGAAAGTGCCATTGAGAGAGGTAATGGCTGAATGACATGGACTGACACCAGGGGGACGTTTTTACTAAAAGAGGAACTGATATTGCTATAAGATTTATAAGGGTAAAAGGCGTCTACTTTGTTTTGTAAAGCGTAAAAATCTTCATTTATTGAATCCACTCGATTATGGGTGGCACGAAGGGCCAATTTTGTGGTGACAAGAGGGGTTAACTGCCAAATTTTGCTTTCAAGCTTATAGTCACATCTTAAAGCTCAAGTTGGTGCTTCTCAAAAGTGATGATTCTTAGCTTCATCCAACGCATCATACCGGGTAATTTGGCCTAGAGTTTAAGGCATTCCTGATCTTAAGAAGGATCTGACACCAAATCATTATAGTAATAATAGTTGCACCACGAAGTTAGAGTAAACCTGGAAGGGAGCACCAGTTTAGTTGGAATCAAGTGGTTTAGACCACTTGTTCCTTTTTAAATTAGGCCAAGAAACCTGAATTTCCTTAGTGCTGGATTATATGTATTTGTTTTCCCGGGTCAGAAAGTCTTTCTTCAGGTTAATGTCCCTGGTGTCATAAATCCTAACTATTATTTCCCCTAAATAAATAGATTTGGCCAAATCTAACTTAAATGGTGAAAAGAGAGTAAAGTTTATTGCTTAAAAACATCATTATATGGGATTTTTTCTCAGTCAATCTCCATGTGCACTAGCTAAGATCTATTCTCATTACCAATCTGTGATTTTGCAGCAGGCTGTTCATATCTGTCAAATGGGATTAATTCGCCACATAGATTTGGTTTAAACCTAGATATTAGGAGGGTTTTGGGCGAGTAATATCTGACCGCATTAGTCAGAGATTGTCCCCAATATCAAGAGGGCTTAATATATGTTAGGGATTATCCACATATTGAGTTCAGCTATTTTGCAGTTGGGTTCATTTTCTCATCATCTACTTCATCCAAATCTTCAATTTGAGTAGAATTTTGACAACAAGGACACAGGGTATTACATTTTAGAATCACCTGCTGAGCTTACTTTTCTAGACCATTCAATTGCCAAAAACATCAATGACACCCAGGTTCCTAAATGCACTTACATAATTCTAGGTAAATGGTGTCCCAGGCTAGTTGATACAGCCAGTAATGCTGATCAGTACCTTTCCCTTTTGATACAACCCATCTTGGGCATCCACAATCTTCTAAGGATAAGAAGCATCTCAAAATTGTTAATAATCTCAATGCGAAGTTCCACCTCAAAGAGGTGTTAGCTTTTCCACTGAAGTTTAGAAAAACCATTACCAAGATGAAAAAAGTGATTTAGAAAGTCCAAGTTATGACTATTCGGGTATGGGATCATCTATCAATAACGTGTTGTCCTGACTCATCAAGAAGTTTAATCTTTCCCCAGACCTTGAATACACTCTAAATTATAGTAAACTGGTCTGAATAGCAAAGGCAATAGTTGTATACTCATCTTTGCCAACCCAAGTTGGCAAATTAGTATCTTCAGCTCCGCAGTTGCCTAGACAATATTCAATATGATATACACATGGGATGCAATTTATGATTGAATATGAAGGAGTTAAAACTCTGAGAGAAGAATATTTAGCACTTCACAACAAAAAGTTTTCCTTTTTTGGATAATAAAGGCGTCAGAAAGAAAAATTATCTTTGTCTGTTCAAGTACCCTTTTTCCACTTTTTTTTTTTTAGTACTAGATGGTCCCACCCTTTTTCCACTTTAACTTTATGATATTCTACCTCTAGAAGAAACATACAAAAGCTACCTGACTCAGTAGATGTAGCATAAGGCATACCATTTTATGCCTTTGAAGAGGTAAAAATTATTAGGAGAAAAAAGCGTGGTTTCCACAAACATAACCCTGAGATTATCCTTGTATTACTTACTACAAATAACTAGTATCTCTGTTAAGTAGGCATAAACTAAGGTGTTTGTGAGGAGTCCTCAATCCAGCTATCATCTGACTATTGAGCTATTACATAAAAACTTTACCAACAAAGATATCCTAGCAAGAAGTATTATTAAATGATAAAGGTTACTTACTTCCCATTGGTGAATTTAAAAGGTACATTTTATTGTTACACACCCTGATTTTGACCTAAAAATGACAATTTCTTGCACTATCCTTCGAGTGCAAATATCTGGTAAGTAAGTCAAGAGGAACTGAGAAAGTGCACCAATTAAATGAAGATTTTCAAGATGTCTTTTTCCATTCCAGATGGCAACTACGGTCACATGAAAGACTGGACACATAGTATTGACATAGGAGATCAAACCCCTATCAGATTGAAGCTATATAGAAAGTTGAAGGTAGACCAGCAATACATGAAGCTGAGCTCAAGCAAATTATTGGATGCTGGCTTAATTGTGCCCTCAAAAAAGTCCATGGTCATTCCCTCTTCTTCTAATAAAGAAGAAGAACGGTGGTAATAGGATAGTGATGGTTTACAAGAAGCTATATAGCATAACTAAGAAGGACAGCTATCTCATTCTAAGGATTGAAGATGCTCTGGCCTGACTCTCTGGCTCAAAATTATTCTCCAAGATGGACCTTGCCAGAGGGTTATTGGAAGATGTATATTTCGCCTAAAGACCAAGAAAAATGCGCGTTGATATGCAAGGAAGGATTAGCTCAACCTACCTGGCTCCCTTTGGAATTTTGAAACGCGCCCACCTCATTCCAACGAGCAATTGTTCTCATCATGCAAGATCTCAAACTCACCTGTGTGATTGTTTACCTAGATGACATAATGGTAATTTTCAAAACCTTCACCAATCATCTAGCCACCTCAAGTCATTTTTAATGACTGAGAGAAATATCAAACTAAAACCTGTGAAGTGTACCTATTCCAGCAAGACAAAAAAAATTAGGAAACGCCATATCACTGGAAGGAATTTAACCATTATACAATAAGGTTAAATCTATCTCCAAGATGCCTGAGCTGAAGAGCCTTTTTGACATACAGATATTCATAACAAACAATGGTATATTAAGATCAATTTACCTATATCTTCGCTAAACTTTCCAAACCTCTTGTTTACTTGATTCTCAAAAACATTCCTTTTATAAGGGTGCAGATCAAAGAACAAATTTGAGTAAATGAAGAGTTTTCTTAATAGATGATCAATCTTATGACATCTGGACTACAGGAAGCCATCCATCCTGTATAATGACGGCTCTGACTTAGCAGTAGGTACCATCCTTTCTCAAATGAATGAGAACGGCATTGTCCACCTGGTGTCATATTACAGCAAAAGTTTTCCAAAGCTGAGCGAAATTATAGCGTCAAAAAAAGTGTGCTTAGCTGTTCTCCTGGCAGTGAAATATTTCTATCATTCTTATATGAAAAAACTTTACAATTGTGACAGACCACACTTCCCAAAAGTTGCTTCAAAACATGAAAGATCTTAGAGAAAACCTAGCTAATTGGCTCTCAAGATCCAGCACTATGAAATTAATATCATCCATTGAGCTGAGATGAAGCACATGAACGTATATGGACTGACTTTACTGCCCCAATTATATTTAGAAAAAAAGCAAAGTTGAAGGATTACACGACTTACTTATATAGCCAGTCTCATGGGAGATTGAAGACAAACCAGTTCAGAAGATGCTCAAGCAACAAGCTCAAGTTACAAAGGTTCTCAATGGATTACTTTACAAATAAGTTGGAATAGACTGGCTACCTTACTTGTGACCTTTGGAATGGGTATTAGTTAATAATAGAATCCCACAATACCCTAGGACATGGAGGAGTCAGGAAAGCTTATGAGTGGATCAAGGATAACTGCTATTGGGAACTATTACTGGACCCTGTAGTGGAAGACTTAGACGCTTGCATCAATTGTAAAAAGCAGACGTTTCATAAGACCAGGTACAAATAAAAGCCCATGACCCCCAGCAACCATTCCACACCATCAGTTTAGACGTCATAGGTTTACCACCTGAATCAACAGGTGGAGATTGATGCATCCTTATAGGCATAGATCATTTCACAATGTGGGTCAAAGAAATCTTCATTCCCATGCAGACTGCCAAAGTTACTGCTAACTTTTCATATTAAAACATATTTACCAGTCACGGCTGCCGCAGGTATTAGAATGCATCTGAAAAATGACTGTGGGCTCTGCTAAAGCGCAGGCCGACCAGTATGAAGACTCTTCAGCCCTTTCTATTTTACCTTAGGCGATGGGCCAGAAGCACTGGATGACCCCTTGGCATGTCACCCGCACATTTGGAGATCCCCCAGCCTAATCCCTAATCAACAAAATAGTATAAACTTAATTCATATAAGAGAATGGGCAATGGGAAATATTTATTGAAAGGGAAGTGCCAGGTATTCATACTATTTACAAAAGGGTGCTGCGCCTACCACTGACCTATCAGCTTTCCATTGGTTCTTCCAGCCAACCACTCTCTCATACTTCTGCTGCACTTACTCGCTTCCCTGGTGTCTATCCTCTCGCCCTGTCCTTCCCAATGACCAATTATTAGTTTTTGCTAATCCTTGGCCTTAAGTTGCCAGTGTGCCATATAATTGATTAATATAAATAAATGTTGAATTAAATCCAACCTTCAAATGATTATAATGCGCTAAAAACCTCTTTAGTCGCTCACTTTTGACTCAAAATAACTTGCATCTTGCCAACATAGCGTCTCAACTCATCTCAATTAATAGTTTGGGAATCGCCTTATTCAAGAGATAGTTGATTTAATTCAAATATGAAATGCTAGAAACAACTTTGGCCACCTTGAGCTCAGGTTCATCAGTCTCCACCAACATCAAATAAACAGTATAATTGGAGCATCAATGGCATAAGTCTCCAGTACTCCAATTTAGGCAGCAAAATCAAAGTCAGACTATTAATATAAAATACTTCATCTTTCCACCGGAATTTCCACAAAGGACCAGAAATGAAAGTTGGCGTCAAACACAGATTCTGACAATTATACTGAATATAACTAATTGGATCAACATCATCTATTAGTTGCTAATGATCCTTATAATAATTTGGGGCCACCTATTGGCCACACTCGAACCTAACATCCCAACTTTGCAGATTACTAATTTTGGCTCAACCCAACTGGTGAGCAACTAATCAGCAATCATATCAAACACCACGAAATTTAGTCATTGTGCCATTCCGCTGGGATTGGCCATTTCATCCCAAATAACAATAAATCATTGGAGTATTCCATCTGGTTAAAATTATGACACTATGCAATAATGGGAAGAACTTTATTTAAGAATTTTGAGGATCTTAGCCATGAACGTGGAAACTCAACAACTATTCTCAAAGCCCTACAATCCATCAACTAATAGTAATGTAGAGAGAGCAAATTGAATGTTAGTTATAAAATTGTGTAAGATGGCCAATACTGAGCCATTACCCTGCGACCTTTATCTCCCAAGTGTACTAATTTCTTACTGTATAAGTTTTATCAAATTATCAAAATGTATCCCTTCAAAACCTTATACTAAAGAGAACCTGGAATCCCATCTTTATTGGCTTGTGAAGATACAAGTGATAATACTAAAGAGCCTGATACAGTGTTTATAAGATTAGTTCAAAAGATTATAGAACTTCAGTCAGAGGCATGTCAAATTTAGCCAAGATGGGTAGAGAAGGTCAAGCAGCAAATGAAACTCGTCAAACTTTACCCGCCTTTGAGATTTTGGACTTAGACCTATACTATCACAATTGATTAGTTCACTGAGGAGGAATGTAGGTTCCATCTGGGGTGGGTCATATACTATCTTGTACAAATGTGGGGACAAATACCCAATAAAGTCTTTGGAAATTGGAGTAACAATCAACCACGTTCATAGCCAATTCTTGCATCAGTACTCACCTATCAATAAACTTGAACTGGGATGATGCTGGATATCCTGATATTAGACATGATGTGAAGAATATTAACCTCTAAACTCTCTCAGCCAAATTGACACCTATATCTGAGAAGGGAGTTAAAGGAATAACCTCAATAATTTCCCTGGAGAAATCAATATTTATCACAACTCAATTTGACTCTAGAAAAGTTCCATTGTACCAAGTTGAGCCTAAGATACCCTAAGGTGTAGTCTCGCCTCATTGAAGTGGTGGATCATCAGAAGGTCAGGCAACAATGACTCAAGGTGGTACTCAAGAAAGCAAATAAGATGAACCTGAAAAAGTTTGAGGATCAAGAAGCTTCTGAATAATCAACTTAAGTGACCCCAGTCTCATCCAACTTGGGTATTCAAACCTTTATCTTTGCCATACCAAAAACATGACACAAAGGCAGTATAGTAGGGGGAAGGTGAGTCAGTAGGGCGTACGGCTACCAACCTGAAGGTTGCAGGTTCGATTCCTGCCCTTCACACATCAATTGGGGTGCCAGCTGAAGGAAGCTATTGGCGGATAGTAGGTATAATAACACAAAAACCTTACCCATGATGTAACCAGAAAAATACGAGTCCCAATCTGGAGGTAAAAAAACTTTCTACGACAGAGTTGACCCTGCTCAGGTTTCATGTTGATACTTTCTTTCTCTATTTCAGTAATGTATGTCCCCTGGTTGGCTTGCCTTAAATAAATAAAGGTAGTATACCATCCAGAATTCTTCGCCTGACCAAGAGCCTCCCTTCTGTATTTCTCCACCTGTAAATTTTTATTAATTCCTTTCCTTTTATGGTTTATATTGTTAATTGAGACATATAAAAACCCCTATTTTTACTATAACAAAGTACGTTGTTGTATCTATATCTCATTTTTGTACTTGACTCCTTTTAGTCCATTTCACCATACTTACCATAGGACAGATACTCAAGATGATAGAACATAAGCGGTTACTTGGCACCCTTTTAATTAAAAATATACTTATCATGCGACTTAGTTGAGTTCAAGTTTTAACTGTTGGGCTTCTTGGGCATAGCACTATAAAGCTTAAAAATGAAAACACTACACCAACCAAGAGATTTGCATTAGGATCAATCAGCAACAGCACTAAGTAAAGCGCCTTTCACCCTTCATAGCCATTGGACTGGGTAACCCAATTGGCGCCTTTAACCCATTAGTCTCTCACTTAGATGGCACGCTAGATCTGCACTTATCCTCAACTAAGGGTATAGCCACTCTCCTAAATTACTAGAAAACATATTCACTTTCAGCCCCTCAATTGACATCAAACTGAAGCATCAGCATTGCACAGGTGGCTCTAGCAGGGTTTCTGTCAGTGGCAGAAGTTGCAGGTGTTGGGAAAACCACAGAACCATATTACTTGGGGGTGCCACCCCTGAGGATCATGCCCTACCAAGCTTAAAAACAGAAGCAGAAATATGAGCAAAATCAAAGTTGGCAATGAAAAGTATCTATTGAAGAGAATCGCTGGCACATAAAAAAGCCCTACTTGAGATTAAAGAAGTGGCAAATGTAAAGAACAGCATTAATATTAAGCTTTTGGAAAAGATTTAGGGTTATATCGTTGGAAGCATATTGGGAACTGTAATAGACAATATTTGGAATGATTCAGCTCTTGATAAAATTTAATATAAACCATTATACACGTAAAAACTAAATATTGCTCCTGACTCAAATTGACCACTGTTGCCAATTCTATTTCACTCATTTACATAAAGAACTCATAATCCCTTTGAAAGCTAATTTACACAGATTGAGTGAGGCCTAGTCTCAGGCTCAACCTTTTTAGTGCCGCGCATACCATAAGCCAAGGCTACACCATAGTTAAAGCAATGAGATCACACCATACCCCTTGGGAATTAGCCCAACATCTCGTGTCTCCCAGGCAATGCATCAGAACCCCATGGTTACCCCTCAGGTGACATTCTTTTTGACTTTCAGGAATTCATTATGAGAACTTTTCCCCTACACGAGTGCTGACATCATCTGGATGAAACAGGCGGTGTTCACAACTGCTAGTTTATAGTTTTTCATCACTTTAAAAGGTATTTTGACATTGACTTTTCTATGGAAGGCTAGGTTGATATCGTGGCATCTATACCAGTCACTTGTAAGAACACTTCCATCCCAATAAATTACACTCATTTTCTGGCTGTTTCCACTCTGGTGGCTCAGTTTGCCTGTTACCAACCACCTCTTTCCATGATAAGCTCCGCAATGAATTTTTTAAGAGTTTAGCCATTTAGTCTGGCAATCCTGTCCCTCAATATGTACTTCCTAATTGAGCCTCTCACCTTTACTGCTTTTGGTAACAAGCAAAGGATAATTATTTGCTATTCAAAGCTGTTTCAGACAACTTGTGTTGGAATTTAACCTTCTCTAGAGGTTCAGAGGTTCCTAGCATTTCTCTGAGGGCTATAAACATTTTCTGTCCTATAGAACTAGCTTTAAACTAAAGTAAATTTTAGGTTGCAATAAACATTTCTATGAAGAAGACTAGTACTATAATAAAAAAGAAAGGATAATTTAGATTGTGACGAGTGATTGGCAAATAAAACGTGTGAAGTGGAAGTAGGTTCAGGTTTGTAGGATGTGATTGCACATTCCAGGTTTAGAGTTGGAGTAGGTCAAGATTTATTATTGAAAGCAGGACTGAGATTAGATAATAATATACAGATAATTGGTTTCCGTCCTTTTCCTTTATATAAAGCAATTAATATGTAACAAGGCATAACATGTGGCATAGGGTAGTAAATGGAGTGAATAGAGGAGGTAAACTTTAAAGATGTACTTGGATATGATACCAGGAATATTAAGTTGGCTCAGGAATTCTTCCATATCTCATTGTCCAGTGGTGCAATGTGGGGCAATTTATAAAGAATTTGTTGGTTAATCAACTCTACGATATTATGGGAAATTGCTCAGTGTGTTATGATATAAGATTATTAGTGCTTTTGGGCCTTAGACCCAACAAAACATCAAATTTGGAAATAAAAACTGATGAAATAGAAAAAATGCTAAAAGTTGATATCAATGTAAGCATTAAATTAATTATACCTAAAGTTGAGGCTTCACCTAAAAAAACAAAGCCTGACGTAGCCCCCTCCAAGCCTTGTCTGGAGTTTATAATGATTTTGCAAGGAATAATTAGCCTTGGTAGGATCCCAAACTATCCAAGTTGGGATGAGCTAGATAAAACAAGGCAGTTGGGTCTGAACTTGGCCTGGTGAGCATGAGGTTTAATTCCATCTTGCAATTTGTGGAAGTTAGTGGTATGGAGAATCATTTTATCAACATTGAACTGAATTTGCTATCTTTAATCAGCTTTATTAAAAGCGGAGGGTATCACAAGGTTTGTACAACCATATGACAAGAATCTTTGTTAGTTGGAAGTTTTTATGGCGATTGGTATAGGCAAATTTCAGTCTTGTGATACCTCTTTATGGCAGAGATCATTCAATAGATGGGATATCATGCCATCAACGAGTAGGTATAAACTTAGACTGGGAGGCGTCAGGTTAGCAGATTTAAGGTAAGCATAAAAAAGAGCAAAGGAAAAGTATTTCAATTTTTTTGTCTAGTTGGCATGCAGGCAGAGTCAAGGAGTCTTAAGTATGGCCTCACTTTAACTCAGAAGGGCGGCCAGGTGATACTCTATTAGAGAAATCTTAATCTGGTTGAGGTAGGGTAAGCTTTTATGTACAAACAGGAAAACCTAAAATGTTTGTGGAAATAAACCCATAAAAAAGTAGTTGGAATTAACTAAATTGCTTAAAGGGGGAAAGTTGGTTTCAAAGGCTCTGACATTGTTGTTGAAGCAGCGAGGAGCTTTGGCACAGAGAAATGAAAAGGTCCCTAGGCATATGGGTTGTTTCTCTAATTTTATTGATACACCAAAGAGTGTTAGCATTGAGAGACAAAAATAGGATGCTGAGGCATTTGGGTTAGGTGTATCAATTCCTTTGACAGATCAGCAAGGAGCGTTGGTGCAGAGAGATTAAAAAAGCGCCAAAGCATTTGATTTAACCATTATATTTTTTCATTGTAAAGCAAGGAGCTTTAGTACAAGTAAGAAAGTTATTGTGGAAGCATCAATTTCAGCGGAACAGGATCTTTTCTTAGGAGGCATTTTTTCAGACGCAAATATAAATTTCAATTCTTCAATTAACAGATCATGAGTTTTTTGTGCAGCTAAATTTTAGGGACCCATCGCGCTTATCCTCAGGCTCTTTTACAGAAACTGATTATCATTCTTTCTAGTTCCTCTGGGTGTTTTCTTGAATTATGTAGGTTCATAACTCACCTGTTATATAATTAAGGCAGTCCTTATTAAGCGTAGGTAATTTAACTTCAGGATCCCCATCACTGAGTAACTTGAGAATGGAATCTTTTTTTCTAGGCGGACGTTTATTTTGAGTTTGTAGAGTAAGTTGTAGCTTAAATATCTCTTCTTGGTCTGGTTTAAAGCTAAAAGATGTTTAACATAACATTTCATCACAGAAATCAGGTCCTAGAGTCCAATACTTATTTATCTGAGTAAAGTCTTCTCAGGTTTCATTTCACTTACATCCCGTGCTTTTTGATATGTAGTACCTGAACCTTGTAATATATTATAGGCTTCATTAATCTCTATACTTTGTAATACTAGCATTTTCCTATAAGCATCATATTAAATTCCTCAGGAATGCTTAACATATTGAGAAAAGGTTTGAGTTAATTTAAAAGTTGAAAATGCAAAAAGTCTTCTTGAACTCTAAAAGGATTTCTTTGGAAAGTTATTTTCCAAAGATAATAATCCTATCAATTCTGGATCAGGTACACCATAAGGTTAGGGTCTAGTTTATCAGTAGGGTTTGTCTGGGCCATCGTTGCTAAAGTAGTTTAATAGTTATGCTGTCCTTTGTGTGATTAACAAGTTAAAAGTGGAAACTATTAGTGCACCTGTAGTGATCACCACTTCAGTTTTGCTGCTACCGTAAATTAAGCTAGGAATACTTGATTAGATACTCAGTGATGCCTATGCAAGACAACTTGAATTGGAAGTTAACTTTATCTATAGTTCATAGGTCCCAACTGATCCTCAGAGGACTCTTGATTTTCCTGTCCTATATAATTATATTTTGAGCTAAAATAAATATAGGTAAAAAAGAACTTTTATATAGAATAGGTAAATACTTTTTCTCATAATTTTTGCAATCTGCTACATCAGGGCTCCGCCAGCGCACCAGGCCAAACAGTATGAAGACTGCTTGACCCTTTCTGTTTTGCCTTCATAGACGCACCAACCCCCTACAAGTCCACATCAAACCCACTAACCCAGCAGACCAACAACTTCGCCTTAGCGCCATTAGCCCCTCTTGAAGTGCACCGGTGGTCCCCAGCCCCCTTACTGGGTGGCCTGACCTCTTGATTTTTCTCCCTCATGACCAATCGCCAGCCTCTCTTGGGTGTGCATTGGCAAGTCCATCCCCATTTTGGGGTCCATGGCTCCCACGCTGCACCACCCTCATGGCCGACGGCCATCAGCCCCTCATTGTTGGTGGCCAGTTGGCCAGGTTCCCATTGGGGCTTCTTGTAGGGCTGAGGTATGGGAGCTGGCAGCATCAGCACTCCAGGCGCATCACCCCGTGCCTGCCTCAGGGACATCCTATCCCATTTTCCCTTAATCTAGCGGTCTAACCACTAAAAACTAATAAAAGATGGGCGAAAAAGTGATCAGTATTTAGAGGGAATAACAACGATATATACTAGGATATTGCGCCTATTCAAAGACCCTTGGCAATCCCATCCAGGCCCTCATCCAATCGTTGTCCTTCTGCGGAACTGATTTCCTACTAAGTCATCCTTACCAAACACCAAATATTAATCTGACTCATCCTCAGCGCCAGTCACCAGTCAGTCTTATATAAACGTCTTATTAAAAATAACTTTGAACATCCTTGACATCAGTTGCCAGTACTTAGAATTTGGACGGCATAATCATTGCCATTATTTTGTATAACGGAAGCCTTGGCTTTCCGCCAGTAAATTTCTAGATGGATAACAATCATCAGTCGAAGTCAAACTATCATTCCACTGTAGCCTGATTGATTAATGACTGTATGATCAACATCCTCAGCTTTAATCATCAGTGCTTATATCTTAATAACATTAACTATCATGGATTATCCCAAATACTTTGAAAGAGCTCAACTCATTTGAATGGGGAGCACCAATTAGCATATAACATAAAAAGCATATTGAATTAGTCAATTAGCCAGCAATTACTCCTGACTAACCAACACCCCTTTTTGATATTGGGAGTAATCCATCTAGTTAATTTTCTGATGCTCTTTGAAGTACCAAGGAAAAATTAGAATTGTGATGAGTGATAGATGAATACCACATGTGAGTGTGTAACTAGGTTCAGTAATGTAAGAGATGATGGCACATTACAGGTTCAGTATTGGATTAGATCAGAATTTATCATTAAAGACTAGATTAAGACCAATCATTGGATAACACTAACAAGTGGTTTCCATTATCTGCCATTAGGATACCAATAGGTAGTAAGGCATAATATGTAGTATAAGGTGGTCAATGGAGTGAATATCGGAGCTAAACGTAAAAACAACCTTGCTTGATATTAAGATGGTATTAAGTTAGCGTGGGCATTCATCCCTATCTCATCAGCCAATGTATCAGTAACAGGGCGATTCATCCAGTTTTTGTTGAATAATAAACTATGTGTTACCTTTGAATTGCTTAGAGCTTTTTAATATTAGATTATTCTTGTTTCAGGACTTGGGCCTGATAAAACATTAAATCATACTTATAAATAATTGATAACAATAATATTAAATTTGACATTTATTAAGATTGATTTTAGAATTGTTTCCCAAAAGTTGAGGCTTCACCTAAACTATAAAAGAATCACAACAGGGTTAGCTGCCTCACAGGGTCTTATTAAATTTGTGATTATCCGCTTCTTCCACCAGGATACCTATTTTGCAATTCCCCTGCAAAATGATGCACTCAACCCCCAACAACCCATTGTGGGCCCACATTAAAATGGATACTCAATATGCCCCTTTTGCTGAAGTTTGATCATTTCAAAGCAACTGACCTTCTCTTGCCCCCACAATGGCCATTAACCCTCCTCCATGCAGTGACTCACTTGTAGCCACTCCAATCACTTTTTTAAATAAAGTTCAATACTCTCAATCAACTTCTGTGCATCTCTGAGTGCAACAGCTATTAATATTTAACTTCTTAAACAATGAAGAGAAAATATTAATCAAGCATCTGTTGAATTATGATGACTAGTAATTTGTGGTCCAGATGCTCATGCTCCCAAATGATAAGCTTCCATTACCAGACACCGTTTGCCCAATTTTTAAATTCTTTTAATTTATTAAATAAGTAGATATTGCTGGTAAAATTTAGGCCATCGACCAAAGATTAGATTGGATAGAATATTAAGACTCCACACCTCAGTCCATCCCCTACCTTCATTTCCTGTCTTTGCAAAAGCTTACCACCAGACAAGACCTTAATCAACTTTTCATCAATGCAGCCATTGACCACTAACACACCCTTCCTCCAATCCCTTACCAAGGCCATGTTGCCTCTTGTCAAGGGTATTCCCTGTCCAAACTTCACTTACAAATCCCCTAGGAAAAAAGGATGAAATCAAAGAGATTGAATTTTTCCATGGGCCGCTCATGCTGATGCTGCTAAGTCATAAATATCTACCATTATTCCCAAACCTATTAGAAACTGAATAGAACCTATATGTTGTCAGATATACTAAAATATGCTTATAGTCAGTTTACTAACTACTTTAAGGCTCTAAACGCTGCAAGGATCCTCATTAAGCTAAACAACAAATCATTTTTATTGTCAACCACATACTCAAACGCCTCAACTCCAATTATAGTTGCTCTATTACGTGGCCTTAAGTCTGTGACAAAAGAAAATCCCCCATACCCCATTTCCCCATAAGATATCAATGCTCAGGCTTGCCGCTGGAGCACCATATTAGTAGTTTTTTTTGTTTTTGGTATTATTTACTCCTAAAACAAAAAACTCGTGGTCACAATCCTCTTGGATCATGCCCCACTAACACTAAAAATTTTAATCATTTTAAATATACTCATTCAAGAAACATAACCACTAACTTAATTTTTAAATAAAATTTAAAATTTATTATGAGGCATGCCGACCAGGGGATAAAAATTACTGAAGCTCAGAAAGCAAAAAAAAACTGAACAAACTAATCACTCAAACTGAAAGAAAATGACTGCTCAAAGAATGAGTGAAACATAAAAATCAAGACATCAACCTACCAGGTGGGACAGCGCTAAGGCGCAAAACCTACCATGGTGGAAGGGGAGGGGGGTTGGGGGGCTCATCCTCAGTCCCATGCTCCTCATCGGCAAGAGCACAGGCCAATGAGGAGAGCAAAGGGGTGGGGTGGTCAGTGACATGGGGAGCAAGGTTGGTAACAATTGGTTTTATGAGGAAATTATTATAGGAGAGTAAGTCGCCAATGTATTTGGAAATGGTGGCCACCGCCTTAATGCAGAAGGCAGGGAGCTGGGACAGTGAAGCCACAAAGATGCGGGTGACTCTATGGCTAGCCTGTGAGGCGGAAACCACTCTCTGGATGGCTTCCTTAGTGTGCCTGTGGGCAAACATAATGGCCTGTTTGTATGATATGGAGGTGGATGGCCTGAGGATGGGAGGCGGGAGTTCCATGGCTAGTGCCACTACTGATGACTCAGCTAGTTCATGGATACTGGTTGCTTCAGGGTGGGTAGCTGACATGACAGTGAGCTGGTGGTCTGAGCGGAACTCCAAGGCATCCATTTGGGGGGCGTAATACCATTTGAGCGACCAGTTTAGGATTCCATACCTGGTTAAATTCTTTATATGTGGGCTGCAAGGACTCAATAAAATTCCCCATCTCATCAGTTTCAGCCAATGAGGACCATGGGTTCAAGTCAAACTCAAAATTGGGGTCTGTAAATTGAAGTGGTGGGGTTGGCTATTGCAGGATAACGTGGGAACCCACATTAGTCCAAGCCATTTCCTGATTGGATGAGGTGCAAGTGGCACTGGGCGAGGCGCAAGTGGCACTGGCTTGAGGAAGGGGCTGGTTGGCTGCAGCAGGCACCGAGGTGGCAGCAGGCTTTGGGGGAGGGGGGTAGGATTTTACACCATGCCAGAAAAGTAGTGGAGTGTGGGGCTAAGTGGGGGCCATGTAATGACCGCGCTGGGTCAGAGGAAGCCGTGAGGGAGGGGCATTTACGCTTTGAGTGATCTAACTCAAAGCAGGAAGGACAGATTGTCCTCCAGCCCTCTACATGGGCCCAGAATGGGTGGTCAGGGGCAGAGGGTATGATGGTGCAGGGTGGAAGTGACAAAGCAATTTTTAAATTAATTGGGCTGATTGTGGCAAATGCTTGAGGCCCAGCTAGGCGAGCAGCCCCATTGGGGACCACAAACTGAAGGATAAGGTCAGAACCATACGTGGCCAACCCTTCCATTAACTCCTGATGGAGTACTGTGGGGGGAAAATGTTGGGAAACCCCGCGAATTAAACTACCATGGTCATGTTGGTGGGGAGCCAGTTGCATGTTGTTGGTATGGGTGTGCCCTTGAAAACCAGGGGCACAGTAGCTGCAGTGGCGGCGTCAGCTTTGCATGTGAAGCCAAGGTTGAAATACCCCTTAAAGGTGCAGAAGTCAAAGAAACCGGCCAGCAGCATCAACACCTGGGCCAGGTCAATAATTGCTTGTTCCTCGTACAGGAACAATCTCCTGTACTTGACCTGAAGGTCAAATTGGAGCTGGGAGCAGGGGAGAATGAGTGGGCTGCAAGGCACCACCTGGGTACATGCCAGGTGGATGGCGAGATCCTTGGGCGGATTAAACTGAACCAAGGACTTATTAGGATGGGACAAACCAGTCCGAGCACTTTTTCCCACTGGACATAAAATGCTAGGCGAGGTTTGCTGTTGCCCCACACTAGAGCAGCTGGCATCAAATCTGATGTCATTGGGGATTGAATGGCAGTGGTTGGCGTTTGATTGATATTTGTTTACTTACTTTTTTGTTTTTAATAAATTGCTTGAAAGTGACTTTGAGAGGAAAGAGGAGGACAAACTTAATTTTCAAAAGCCTAAAGCTAAAAATGTGCAACCTTTGTTATTTGGAGTATAATGCAAAGTATAACCTGATGTTAGTATCAGTAACTTTTTATAACTCTATGTAATTTAATGTACCATTGACAATAGCTATAAATTCTACTGAGAAACATACTGATGATTATACTTGAACTTATCAAATATTTGACATGAACAACTTGTGATAATTTATAATGGATTGCATGAAGAAGCAGAAAATTTACAAAGCAAATAAATGTGATAGTTGTAGCATGAAAAAGCATCAATGATGGAGATTTTATATTCCCCCTTTTTTGATTACAAAATATGGCAAAAATTTAAATTTACGCTCCCTTATGAAAAGTTAAGCTTGAGAGAATATGACATTATCATGAACATACTAAATTATTTAATATTAGTTTAGAGATTATAAAACTAATTATGTGTGGAAGTCTGGACATACTGCTGTATGTACCACCAGTAAGTGTTAAAAATTTAAATAACGAGATTATTCTATCCATCAACAAGGTATCTTTTTGCTTACATGAGAATGATGTTAACTTGTTTAAATGGAGAATAATTGCAAAAAGCCACGTGGAACTGTCAAGGCTATAATAAAAGTTGGACTTATTACAAAAGAAGATTGACAGTATTTTAATGTGAGTTAAGGAGATATGCATGCTGGCTTAAAAAGCTCATATGTAAGTAATCGCACAAAAAATAAAAGCCTTTCTATTAAACCTGCATCAACTTGGTACAATCTAGACATAATGCATATTATTGATAAAATCTGAAATTATTATTATTTTTAACTGATTTATAACAATATGCTTATAGATTATGACAAAGAATTGGGCTAAATGCAGTCTTTTAAGAAAAAATATATAAAAATGAAAGACTGTTAGTTTCTTACTAATGCCCTCATCTTACTTTACATAGATAATAATGTGCTAATTTAAAGCTCATATACTAGTTTAATAACACTTTTATATAATTATCCCTCCTGAGGACCCTCATCTCTGTTATATTAGAAAGCGTTCCAAGTTTTTAGTGAGGTTACAATTGGTGGCTTTATAAGGTATTTTGAAAACTATGGAAGGACTTGATGAATAAAGGTTATCATAAGCAAGGGTGCATGCTTTTTTTCCACAAGAAGAGTCAAGTGTAAGCCTGACACCTGGACATATATATAGATACATAAATATTATTGAGTCCAGCTTGCAACAACTCAAATTTTACTGATATTATATTGTTCTTATCACGATACAGATGAAAATGGCTATAGTTCTAGGCTAAGCTGTGAGACTTTACTTATAGTCAAAGTATTTATATAGTATTATAATAATTTATATGATTACTGGAATGATGGTCTGTTAAGTCTACAGATGTCTATCATCAATTCAACAATATGCCGCTTACAATTAGTTAGGTTTACTATGAAGCTTAAAAAGAGCTTTTAATAAAGTTCAAGTTGCATATTGTGAAAAAACACCATCATTGAAAAAGCTCTTAGTCATAGTCAAAATTTCATATTTTTAATAAAGGATTAGAATTTAAAATAATGGACAGCAAGGTAGATCTAAGAAGGTTATTTGTTTGGATCATCTAAATAAACTATAAAAGCTTAATATTTTGCAAAGCTGCATTTATAAAAAGTTGAACTAATCCAATTATAAAGAAGAGGAAGTTATAACAAAAGCAAAATGGATAATTGCCACAATGAATGTAAGTCATGGACAAATAATATATGGTATATATAATAAAAGTTACTTTGTGGTGTGACCCAGAAAGAAGTGAAAATAACCACTCACATTAATATGATTGGAGGCCTGAGGTGCAATTTTTTTTAAATTTCTTGAGGTGTTGAACAAACAAATCTGTAAAACAATAACTAAAAAAAAATTTTTAACAAGACCTTAGTAAGAACTAGTTTCATTATATCTTCATTAATTTTACATCTATTTCTCTTCATAGGGAGAATGTATGATAAATGAGAACAATGAAGAGATTTTTGCAGTTGAACATCTGTAAAAATTTACTCCGTTGGGTTGATTATTGAAGGTCAACCCTAGTAATCTTTCTACTGCACAGGTTCAATTTCCTCGTGCACCTCGCGTTGTAAGAATATATATATAATTCAATAATAGTATGATGATACTATCCATAGTTGAGTTAGAATTATTTTCAGGCCCAACGCTTCAGCTGGTATTTCTGATTAATACTTGATATCATACTCATAGGGATTCATTCCCTGTAATCCTGTCCACTAGATCTTCATTAAGATCCTCTGATGGCAGTCTCCTTTGGCCCAACACACAGTCAGCAGCAATCCCTTAGCCGTGATTCTCTTCATCTCTAGATCCCCGCTTGGATCACTACTCTTCTCTAAGAGTCTACCAATTATTGCCTTCTGCAATAATATCATTGAGATGGAATCTTCACGCTAGATGCTGATAGTCTAACTATTATGGAATCTACAATAAAACTAATAATGTTCTAAAGTAGTAATGTATAAGTTTTTATAACTATATAAATATCTATCTTTTATTAGAGTGAATCCTAAGGAATTTATAGGGGATTTGGACGTCTAACCCTCGGTTGACACCTCTTTGATGAAACGGCAGCCGTTGCTGTTAAATCACCCTTCCTCGTCTTAGCAGCAATAGTCTTCCCCATCCTGGATAGGATTCTGACGTTGGACATCCTTGAGACCTCAAACAGAAAGAGTCAGAAATGTGTCCCTAACATTTTCCTCTCAATCCAAGTGAATCAATTATAATTGGCTAGCAACCTACTTAGGTAATAGGACTTTTTAACCATTATGGCAGGTCACTTCACCAACCAATCAATTTGCTAGCTGCAGGCAGCATCACTCGCCTCGCAACTCATTAAACATTCCCAATCAGTTGGTGATGAAACCTAACCCAATCCCAATTGGTACAACTGATAGTTAATCACTATCAGATGCCACTATTTCATCAGCCACTCCACCCGATGAGATATTAGGTATTCATCCAGATTGATCCCTGATGGATACAACCTGACAAATATCCTAAAATCCCCCAAATGTAGTTCCTCCAAAATTCTGGTCAACCAATTTCAATTCACTTCGCTTTAGGGAATTTTTCCCATAGCAATACCAGGTAATCTGGCAGGCTGGGAATATGGGCAAAAATCCCAACACATCCCCCTCTTGCCTAGATTTCCAGCGAGAAAAGGACTGGGCATGGAAACACCACCTTGGACACCTGATCAAATACTTCATTGGTTCAAGTGGAGTACACTTGTCAATATTTAATGCTGCTCAGAATGACCTTTGGCATATGGCATTCCTCCTCTTTCTCCTCGCTACCGCCTACTCAGAGTGCAGTCCCCACAACCTCTTATTGTGCCAGGCTGATCGATTTACTCATGACAATATTTTTCCCAGAATCCAGTTTTCCCTCCATCAGGGTATATGACCCACTGTCATATTCAGGTTTCTTGGTCCAGCGTCCTCAAATTCCTGATTCTCTCCTCATCCTAGACAGGAGACTCTTGCCATCAGTGTTCTTTTTGCAGCTTTATTAAGAATACTTATTTATGTTCACCTTCATTATTTCACTCATAACCTTTTGGCTGTAAGTCATTCTTAATCCTTTCATTGGAAAGCTTATTTCATTAATTTTATACAATTAATTTCCCAAAATTAGAGCCTAATGGATTGTAGGGTGCATATTGTCAACTTCTATATAAGTCCAACATCCCCCCTCTAGTCCTGCTCATATGTCAAACTCATAATCTCGTTATCAGCAACTTCTGAACAGTCTGTCAGACTGGACCTCTGCCTCTTCCAGCGGATGAGTCAGAATGCTTTGCGGAACCTCTTCTATGGTCCTTCCAGGACTCGTACACCTAGTCTGGCACAAGGGGCTAGTCCTTCCATCAAGTTACCAAAACAATATCCAATCCCACCGAAACTAGATGTGCCATTGTTTTGAATAACTCTTGGCTGACTCTTCCCTTACAGTCAATCCCCGAGTTGGACTTTGAGACCTTCTTGGATTTGGCTCCTTTCACTGAGGCTCTGAACATCATCATTGATGCTCCAGAGGTTATGCCAACTGCTTTAGATTGTTCGTTCCTGGCTGGGTCAGATTTTCTCCCTGAGTTCCTCTTCTGACTCGGTCAATTTTATCAACTTGATGTGCTGGTTTCTGAGCTTTCAATCAGGAACAGCATTCATTCTGAGATACCTATTCTAACTTCAAGTACAAGTCACCAAGGCATTGTCGTTAGCACTGAATCCCTCAGATATGGACAACCTTCTGGATTGGGATACTGCCACTTATGCTCTCCACTTTGCTGGCCAAGTTCTTTGAAGTTGGTCAACAAAGCTTCCAGCCTCACCTGATTTTCAACGGTCATTCAGCTTCAGCTTCCGCAAAGCCTGTAGTCATCATTTACAGGGTGCAATCTGTTTGTTACATGACTACCTCTTCTCTGGAGCTTCCCATCACTATCTTCCATTGATGGCGCTAATTGGGGGTATGATTTGACAACCTCCCTTGAGTATTCCTTTTTTGCTGCTGGCTCTCATGTCTGGTGTTCTTGATGAGGCCCATTGGCAGGCACTCAAGACAAATCTTCCAGTGCTGGTGCCTTATCAGGATTACTTGGGGTTATTCACCAATTGCCTCTTCCTTTATTGCTGTTTTCCACCCCACTCCGGGGTCTTGCAATTGGCATCTTCCAACATATCTATTTCCCTTCCCTAGTTGCATTCTCTCAGGGCTTGGCATCAGCTCAACAAATGTGGTTTTGAGTAGGACTTGCCCTTGCAAGTGTCTGATCACATATTGATTTTGATGGGCTATTCCTTCCTACCACGATCCATCCTCCCTCCCCCAAGAGGCGACTTAGGCAGAATCATCCCCGCACTGAGGACAATCAATAAAAAATAAAAATTTTATAAATATATTGGCTCTCTTTTTTTCCAATATCTTTCATCAATTTTTTTATTTTTATTTACCCTTTTTTCTATGGGATTTGACCTTGTTTTGGTTCAGAGGTCCATCTTTTCCCCCTAAACTGGATCCTGGGCACATAAACCTACCAATTTTCTATGTTCAGCGGTCCTTTTTTTGGACTTAACCATCTAGATTGGTTCATCATTCCTTCTGGAACTCTTTTTTTATTTTTTCTTCGATCCACCACTTTAAATACTTAGCGTGGACTTGATTTACTACTCTTCCATCCAAGAGATTCTTGATGGAATAAGCATCAGTCACCATCTTGGTGATTACTTCGAACAGGACCTGACCATAATGCATCAACTTGTTTCTTCATCTGAAACCATGTGTATCACAATAGGCGACTCTTTCTCCTATTCAATATTCTTCTAATGGCGTTCAGTTCTTATCATCTGTCGTTTCTGCTCATATCCTTTTCTTTAAGGTAGTTTTGAATGCTTGCAATTGCATATTGATCAGGATACTCATCAGTCAGTTCAGGTATTGTTCAATACTCATCCCCCAACATAGGTTCTACTACCAAATATAATATCGGTGGTAACGCGGCCTTCCTCCCATAAATAATTCAAATGGCGTATTTCCCATCGCCGTATGATGACTGATGTTGTAGACAAACGTCACCAAACTCAGGTATGTTCCCCACGCGGAAGTTCTACCTGTAACTAGCTTCCTCCAGCGTCGCGGCCAGCGTCCCATTGACCCATTCTACCAGTCTGTTTGTCTCCAGCTGGTATGGTACTGTCACGACTCTCCTGGATCCCCATTATTTCATTTAGCCTCGGGATCACATGGGATGTGAAGTTGGTCCCATTATTTCTTAGTATAACTTGTGGACACCCATGTCAGTATAACACTTTATCTAGGATGAATCTCACAGTACTAATAGCATCAACTCGGGTTAATGCTTTTGTTTCAACCCATCTCATCAGATGATCAATGGCTACTATGATGTATTTCACTCCTCCTGTACTCATTTCTAACATTCCCATCACATTGATAGACACTGTGTGCCATGCAAATCCAGGTCAGACCAGTCAGTATCCAGATGTATTTTTGTGTGGTTTATGCAGTTGGCATTCCATGCAACAAGCCAGATGGTCCATGACATCATAATTGATTGATTTCCAGTTATAATACTGGCAAATATGGTTAGTCATTTTTCTCAGGCCTCTGTGCCCACAACCTTATGAGCAGCTTAAACAATCGCTGCTCTCTCTGAAGGTTTTAAGAATAATAGCCATTTCCCATTTATTGTCTTGAATACTTGTCCATCCATGATCTCAGTGTTTTCCATCACTTTTTGAAGTGCACCTTAGATTTCTTGAGGCTCAACCTCAATTCTTCCTTTGACCATTCTCTGGAATAGTTCATCTGCCTGCAAATATACCAACTGGAGCATTGGTAACTGAGATAAGCCATCCACGTTCTGGTGAGAAGCCCACACTCGGTGGACTATCTTGTAATCATAAGCCTGAAGCTTGAGTGCCCATTGGGCCAGTCGTCCTTCAGGTTCCCACAGATTGTGCAGCCAACGCAACGAAGAGTGGTCTGTCACCACCCTAAAGTGCGCTCCATGGACATACACCTGAAATTGATTACTGGCGTAAATGACCACAAGGCATTCACGCTCAGTTACAGTATAATTCCTCTCTACAGCAGAGAGTGTCCAGCTCACATATGCCACCGGATGTTCATCACCAAGTTCATCTACTTGGCTCAGTATGGAACCAATTGCTGTCAACGAATCATTGGTTTGAATGATAAAGACCTGATTGAAATTTGGATATTTCAGAATTGGCAAATTTATCAGGTACTAGTGTAACTCATCAAAAGAGTCCTGGGCCTCTTCATTCCATACAAATCCTTCTTCATAATTTTATTCAGCCTCTGATATTCAATCACTACCTGGTTCAATCCATCTTTCTTCTTTGTGATCAAAATTGGGCTTGCCCAGGGACTTGACGACGGAACTAGATGCCATGCTTTACTAGTTTGCTGATCTCATCTTCCACTACCACTTTGGCAGCTTTCAATTTTTGGATCAGTCTCATTCTTATTGGTAAATTTTCTCTGGTGTCAACTTTGTGAATTAGCCTTGCACACATCCCAAATTGTGATCATCCTGAGCAAATACTTCCCAGTATCTCTCGAATAATTTGAGCACCTCCTCCTTCGATCTGCAAGCTGCTCTCGATCAACTAATAAGTTGATGCTTTTGGCTTCTTTGGCCAATAATCCCATTTACTCGAGAGACCCAAAATAATGGAATCATCTCAATTCTGCTGTCAGGATTAAATGAATAAACACAATGATTTAATTTCTTGTAATCTTCATCAGTTTTTCGCTTAAATTCGCCAAGAGAACTCATATTTCTCCATGGCCCAGCATAATTATCCCAAGAGCCACCCAAGGCTCCACTCTGGACTTCTTCCAGGGGCTTCTGACTTCTCCATACAACAACTCCAGAATCTCTAGAGTCAACCCTGTGTCAACTATCATCTGCGATCCAGCTGGTATGGTTTTCTACTTCTTGATCTGCAAAGGAATTCACCAGTTTTCTAGGATTTTTGCCGGCATCTCTCATTGCTTCCTACCAACTAATTGGTATCAAATCGGCACAATATCATCAATGTATATCAAGTTGATGAAGTTATTTCTCCGAATCAATGGAACTTCACCATTCTTTTGATATATAATGGTAATGTCTGACCCAGGATGGTCAACGTATTATCCTTGAAGTTACATTTAACTCTGTATTTCTGCAGAAACTCCGTTCCAATCAGGATATCATAGTTTTGGTTTGCCAAAGCTATTGCTGGCGCAGATACCACCAATGACCCGAATTGTAGTGGCAGCATACTATATGCTCCACAGGAAATGGTGGTGTTCAGCCCAGCTGTTATGTATTCCTTCTTGTGTTCCAAGTCCAAAGAGATCTTCATCTTCTTCACCAGCTTGGTTGACACAATGTTGATGGGCGCTCCGCTGTTGACTATCGCCTGTACCCTTACTTGATTCAACTGAATATCTATATAAATACACTCAGAGTATTGTAATAAGGTATTTACTGAGTGAAATGTGGCGTTATTAGCTGAATCTAGGTATTTATGATCTGCGCCAACAATTCAGGAAATGATTCCTTAATTGTGCCAAGGGATTGACAGGTTGGCCTCATTTAAGCGAACATCAGTTAACTCATCAGTATTCTCGGTGGTTTGCATCTTCTCCACCAGTTGTTGGGCGTATGGCTGGGCAACCTCCTGAACTATCTCAGGGTCAATCTTCTCCCCAGCTCTGGTCACGGCGTTTATGTCCATGTTGACCACTTGATATATTTGATCCTGCTCGTCATCCACAAACAGATCACTAATATATGTTTCTTTGTTCATAATATTGGGAGGAACAGGTTTCTCCGCCGCTTTAGACTGTTCCTTGTCTAGACAGTGGGACCTTTTCCGAAATCATTGGCTAATGCTGTCTCTTTAGCCTGGACCACATTAACTTGATCCTTTGGCTTTTTGCAGTGTGCGGCAAAATGCCCCTTCCCACCACACTGGAAGCAGACCTTTTCTTTCGTGTTTAACTGTTTGAAATCTTTGGGCTTATTCCCTGACACAGTTCAGTTAAAAGTCTCCTTTGCTCCTTCGCCTCCCTTCGTGGAATTTGAACTTCAGACCAGATTTGACTTGAAGCTTCTATTTGGAGTATCGAACGTTGCTCCCAAAATTTTCAAATTGTCTACCATTTGTGAGGTAGTTATCTTGGTTGCAAATACAGTAGATATCATTCGATGCAAATTGCAATAGGGCCTAAGGGCCGCTTGTAAGGCGATTCTTGCAATAAAGTCATCTAACACCTTCACTCCAGCCAGGATCTGCGATTCCTGGTAGAATCAATCTGCGAAGCTTGCAAGAGACTCATCTTTACAGAATTGAATTCCCATAAAGTCTTGCTTGCATTTCAACATGCGGGTTGGACTGTCAAATTCCTTCATTAAAGCCGCTTTAGCCTCAGCATAAGACCAGCTGTACCCTCCAGGTGGGGTAACACCAGATTCTGGCAATCTGTGTTCAAGCAGTTCATGACTGTCAAAACCTTCTGACGATCCCCATATCCATTCATGGACATGTCAAATAGTTGGAAAAATGCTGGGGCGTTATCCCAATGTAATGTGGGCAATTTAGGGGTTGCTCTGAATTCCTCCGAGTCATTTCAGGCCGATTCTCTCGGTCTGGCTACTCAGCTCACTTGTGGAGTGACTTCAGGCATCATCTCCAAAATAGCATTGAATGCGGGCAGCATATTTCTCAGGGTATTCATCTTCCCAAGTATTATTTGAAGACTTCCTTCTTTGGCATCATTAGCCATGTCAGACTCACTTGCACTTCTGTGAGCTTTCAATTTCTCTATTTCTTTCATTAACTTCTCAATGTCCACACCAACTTTTCTTAAATGAACGTGATCCACTTCACGTTCCATTTTCAGGAATAGGACCTCTCAGACAAGGTCTCCTTCTTTCCTCTTTAACAAGTTTATCTTGCCAAGTAACTTGTTCCCAAAGTTGGCTACATTGCCAACTCCTTCCTCCACCTTGGTGACTCGTTCTTCTAAGGCTGCAAACTCCCAGTGGTCCGCAGAGTTTAAGGCGTTCTGGTTCACTGTGGAGATCTCAGTCCACAACTTGCGTATCTCTTCTTTGTACGATATTCTGGATAAATTTTTCTACTCAACTACCCCTGTAGTGAGCACCAACTTGTAAAAATTTACTACGTTGGGTTGATTATCAGAGGTCAACCCTAGTAATCTTTCTACTGAACAGGTTCAATTTCCTCATGCACCTCGCATTGTAAGAATATATATATAATTCAATAATAGTATGATGACTATTATCCATAGTCAAGTTAGAATTATCTTCAGGCCCAACGCTTTGGCCAGTATTTCCAATAATACTGAATATCACACTCTTAGGGATTTGTTCCTTATAGTCCTGTCCACTCAATCTTCATTAAGATCCTCTGATGGCAGTCTCCTTTAGCCCAACACAGAGTCGGCAGTAACCCCTTAGCTTTGGTTCCCTTCATCTCTAGATCCCCGCTCAGATCTCTACTCTTCTCAGAGAGTCTACCAAAATATTGCCTTCTGCAAAAATATCCTTGAGATGGAATCTTCACGCTAGATGCTGATAGTCTAACTATTACCAAATCTACAATAAAACTAATAATGTTCTAAAGTAGTAATGTATAAGTGTTTTTACTATATAAATATCCATCTTTTATTAAAGTGAGTCCTAGGGAATTTATTAAGGGATTTGGCCATGTAAACCTTAGTTGACACCTCTTTGATAAAATGGCAGCCGTTGTCATTGAATCACCCTTCCTCTTCTTGGCAGAAATGGTCTTCCCCATCCTGGCTAGGATTCTGACATTGGACATCCTTGAGACCTCAAATGGAAAGAGTCAGAAACGTGTCCCTAAGATTTTCCTCTTGATCCAAGCGAATCAACCATAATTGGCTAGCGACTTGCTTAGGTAATAGGACTCTTTACTCATTATGGCAAGTCACTTCACCAACCAATCGATTCACTAGTTGCAGGTGGCATCACTCGCCTCACAACTCATTAAACATTTTCAATCAGTTGGTGATGAAACCTGACTGATCCCAATTGGTACACCCGATAGTTAATCACTACCAGATGCCACTATTTCATCAGCCACTCCACCCGATGAGATATTAGGCATTCATCCAGATTGATCCCTGATGGATATGACCAGACAAATATCCTAAAATCCCCCAAATGTAGTTCCTCCAAAATTCAAGTCAACTGATTTCCAATTCACTTCGCTTTAGGGAATTTTTCCCCTAAAAAAACCAGGTAATCTAGCAGGCTGGGAATATGGTCAAAAATCCCAACAACATCTCTCTATATAATCATATGAATTTGTCAATTAGTATCTATTCTAGTTCTAATGGGGCGCACCTGGTAGGGGGCGGCCACATGTCCTTCTTTGTGTGCCAAAAAACCAAAAAAGACTCCCAGTATGGTACTGCAGCGACTAGGCATAGCAGACATATCAGATAAAAGGTGATGGTGGATCATTAACTGCGCAGACCTGAGGGCACATGTGAGAGCAGCTCTCTATCTATAAGGTCAAAGTTTTAGCCAATTTGTATATTGCTATCACTAAATAACTCCTTCTAAAATTATAGTTTACTATGACATTGCACCATATAATAATATTATAAATTACGCACAGCTGTAAAAAATAAATGTAAGCAATTGATAACTTATAAGTTTCCTATCATATTGAAAAGTCTCATAGTCATGGTTTATAATATTATTTGCTACAACCACTATTAATCCATGTTACTTTCCCTTTTTCTTTTGAAATATGGAGAAATATATATATAGACAGGAGCTGTCAGTAACTTTTTACCAGTTACCATAAGTTTATAAACAATCCACCTACTTTTGAAAGAAACTAGTTTTTGTTCTGCTAAACGTAGTAATTATCTTATCCTCTTATACATTTTTCACAAAAAAAGTATGTTTATTTAACAGTAGACTCTAAAAAAGGTTATAAATCACTAAAGTAATAACTGAAAGTAAATTTATTTGAAGAACAAAAATTTATTTGGTAATTGCAATCAACTAAAACTTTCACCAGACAGTGATTTTAGATATGTATTCCAAAAACTAAGTAATAACTTATACTATTTCTGAGTTTATGAAACAGGCTACTTAAATTGCTCTTATGTTATATCAAAAGACCATTAAATTTAGATTTTTGTAATTAAACCAAAGAAACCAAATATATTTGCAAAAATTGTGTCCCATAATATGACATTGTTCCATGCTAAAGTGGGTATAGAAAATTAAATTCTTTTTTTTTAGTACTAGATGGTAGAAAATTAAATTCTTAAGAGCCAACACCTGATGAATAACGTCAGTTGACTTAGTTTAAGAAGGAACAAAGTAGTTCTTCAAAAGCCCAATATATCATATATTTTAAGGGTAAACTTTTATATCTTTATGATAAAGAGATTTTAGAAAACTCAAAAAATTTATATGCTTTAAAAAGCGTTTTGGGTTTTTATCAAATAAGACCAAATATCAAAAATGTGTGAGTGCTAGTGGCTTTAAAAAAGAAAAGTGTAGTCTTTTGGATGGCTTGTGTAAGTCTTGGATAGGAACCTCAACGCCTAAACTAAGATCAATTTCCATTCTTCTATAAAAAGGGGTGGAAGCTGGCACCAGGACCTCTCATCTCTCAGGGCAATTGAGCCCATGTAGTGGATGAGAGGTGGGTCACGGTGAACCGCCTGAGAATTGCGCCCCCATCCCAGCTTTATCCTCCACCATGTTGGTGAATAATATTTAGAGGGTTTGCTAGGAGATGGCAAATGCCTTAAGTTTAACTGAGGAGATGGAGCTTAGGTCCATTGAAGATGCTGGTTCACGCTTCATCCAGCAACAAGCTCCAGAGAGGAAGTTGGCAGAATCACCCTAATTCCAGCCAAGGTCCTGCCATTGTGTCAAAACTGCACCCATCCATGACAGGTATGTGGGCGGTCAATTCCTTTCCCAATAACTGAGCTTGGCTTTATGTGGCAGCCCTGGGCACTACCTGCTGGATTCCAAAACGTCACTAACATTACAAAATTCATTGTGCAACGAAAAATTAAATCCAAACAACAAGCTTGAAATGAATTGGCAAGTCAGGATGGATCCAAAACAGTTGCAAAATAGGTCTGGTGGGCCAATCCACTGGTTTGTTTTGAATTTATTCCTGAGGGAAGTTGCACATGAGTCAGGATATTCCCAGCGAGCTTTTAGGAAGTAGTCTTTGACAGGTACCATGTCACTCCATTTTTAATGAATTTTTTACTCCTTAAGTTCAAATAAAATTCACAAAAGCCCCCCCAAGTTTTTGTATTGTATTTCATCCCAAATATAGGGTGTGATGATCACCAGTCTGAGCACCCCTTGGCTGGTTTCATGGCCGGCCTTTTCATCTTCAACACATCAATTTGAGCAGCTGTGCCAGCGGAATTCTGGCTTATTTTGGGTGTTAAAACACCTGGAGATCCAGGATGGACTTATCATTATTATCATGCATGCTCCATGACAGATTGGCTGTTTTGAATGTCTGGAATTGTAATGGCGTAGCACTCTTACTTCTTCAAGTTAAGTTTATATGTACTATCCTGAGTTATAATACTAAATATTGTAACTATGCAATCTAGTAAAAGTAAACATAATTTTTTGGGATAAATAAAGATAATCATTAGTTTCCAAAACGTTTGATATTTATAAAGCGTCTAGGTGTTCTGTGGCAGATAGAGTGCTTAAGTTCTCTTCATTTAAAAACTTTGATTCTCATCCAATAAGGGGTCAGGCTGCAGCAAATTCCTTTGAGGCTGTGGGATCCACCAACGGATGCCACAAATATTTCTTAATATATATAAAACTTACCTTTAAAATAAAAGTAATAATAAATGCTTTGTTAAAGTTTTTTATGCTTTCTATTATTTAAGCGGGCAAGCCAAAAAAATCCCTTCTTTGATCCTAGTATTTACTATTTTAACTAGTTTAGTTATCAGGGTCCTGTGAATTTAGGACTATAGTATTGTTAAGCTTAGTCATCTGAATTAGGAAAAATAGGTTTTCAGCCTATCAAAATGAGGGAAATTTTTCTGAGGCAAAACAAACCAATGTGGTAATGATTTGATAAAGTGCACCAAATCACCAGCGGGTAAAATCTTCTCACTTCAGGGGAGAACAAACTCATGTGGAACTGGTATGAAATGGGACGTGGCTGAGGGGAAACCATGTGATGGATGCCCCAAATTCGGCCAAGGAGTCAGAGCAATCCTACTATCAGTTTTTACCTTAATAAGCGAATTTTGATTAAGAAACAGGTTTTCCCAATGAGTAGGGTTCCACCAAGAATTTGCCAGGGTCTTTTGGCCGATGGTAATCATATCCTCATTTACCATAGTTCTGTTAGAAGATTGGACATGTAATTGGCCAATCGTAGTAGTGGATTTGGGGGCATTTTTACCTTCAACATTATTTTTAGAAAGTCGAGAAGGAGAATTTCCAACATTGCCCCCCTCAAGAATGTTGGGGGAGTGTAGGTTTGTAGGAAGCGGCCATGTACCCAGTTTATGGTAACTCCTGTAGCCAAAGACGTTATAGAATACTCATTTCCTCTCTTATATGTGATGATAAATGGTCCCTCCAAGATTGATCCAAGTTTGCCACTTTGAGGAGTTATGCGATTGTGATAATATAAGACCATATCTGACACTTGGAATGAAGGTAGGGGGCCCAAAGCTCATTGGCAGCTTGGCCTTCTCTAGTGACAGTTTTGGCTAGGTTGGTCATAGCCTCTGATTGAAGCTGAATGATGCAGTTAGCTAACCTTTGCATGGCTTTTTCAGGTTCCTCTCCACTAGAGAAGACATCCTTAGCTAGAAGAGAAGGTATGCCTGGTTCCCTGCCATACAAAACTTGGAAAGGGGACATTTTCAAAATCCGGTGATAGCTAATTCAATAAGCCATAAGAGCACTAGGGAGATAGTGATCCCAATGAAGAGGATCAGATGAAGCCATTTTCCGTAAGATGGAAACCAAAGTGCCATTGGCTCGCTCCACTGTACTATTGATTGATGGGTTATATGGAGCTGAGAATAGCTGCTGGGCTCCCAAGGAGGTAGCCAAGATTTTGACTACTCTGGAGGTAAAGTTTTTTCATTGTCACAGAGTAGTACTTGAGGGCACCCATGTTGAGTGAAAATATTTTGATGGAGAAAGGTTGCAGTGGCCTTAGCAGTTTGGGCCAGAAGTGCCACGGCTTCAACCCAATTCGTGAAATGGTCAATACCTACCAAGATATATCTGTTTCCACCTGTGGTATGAGGAAGAGGCCCTACTACATCCAAGCTTATGGTATGGAATGGCTGTTGCGGGGTAGTTAGCTGATATTGGTATCTAGTCTTGAACCAAGACTGCTTCTTACATGTAAGGCAAGCATCTAAGACTTCAAAAATGGCTTCCATGATTCCCTCCCAAAAGTACCAATCCTTATTCCACTCGTAGGTTTTCTTTGCTCCCCCATGGCCTAAGGTTGAATGAGCTTCCAGAATAACAGGTATGCGTTCCGAAGGCCATAGGTAAGGCAACCATTTCGCCCCTACTTAATTATACAACTTCCCGTTTTTACTTTATTGTTACAGGAGTGCTAGGCCAACATCCTCTGTACAGGTTCATCCTCATCCTCCCAGCTATTTGGGGTCATTAAAAGATCATACAGCCGCTCCACTTCACTGTTATCTAAGTGGAGGATGGTCAGCCGCGTTAACCCATCAATATTCATGTGACAGGTTCCAGCTCAGTTTTTGATCTTCATGTCATAATGCTGGAGCTTTAGAGCCCAGCGAGCTAACCGCCCCATAGAGTCCTTCATGTTTTGTAACCATTTTAAAGATGCGTGGTCCATAATCACAGTGAAAGGGGTCCCATACAAGAAAGGGCGGTAATGCTTCACTGATAGTAGAATGGCAAGACGCTCCTTCTCAGTAACACAATAGTTGCGTTCCGCCTTTGATAACATCTTACTGAAATATGAGACAGGATGATCTACCCTTTTTTTCGACCAGTTGGGCTAGGATGGCCTCGACGGCTTAGTCTGAGGCGTCTGTAAACAAAATAAACGGTTTTCCATAATCAGGATGCCTTATGATAGGCCGTATTTGTAGCAGCAGTTTCATTGTTTCAAAAGCAGCCTTCTGTTCCGCGCCCCATTGAAAAGGAATATTCTTCTTCAGTAAACGAACAAGGGGCTTGCTGGGTTGGGCAAACTTAGGGATGAACTGATGGTAATACCCCATCATCCCTAGAAATACCTGTATATCCCATATATTTTTGGGGGAGGCATTCTGGCAATTGCTTCAACCTTATCTTGTATGGGTCAGATACACTTTCAAGAAATGGTATGTCTGAGAAAGTCTAATTTCTTTTGAAAAAAATACACTTTGAAGGTTTTAACTTGATATTTGAGTTTTGTAAGCTTTGGAACACCTCCTTTAGGTGATCAAGGTGTTTGTTAAAGGACTTTGAGAATACAGTAATGTCATCAAGATAGACAATGACGTAGTTTAACTTATGATCCTGCAAAATGTGATCCATCGCATGCAGGAAAGAAACAGGTGCATTGCACAACCCTTGGGGTAATCGTGTGTGTTGGAAAAGGCCTTCACTGCATATCAAAGCACATTTCTCCTGGCCTTGGGGAGATAGATCCATTTGCCAATAACCACTGGCCAATCCATTGCGGAGAAAAAGTTTGAATCTAATAGCTGGGCCAGGGCGTCGTCAATGTGTGGGATAGGATAGATATACTTTTTCATAAGATTGTTTACCCTGTGATAGTCCATAACTATCTGATGACCTCCGTTTTTCTTTTTAATTAGCAAAAGGGGGAAGAACCAAGGGCTTTGTGAAGAAACTAATAACCCCGCGTCTAATAACTGCGTGAGTTCCATCATCATTTGTTGCTCCTCCACCTTTGACTTGCGATAAGGTTTTGACCTAACGGGATGGACATCACTCACATCGATGGAGTGGCACCAGCCCTTCATGTAGCCATAATTATTGTCCAACTTCGAGAATATATTACTATACTCATCTAAGAGGGTATGCACTTTCTCCAACCCATCTAAGGTCAGCTCATCTGAGATATGGACATTTGGTAAGGTACATACCAGGTTATCTGCGGGCAGGCCTAAATCTGCCATTGAGCCATTGGAGTGGATTTGTTCAACTTCCTCCACAGGAACTAAAAACCCTTGGCCCACCTCCTGATGCTTTTTTACAATTATGTCCTTTTTGGTTAGGTTTCTCAACAGTAGAGTAATAGGCCTCTGGTAGGCTGGGTCTAAAATGCCAGGCAATACCCGAGGCTCAAAAGGGCTAACACCCTCAATGCTTAAGAGGTATAGTAAACAGTGGTGGGGGATTTTGAGAGTGATTTTTGTATCTATCACTCGTTGTTCACCCGGCTTAATCACCACCTCATTGGCAGCATAAAACGGAATACCTTCGATAGCATCCACTGAATCAGACAATTCCTTTGTATTTCGCCCAGAGGTGGTATAATGTATAGGTAAAGCAGAAAACGGGTACTCAACCATGCAAGAGTATTCCTTCTTGATGGGTTCTTTATTGGCTAGAACTAAAGGGACTTCATAATTGAGCAACGACAGGAACCCCTGCTTCATATTGATAATACCTTCATATTCAATTATAAACTGAGTACCTATGAGCATATCATAGGCGTTGTTATCCAAAGCCACTGCGGGGCTGATAGATAAGCTTCCCAATATGAATGGGAATGGACAAGTAAGCGCCAAGTGCGTGAGGTTTGTAGTGACCGGCGGTTCCAAATTCTTTGTTGTAATCCAAGTCAGGCGCAAGTTTGAGCTTTTTCATCAACTTGGAGGAGATTATGTTCACCGGGGAGCCTGTATCTAGGATGGCCATCACCCAAACTTTTTGGATAACCACTTTGACCTTTGTAAGTATCCCAACAAAATTTGGTAATAGCGCTAAAACCTCCTTGAGATGGAAAGTGGAAGTTAATTTGTGCATGGTCTCAGGATAATTTTCCAGGATGGACTGTATGGTATGGCCATGCTGGAGAGGGCGAATAAGGTTAGACAAGACCTCATCCGCATTGCTGGCAGTGTTGATAATGGCTGACTCCCCTAGAACTTAATGGAGATACATCTCTTCAGGTATAGTGGCCTCATCTACTCCTTCAGCGTTCAAGCAATTGGGGACTTCTACTTCAGCGGGTACTCCTACAATGAAATAGCCAACCTCATCCGTACCCCCCTCAGAATCATCCCCAGGGGTATTGATAACATGAGGTAATGGTATAAGTTGTTTAAATGAGTCAGGCACTTGAGATTTGTCAGCAATAGGTGTGCCTCTCCCTACGCTGACATTTCTTTTCCCTGCTCCTGTTTCCCCGCATCAGCTTTCTTTTTCCAGCACACAGCCTCCTTGTGTCCAAACTTGTAGCAGTATTCACACCGAGGGCGTTCAGGATGTTTCACTTTGGAGTTTTGCTCCTCAGGGCCCATTATCTGAAGGGGCTCCTTCTTGTCTTCAATAGCCTTGACCTGAGGCTTAGGCTTTGGATCCTCAATGGCTAAAACGCGAGGGCGGGATATTGCTCTGAGAGAAACTTTGGGCTTATGGAAGTCAGCAACATCTATTAATGCCTCCTTTATATCTTGAACGGTACAGAAATAACGTTTAACTGAGGTGATGTGCATCGCCAAAGGAGGGTGAGAGGCCACTCCGGTCAAAACAGCGGCTACAGCACCATCCAAGGTCAACATCTTTGAAGTTAACAACGTCTGTGCTTCCATATAGAATTGTTCCTCAAAGGTGACCACTAACTCCCCTTTTTGAATGCTTATACGCATAAAGGCTTGCTTTTTCATGCTTAAATCCTGTTTTGAGCCAAACGTGTTCATGAGAGCCTCTTTAACCTCGGACCATGTGCTAAGAACATCCATATGTGGGACCATCACCTCCTGTGCCTACAGCCCAAACAGGAAAGAATATGTTTGGCCTTCTGATGATCAGTTGCCCCTTCCATAGCCACTTCGTAAATGTATAAAAACAAAGCAATGCTACCCTCGCTGGGGATAGACTTGTCTTGAACGTCAGTTTGAATGAACTAAAGTCATTCCCAGTAAGGGTATAAATAGCTGAAGCTTCTGTTTCTGGAGTTTCAGAGCGATAGTTTAACTGGTCAAAGGTGCGCGAGAGGAGATTGAACTGGGCTTGCATGGCTTTGAGCTGGGTTTTCATTATGGAGAGGGCTTCTTGGCCCAGATTCACATAGTCTCAGTCGAGCTTCGATCCCCAGTTTGTGAATTTCAAGATCTTCCACTCAGCTCTCCAAAGCATTAACTTGGAAGTGGAGCTGTGACACCAGCGAGCTTAGGTTTGTTTGAGCAGCTTCAACGGCTTCCACGCGTTTCTTCAACTCTTCTTTCATTTGTTTACACCCTTCATTGTCACGAGGGTGTAAGCTTGGGCCTTGTACTCCATCATTGATCTGCTCATACTTCCACTTGACCTGCGTTAATCAGCTAAATACTTCCTCAACAGCACAGGGCTTTCCAGTGAGGCTTTTATCACTTTCGCTTCAGCTTCACATTCATTCAGGTGACGCGCCAAATATTTGGTATTTTCAAATGAAGCTTTAAGAGCTAGCTCCTTTTCTAGCTGAACAACCTTGGCCGCAAGGGTGGAGGTGGCGCTAGATGGTTCAAGCAGCAGATGGCGTATGAGCTCATCAACACGTGAAAAGGCCTGGGTTAACTGTCGCTCCACCACAGCCACACGCTGTTCATGTTCAACTTGAGGAGCAGAGGTGGGAGCTAGAGGGTCCCAGTGCATTTACTCATTGTGCTTTTTGAGTTCTTTAGAAAACTCCTCCAGCATCGAGTGAGTGCTAGCAGTGGAAGCATTCAGTTCATCCCAAAAGAACTTCATGGCCTCCTTGACATACTTCATGATCCCAGTGTCCATGGTAGCAAGTCAGTCATGTAGCTGAATGATGAAGTTGCGATTGGCTTCCACACCAGATCTGACTGCTCCTAGGTGTTTGGAGGTCAGTTGGTACAACTTATCATAGGCTAAATTTGAAGCTGCATGGGTATCTAGGCATTGATGAAGCTCTTTGTGATGGCTGGCTAAGAGATGCATCATGTGGACCAAAGTGGGGTGAGAAAACTTGTGTATGTAAGTGGTCAAATTTGTGAGCTGGCTGTAAGTCTCTGGGAGAGCACTAGTCTCATAGAGAAACAATTGGCGTTCCTCTACCAATGACGCTCATTCGCGGGATGCAATGTTGCCAGGGTTAAGGATGCCATGGGTAAGATCCCTCATGACTTCGGTGACTGGCCAAGTGATGTGGTGAGACTCAGGTATTAATATGCGCTCAAATTGTTCTTCTTCAAATGTCAAAATGGTAGGGCTGTCCATCCGATCATCTTCTTCAGCTCCTTCTCCATTTTGCACCCAACAGGTGACACTCTCCATTGCTTTTATACTTTATCAAAGTATACAAGGTTGCCCCTGTAGTGAGCACCAGTTTGTGGGATCCACCAACGGATGCCACAAATATTTCTTAAAATATATAAAACTTACCTTTAAAATAAAAGTAATAATAAATGCTTTATTAAAGTTTTTTATGCTTTTTTTAACTAAGCAGGCAAGCCAAAAAAACTCCCTTCTTTGATCCTAGTATTTCTTATTTTAACTAGTTTGATTATTAGGGTCATGTGAATTTAGGACTATATTATCAAAAAGCTTAGTTGTTTGAATTAGGAAAAATAGGTTTTCAGCCTATCAAAACGAGGGAAAATTTTCTGAGGCAAAACAAACCCGTGTGGTAATGATTTGATAAGATTGCACCCAATCACTGGCGGGTAAAATATTCTCACTTCAGGGGAGAACAAACTCGTGTGGAACTGGTATGAAATTGGACGTGGCTGAGGGGAAACCATGTGATGGATGCCCCAAATTTGACCGAGGAGTTGGAGCAATTCTACTATCAGTTTTTACATTAATAAGCGGATTTTGATTATAAAACAGGTTTTCCAAATGAGTAGAGTTCCACCGAGAATCCGCCAGAGTCTTTTGGCTAATGGTACTCATATCCTCATTTACCATAGTTTTGTTAGAAGATTGGGCATGTAATTGGCCGATTGTAGTAGTGGATTTGGGGACGTTTTACCTCCAACATTCTTTTTAGAAAGTCGAGAAGGAGAATGTCTGACAGAGGCTTTAGAGTTTTTCCCTTTCCATTGTGTTACAGAGTCCATATGGCAGCCTCTAGTGGTAAGACGGAGTTTGATCCAGTGATAATTCCCAGATCTCCTTCATTGATTCTGCTTAACTAAAGCAAAGGCCTTTTTGCTCAAGATCCATTTGATTCCAGAAGCTTAACCTTAGAGGATAATTGTTAAAGGTCTGTTAGTCTGAGCATAAGATAAACTGGTCAAATCTTTAGTATGAACGCTGACATTACCCCTCAAGATCCTAATAGATGGGGCATAAGGGCTCAGGAACCTATCATGTATGTGATTAACAATTGTACCTTGAACAATATCAGCAATGGGGATTTCTAATATAGGCTTAAACAGTAAATGATAGATCTCGACCAGGAAGTGTCCAACTTATTAGAATGCCCATTTGTACGATGGTTGTAAAATAACACAAGGTCATCGATATTGAACAAGAGGAGAGCTAGATTTTTGGCGTTAGATTTCCTAGTCTCCTTTTTGTGGTCAAGACAATCCCTTGTGTAAGTGCTTATTAACTTGATTTCATTGGCTAACACCCTCATAGTCAATTCAGCAGTATTTAGAGAGGTGGAGTCCAGTAAAAATTGGACGCTACTAGGCATTCAAGGCTCCTTACCACAGAGGCCCAAAATGGAGACAATTCAATCACTTGGTGGTAGCTTAACAAATAGGCTAGTAATGCATATGGCAGGTAATGATTCCATTCTATGAGGTCCCTGGTAGATCAACTCTGGAGAATAGAGACTAGAGTGCCATTTAACCACTTACTGCACCATCTGTTAAAGGTTTATAAGGTGAAGTAAAGTTCTGGATAGTATTTAATACAGTAAACAGCTCTTGGACAACTTGAGAGGTAAAGTTAAACCAATTGCCTGAGAGCAGAACTCTGAGGCACCCATGTTGTTTAAAAATGAGTGTATAACAAAAACAAGGCAGTGGCCTTAGTAGTAGCGGCTGGAACCAAGATGGCCAAAACCCACTTTGTGAGATGGTCAATGGCTAGTATAATGTAGTGGTGACCATGGAGGCACACAAACAGGGCCATTTTACAACCATATTAGAGATGCTAAACGGCGTAGAGGGGGCTACAATTTCATGTTGGTAGCGAGGTTTTCCAATACTGTGTTATGCGCTTCAAGCATGCATCTTAAACACCCTGGAAATTTTCAAGCTCTTGATCCCAGTAGAATTGTTTTTCAGACATTTCATAAGTTTTTTTGAATGCCCATGTCCTACATAAAAAAGTACTTTGAATATAATACATATTTTGCAAGGAGGATCTTTTGCATGGCAGGCACGTTCTGGTGACTTGTTTGCAGAAAATACCATCTTGTATATGAGTATTTTTGAGCCATCATCCATAATCCCTTTACTGTTTCTGGTTTTCAATCCCCATAGTACTGACTGGCCAATTATATTGATAAGCAGTCTTCCTTAGCAACAATACTGTAATTTAGAATCTTGGATGACCCTCCACTTTTATAGGAGTTGTGCATGCCCAATGCATGCTAGTAAAGGCTTAGCTTTGAAGCTGGAGAGCCTACACGAGCCAATTGTCAATTGGGATCTTTCATCTGGTGAACACCTTAGGGAAGAGTGATTGGTTATGATGGGAAATGGTTATGTATAAATTATGGTCTGAATTGCTTAACTTCAAAGTAATACAACTAAACATTTACGCTCTATGACGATGTGGTTCTTTTCAGCTTTTGTTATGGTATTGCTCAAATAGGACACAGGCCAATAAACTTGTTTAAACTAGTTAGGCCAGGACTGCCCCTACGGCCATGACTATGGCGTTATTAAATAATATAAAGGGTTTATCAAAGATCGGATGGATTAACACAGGCTGAGGTACTAAGCGGTCCTAAGTAAATTAAAAGCCTTATCCTGCTCTAGGTTCCATTCAAATAGAACTCTCTTGTATAACAGATAACCCAAAGGTTTAGCCTGGACAGAAAATTGATTAAGTTGCCTGCAAAATTATATCATACCTAGGATCACAGATGTGTTCCTAAGACTTTAAGGAGGCGTCATTTTCTTTAAAGTGGCAACCGTGTCTGGTATAGGCTAGATCCTTGTTTAGAAACATGGTGCCCTAAAAATCCATTTCTAGTTGGAATAACGAGCATTTGGCAGGTTCAAGCCTCAGGGATGCCTCCCTGAGGTAATTAAAAGCTTAGTGGAGGCGATCTCTGTGGCTTGGAAAGTTTCAGAGAAAGTTTTAAATTGTAAAGTTATACTAGAATGCAAGGCATCTTCAAATTACCTATAAACCCATCCATAGCTCGTTGGAAGGTGGCAAGGGCATTAAATAGCCCCTGCGGCGTGTGATAGGTTCAAACAGCCCTTTTGATTAAAAAGAAAACTTGGCTTAATTCTTAAGACCTGGCTCAATCTACCAGTACCTTCTGTTAAGGTCCATCGTGGAGAAATATTGGGCTTCACTAGGAGCTAAAGTGAGTCATCAATTTTAAAAAAAGAGATAACTATCCTTTTGGTTCACTGCGTTGAGCTTATAATAAGCCATGAAAACATGATGGCTACCATTTTTTAACAAGCAGTAGTGGACAAGCCCAGGGACCTCGCGAGGGTACCTGCAACCCTAAGGTTAGCAACTTTTTGAGTTTGATAGTGACTTGGGCCTCTTTAACTCGCTCTTATGGTAGGAGTGCGAGCTTATGGGTGAATTATCCCCATCTCTACATTATGCACAAACATCTAATCTACTAAAGTCATATGTGGACATGGATAATAGGGTAGAATATTCCTCCAAAGTCTCATCAACCTTCCAACTTTGTTTGGGGTATGCTCTTCACCTATGAAGGTGGGACTAGCGCTTAAAGGAGAGGACCTTTTAAGCCAGAGTCATGAAGGTTCTACACCCATAGACACAGCAGATATCATCAACTATTACTAAGTGTAGATATTCGATTGGTATACTTGAGATTATAGCTTGGGCCTTTGGAGTGAGGTTAACCAGCAACAGAGAGATTGAGCCAGTGTATTCAGGGTTTAGGCTAAACGTAGGTTAAGACTTCTTTTACAAATTGATTTTCAGCCCCACGGACTTTCAAAAGTCTCCAAAGAGGTTTATATAAATAAATCTGGGTTAATATTATAGTCTGTGACTCTGAGGGGATTACCTAAGACTCTGTAAAAATACATGCATACCTTAAGCCCCATCCACTATAGTGGGATTAATTTCATGCGTGAACATCAGTTTAGATTGACAAGTTAATCCATCCTGTTTTTAGTTTCCAATAAGTAAATCCAAGACTTTATCCGCTATTTGCCATCCTTTGATGATTCAAACACTAAGGGAATGCAAGTACCTAGCAAGGATAGAAATCATTACATTTAATGAATGATGGATTGCATTTTCAGAGGACTTGGTGACAGGCATTATTTCATAGCTAGGGTTATCCAGAGCTAAGGTCAAGGGGTTTTATGAAATTGTCCCAAAATGGAAGGTAGGGCTTAGTATGCCCCTATGGATCAGGTGCAGAGAGGCCCAGTTGTGTTTTAAACAGTGAAGTTTGGAACATTGGGTGCAAACTTAATTTTCTCTATTAATCTTGATGAGGTCAAGTTGACTAGAGAACCACAATCTATTTTGGCGATTACATGAATTCTATGAACTTTAACCACAACACAACTGACCAGACTATCAAATTGAGGAGGTGAGTTGATAAAAGTTTGTGACCCAACATAAGAATAAGTACTATCAAGAAGTTTATACTTTTAATTGTTCAACTTATAATTCCAAGGTTCTACAATGGTGGCCTCTGTTTGGCTTTCAGGCTTAAATAGAGGCATAGCGGGGGCTTGTCATAATGAAGAGCCTCTGTTTTCATAATGACCTCTCTTTTCCCAACGCTATAAATTCCGCCTCTTACTTCAACATTTATAGCACTCCTCCTTGGCGTGTCAGCGGCATTTAAAGTTAGAGCAATTGGGCACATCTTTCTCATTGGCCTCCAGTGCATGCACTCTAGTTCTAGTAAGGGCTCAAATCATTGAGAAGTACTTGTTCAAAGTGGCTTCAGGGATCTTACTTTGTGCTTCTTTGATTTGACGGATGCTGGTAAAGGTTTTTTAAATCCTAACATGTGTAGCTGTACATTAGTCCAAGAATTTAGTGTGGAAAGGAGGCGGTCATAATGTCATCTAAGGAGATTCACTTAGTGGTAATTAGCGGTTGCTTGCTAGCATAAAGGTGACATGAAGAAGCAGAAAGTTTTCTTCATTTAAAGGAAAATGAACAATAAGGCTTAATTTCAATCAAGAGGGTCTGTAAAAGCCAAATTCCTGTACAAGAGAGATATTGACCTGGGGCCAGGTCTATCATTCACAAATGTGGGAGTCATGATTACACAAGCTTCCCCATACAAAAAAAAGGTATATTCTTGTCTTTTTAGAAATTGTTAGCCTTTTTGATAGCGTTCTTGAAAGCATATAAATATGACGAACTGCTTTTTTAGGTTGTACAAGTTTTTCCTTGAAGCTAGGCTTAAAAGATGATATGACAAGTGCTGAGAGTGCATCGATGCCAGCTTCAATGGTATAGCTAGGCTTAGTAGACACTGACTCAGCATAATTACAAGGATCCTGCTAGTTTGTTTGTCTTCCAATATTCTGAAGAATCTTCCTGAAAGTTGTACCAGTATTGATTGAGAGTGCTGGTGCTAGCCTTCTTATTAGTTTGGGATCTAAAGGTTATAATTTCAGACTCTTATAAACTAATGAAAATCTCTAATTTAGCCTTTTTCTGTTTCATCTCATAAAAATGTTTATTGTAAATTTCAGAAACTCCAGTAAATACTCCATTTTTGGTTAGCGCTTAGGGTGACAGCAGGATCAATAAGGTTCCCATCAGGGTAAACTCCACACCCTTGAGTTTGCTTTTTTGCTTCTGCACATCCTCCAATTATCTAAGCATCTAACCATGCATGGGGCCTTTGGAGCCTTCAGTCAGGGAAAATGTGACCCAGGGGTTGAAGAGTTCTTCTGGAGCCATGTCATCCTTAAGACCCTTTGGATCTCTTAACCTTTGAGCTATTGACCCCATGGCCCTTCAGTGACAGTGTCACCTCAGCGCTACAGCTGATCAAACAGGGCTTCTATGTGACTTAATAGATACATTAAAATGGATCTCAAAGTTTAAGTTTGGGGAACAATGTCTGATGTGGCATTGAAATGTACTTGTTTACTTTTAAAGCACACCTTATAGTCACTGAGTAAGGTGGGTATCCATATATCCGGAGATCCCAGAGTCCAACGAGGCATTTTGACTTTGGGTACCATTGATAGGCGACGTTTGTCATGGATAGCTTCCTGATTGTCACAAACAAATTCAGAGGCAGTTATAAAATCTTAACCAAGCTGGAGTTGAGGCTCTGTATTATTCTTAGCTGGCGTAATACTTCATGATGATGTTCTCCGTCAATTGGAGGAGATGATGGAGGGCTAATTGCACAAACTGCCATAGGTAGGGTTCTACTTTACAAATCAAATCATTATTAGCTAATGCAGCCAAGACATAAGTATTTTCATGCAGGAGGGGACAGAAGAATTTTTTAAGCAATTTAGACCGGTTTCTGGAGGATTAGATCCAATCTAGAAGCTTCTGAATGGTATTTTCTAGGATCTCAGTTTGAGATAGAATTACCAGGGATTGACATAGAAAGTTTTGACTCAAAGGTAGCCTAGTATTCTAGGCTCTCAGGTCGAATCAATTATACCATAAATTGTAAAGTATAATTATTGAATACTGCTCCACCCCCCATTGAAAAGAGGGGATCCATCATTAGCAACATATTCCATGTATTGTGATCAACGTTATCACTGGTTTGAGCTCTGGGCGCTATTGTAACGGACACTAAACTTTATGGTTTCTCCAAAAACAAATATTAAAATTTTTGAGGTCCCAGAGCAATAAGGATGGAAGCCATGAGTTGTTTTGGGATAGTTTAGCTGATTTTGATGGCTGTAGAGAGGCCATGGCGTAGCACATTTGTTTCTCCTGGGTCCAATAGTATATACTATTCTGGGTTACAATACTAAATATTGTAACTATATGGAATGGTAAAATTAATTTATATATTGATAGGAAAATTATTCACTAATCTTTCTTTGTAAAAGCACTTTATATATATAAAGTGGCTAGGTACTAAGTGGTGTATAGGGCTCTATAGTACTATTTGTTAGGATCAGCAATTCTCAATTAGTATGTGTGCTTAAGCTGCAGCCACTTACTTACATTGGCTTTAGGATTGCTGCCTTCCATTGTGTGAGGGCGTCCAAATGACAATCTCTGGTAACAATATGGAGCCTCATCCGGTGACTTTTCCCAAATCTTTTTCATCAATTTCTGCCATTTAAAGAAAAACCCTCTTTTGGCAGAAATTCACTCATTTCCATAAAGGCTTGACTCTGGAGGAGGATGGTCAAACAGTCTATTGGTCTGAGACTAAGATACTTACCCGCTATTTATATCTTAGGGCTGGATAAGTAAAAAGGAGTTTAGTTTATAAGAAATAGTCTAAAACACCAAAATTGTGATTCTACTAAGGCGTATGAAATTAACAATGGTAATCAGGAAGGAGGATAAGGCAACATGTATTTTCTGATACTTCAACATCCTTAACAGAATATTTAAATATGTTCTACAAATAATTAATGCATTAATGCTAAGGCCAAGCAAGTCATTAATAAATTTTACAGCAGTTTTAAATAAGAGAGTCAAAAAACACTAAGGGATTGTAGTTTTAAATGAAAAATCAAAGATTTTATATAAAACGTAAATCCATTAAAATCTTTGAGTGTCAGTTATAGTATTGACCCAGTTCTCAGAAGAAGGGTGTTTGACTAACCTAAATCTAGAATATTAAAGTTTATTAATTAAATATAAAGCCCATGATTTATTTATATTAAGAAAAAGCAAAAAATGATTCAACAATTATTTCAACTCCTGGATGATTATAATACCTAAAAAAGGAAAAATTATAATCTCAGAGAATTAAATCTCCTCTAAAGTATATTTGTATTATAGAGAAATTTTTTTCTCAAACTCAGGTCATAAAAACATTATCTTTACTACTTCTTTGTAGTCAAAATAAAATAAAGCTTATGAGAATTATTTACTAGCAACTACTTTACTTATAAATCATAAGCTAAAAAATTATTATTCACTAATTTTAAGCTCATCTAATCAGAAGTATACGGCAGAGACCCAGGAACCTAGCAACCATTCTACTCTGGGTTGTTATATTTTTTAGACATTAATCTTAAAACTAAGTAACTTGCTTCAAGCCCCAGTCTACCTTACCTAAAGATATCAATTGGATACCCAATACAGGACACAAGAGATTTACTATCTAAATTTCTAGATTTGATATCAAAATTCCTTTCCTCTTTTTATTGCAGAACCTTGTATACTATCATCTATAAACACATATTACTACTTAAAAGAATGCTGTTTAATGTTAAGACTGGAAATGATCAAATTCAGCAAAACATGGCTAAAATGTGACAAATACAACAGGGATCAAGTCTGCAAAAAGTTGTCATCAGAACTACATAATCATATTTCAGAAAGCCATAGTTGTTTGATATCTTTATGACATCATCACGTAATTGTTCCAAGAAAAACACGATTGCCCTCTTTTATGGTATTGCAAATTTGGCATATACAACAGGATAATGCTCCGTTGATGAGCCAGGCTAATTATATGGCGATCACCTGCCCTTGCTCAGCCACCATCATCAATACATTACTTTAAACAAATTCACATGCAACAGCCTCCTGAGCAATGGAGTAGCCAAGAAACTTCACTTCAGGTGAGTCCAGCGCCATTGGCATTCCCAGCGCCCAACACCCATTATTGCCTCTCTTGGTCTAAGTGGCTTGCAACTGCCAAATCCCAACTCTAAGTGGACAACCCTCAATAAGTCCCTCATCCTTGGTTCAGAGTCAGGGTGCTGTGAACACGGGGTTTCCTCAATGCTTTGGTAGTTTAAGTGTTTGGGCAGAAAACTCTGCATCTAAATTGCCTAGGGGTGCTCAACCCCTCGTGATCCCCTTTTCTACCCCCTAACTATCATGGCAAGGATTAAATCAACTAAGTAAACAAATACAAATGGGTAGGTGGAATGTAATATATTAGAAAGTATGGTTGACCCTTAAGTAGGGCAGCCAAGGGTTTAAAATATCATAGGGATTTGGGGACAGAGCCATGGCAATAGCTCAAAGTTATTCCTATCGCTTTGAGATAATTAAATAAAATATATCATTGATAACATGTCTATGGAAATAGTCCAATTCATGCCAGGTTGAATCACTTTACTCCTGGAGCTGAAAGTGTTGGGATCCTATTTAAATTATTTGGTAAAAAATGGTAGTTTGTCCTTGTCGTCCTGGATTTGAATTGATGCAATTAGTTTTCTCATCAGTGAATATAGCCATATATTAATTAAATGTTTCAGTCTAAATTTTCTAGATTGCCGCTCGCTTGGCATCTCTTTTCATTGGTTCATTTGTCATAATTTAAATAATATTTCATCTGGGTTAGTCTATACATATTCAGATGGTGCCCTTATTGACAACTTTAATTTGCCTATTTGACTGTATAGATACTGCTCTGATGAGGATCTCACATCATCAATTATACCTTAGACCTAAATAAAATACAAAATATCAAGGTCACTCAACACTAGAGGTTGGTGTAAGCTCAACCAAAGCCAAGGCTTAATAAATAGATAATTAAAAGCTTCAACATATGGCTCTAGTATGAATGACATTACTCAGTCTAATCCTAGCTAAAGTATTGATTAAGTACTTAGTAGCAAGAAATAAATTGGTGAAGCGTTTGTGGACTCAGAAACAACTCAAACCTTTTATTGACCATACCTGACGATCAGTTTGGTCTAGAGCATAGTGACCAGGTTTTTATACAACTTGTGAAATGAGTCATAGTCAAGGCTCACAAATACGATTATCTATTGAATATTAGATTAATGTAGCTCTTAAATTTTTCTCCTTTTAATCTTAGAAAAAATGCCTAAGACATACTTTGAGCTATCCATGGCTTTGTGACTAAAAGGATGTTATTTATGAGTAGAGATAATAAGATTATTCTCACCTGAGGGTTACAAACTAAAAACGTTTGCATTTATACAGTAGCACTTAAAGGAACAATTTCATTATAATCCCTCACTCCATGCAAAGCATATCTGCCATCCTTTATTTAGTCCGTGTAGTAAGGTATCTTAGTAATAGTCAAAAAGAAAAATGTCAAAATAAAAATTTGCTTGCTCACGCCATAGATCTTCAACCAGGCACAAAGCAGGCTAATGGTTCTATATAGTTTAACTAAGATAGCAGGTCTCCTTAGAGCAATATGTTGAGGACTTATTGCAGAAAAGTAAGCAGAGTGTCAAAATTAGCTAAGTCTTATATCAAAAATATTTAAAAAGCAATGATGGAGGCTATCCCATGTTAATGCTATTATCTTCTAAACAGCACCCTTATCAAGAACCGTTATCCCATACCAGTAGTAGAAGAACATAGTTACCAATTGACAGTAGCAAAAATTCTAGAATATTTGATCTTGACTACAGTTAAAACTTTATATGAGAAAATCAACGTAAGGATGATAATGTTTAAGACCATTTATGCTTTATTTGAATACTATATTATGTTTTTTGCTATAAATAAAGCCCCAAGACCCTTCTACTAGTTGATTGCCACATTTTTTGAGACATAAAATGTTAAACCCTGATCTGCATACCTTGACAACATTTTACTTTGTAGAGAGATGAAAGACCATGTAGGACAATTTATAAGGTGTATGAACCTCTAGATGTCAACAAATTATGTTATGAAGTTAAAAAGCTCAACAATTATTAAGAAAATTTATCTTGAGTTTTTATACAAAAAGAATTATTATGCCTTAACTAAAGAAAAAATTAAAGCAGCCACATTTAGCCTTAACTAAAGATTTAGAAAGGAATCAAAAGTTTACTAAAACTTACCAAATCTATAAAAAAAATTCTACCTGAAAACAAATATATTTTCTTCCCTTTCTCAGCACTCACATCAGAAACTTCAAAATAATGTAATTTACTCAAGCACGAACATCTTTTAGAGGTCAAATTATGCATCTTTGTCTGCGCCTAAACTATCTATTCCTGACAAGTAAGAACCTCGTAAAATAGAGAATGATGCTTCTGATCTTACTTTGGGTGTAATCCTAAAATAGGAAGATAATCATAAGCTAAACCCTGTAGCTTTTACTTATAAAATGTCTACAGATGATTATAGCTGTACAATATTTGATAAAGGAATATTAGCTATTTTTATGCACTAAAACACTGGAGAAGATATCTTGTTTGAGCTAAAACAATGTGAAAAATCATAAAAATCACAAATTTTACTTTTTTAATCTAAAAAATATAAAAATAGCAGGCCTGCTGTTTTTTCAATAAAATATTATAAGTTCAAGTTTGAGCTTCAGTATGGAAATTTCAACATAGCAACTGTTGCTTTAGTAGACGTCAGATCTGATACTAAATGTATCAAAAATTAGATAAACCAAAAACTCAGTTACTATTCCTCTAGAAATTACTAAATTTTAAGCTCATGGTTTTATAAAAGACAAAATGAACTCACAATAACTCAATCCAGGGATAAGTAACAGTCAAATTTAACATAAAATCTTAGAATTTGGACATAATTCAATACAGATATAGCTTATCTCTAAGTGGATAATATTATACTTTAGAGGTCGTCCTTACCTAGATGTAAGTTCATTATGACAATAGATCTTTAACCTATCATGATGCCCAAGTGTCAAGTCATCTAGGAAGATTAACACAACAATATATCTAGCTACAGTATATGTAGCCCAACCTGAATAAAGATAATGATATATAAATTGCATAATTTAAAGTAATTGGGCGTACTGAGCAATGAAGAAATTAGCACAGGATTGCTTTATCCACTAGCTATTACCTAATAACCTTTTGAATCTGTCTCCTAAACTACTATATCTTATATAGCTTATTAAGCTCTTTGGTTTATACTGTCATATTGGTTTTAGTGCATTAGTTTACTAAGGGGACATACTTCATACACACAACCACTAATGAAAAAGGCTCAAGAAACATGAATACTATACATATTGAACATGCTAGTCCATCATGTCATTCTTATTGAAGTAGTATCAAACACTTTATTTAAAAGTTTTATAATTTAAGGGAAAGATGTTAAAGGATTTAACATCATAAATCACTTTCAAACAACTATCATCCAAAAAATGATGATCAGACAGACCGCGTAAAACTATTTTTTGTATACCTATATCAAAGGCTTTACATTAACTCATGCAAGACAATTGGGCTGATCTGATAATCATGACCACTTTGCTTATTATAGACATAAGCACAGAAATACGTATATCTCTTTTAAGAGTCATCTATATGTTTGTCCAACCTTAATACAAACCCATCTGAAGATGTTTTATTCCAATTAGTGTAACAATATAAAATGATAAGAGACATAACTAAAAATGCAAACGTAACCCTGCAAAGGATTGATAAGACTTGCAATGACTTTTTTTACCAGTAAAGGATCCTGGAAAGCAGTTGAATATGGCAAATAGATTTTACTTGGCTTTTAAAGTAGCCTGATTTCCTTCCACGCAAGATATCCCATAAGAAAGTTGGACCTTATCTAATTACTGATAGAAATCAGAAAAGATAACTAATTATCTAGAGCTTTCTGAAGCATGATGCTTGTATAAAATTTTCATTAGAGCCTTACCACACAAACATTCTAACAATCAATTTCACATTAGGTAGTATATAGGTACCCCCACCTTAACTAAAAAGAGACATTCATTGATTGATAAAAAGTTTTAGGAAGAAAATTGTCAAATGAAACACCAAAACCTTAGAATTAAATTGGTTATCCAGCTGAAGATAACACTTTGGATTTTGATTTAAACCTGTTAAATACATATGTTCCTTTAGAAAGTTATCTAATGAATTTAAATAAAATTAAAGTGTAGTGCCATTGGAAGGGAGCAATGTCAAGTCTTCCCTAACACCAATAATTCAACCTCAATTTTGAAGGAAAGAAGAAAAAAATAATCTGGAATCTAGAGTTTTTAAACTAACCAAACTTTTAAAATAAAAACGGAAATTTAAGAAATTATCATTAATTTTCCGTTATAAATTTTCCCTGTTTTCAGAGAAAGGGTTTTGGCCAGTACTAATGTTGCAAAATTTAAGTTTTAAATATATAAGACCTTATATGTATGTAACCATTTAATAACCAAAACATAGCTCAACAATTATTTCACTTCTAGGAAGAATATAGAATCTATAAATTAAATGAAATTTAAAACTCAGAGTAATACTCTTCCCTTTAATTTGTAGTAAATTTCATAATTAATTATCTATTATAAACTTAAGTACCTAAACTCAAGTAGTACATATTTATTTGCAGCTATAAATAATATACCACTTATGGAATTATATTAGAGATTCTCTCTACTTTTTTGAAAAGTCTATATTTAGAAGAAAATTACTAGTATCTAAACTTTTACAAATAGTCTTAAGTATATGGAAGAGCATTAGTGTACCTGGCAACAGTGGTGCACTAGGTTATTAGTTAAAACTGATAAGAACTTTGGTTTATAGTCACCTGCCTCAGGCCCTATTCTACTTTACCACAGAATAGCGAATAGATAACCAATAAACCAGACCGTTACAGATACTTTAACTATCCTGAATGATTGGAAACTCTATAAGATCCTCTGTTCTGAGAGAAAAATTAAATATGGATGGATCAAGTTTTAGAGTATTGTTAAGCTCAATTTTACAATATGCACTAAAGAATATACAAATATATCTATTTCTTCCATCAAAGATGTCATAATCCAAGTCCTTCATAGCCCATTTACACATTTATTTACCATAGTAATAGCATATTTTTCTAATCTAGGGGAGGCCACAGCCCACCTCTTGTCTATTTCTTATAGATATAATGTCATGAAATTAGGGGATGTTTTGGGCTTTTTTATTTTTTATACCTCTTAAAGCACACTATCGATTATAGGATGGAACAATCTAGGGCATTACCCCTTTACCATTAGGAGGGTTCAACTCCACCAGATAGAATAACCACAGGAGCATAGTTTATTGAATATGAAAACTACATTACAAAGGATAAACAGGATTGACAAGGGTGCATCTTCCTCTGGAAAAGGTGTTGAAAATTTGGATAATTGTAGGAGTTCAAGAGAGAAACAAATTAAAATCATGGCTTCATAAACGTTTTCCAGCGAGTTGACTATCAATTGACTAATAATGACCAATATATTTGTAACTAAATGCGAAAATGGGAGAGTCAATCTGGAACTATAATGAGGTATTGACCACCCATAGCCATTTGATACTAAACTTCTGAGCGGCTTCCTTATTTTTCAAGAAACTATATCTGCAAAACTCAAAAACAATGTGGTCAAATGTTTCAGGCTAAAAAACAGCAAAAACCATTATTTAGCCCAGGTCCTGAAGGAAAAGAAGACCCTGATCATGTGCGACGTAGTCAATTAAATTGTAGTATGGTTACCTGCACCCTGCAAATAGTAATAGTCTATCATAATAAGATATTTACCTTTTCTTTTTTCATAACCATCACTTTTTAGATACAAAATTTAAATTCCAATGATCAATTTGATAACAGAACAGGAAAAATGAACAAAAACACTAGAATACACCTTAACGGGGTGAAAGCAGTATTGGGCGATAGACCAAATGGCATAACGTAAAAGGGCAAGAAACTCCCTGGAGCTGGGCCAGAAAACATGGTTACAAAGAAGCTGCAAACCCAGACACCATCAGAGTTTGTGAATATTACCACAAAAAAATGCTTAATTAAAAGTACAATACTCTCAACCCCTATTGACAGGGGAGAAGGGGCTCCACCTTTACCTAGGGAGAATCCTCACCTTGTGGGAGAAAGTAGGAGAAGCGCAGGCCACCCTGCTCCCCACACAGTATATGTCACCTCAAAAAATCCTTTGCAGATAGTTTGATATTATATAAAACAGAGGATGACGCAGACAATGATGCAAAAGTATGTGCTGCAATTGACCTCCCAGAGAAAACGTATTGTGCTCACCACTCACACTCACTGGAAAAAGCAAAATTTTTGTTCATTTCCTTTGACTCACTCCCAATAATCTCCTCAGAAACGGTGATTGATGAGCTTTGCGTTGGGCTTTCCAGCCAAGGAGAAATAAAAATTTTCAAAATGAAGAAATTGCACCTCATGCCATCCCTTTACATAGGGAAGAAAATCTCTGTCATCAACACACTCCCCAAGGTCCTCAAAAACCCCATCAAAAATCCACACACTTCAGTATTACTACTCCTAAATGGAGGTGTTTCAAAAGTATTACGCGTTACACCTGAAAGCTCACCCTCCATTTGCAACCATATTAGTCCCTAGAGCGCAAAGTCCGTACATGCCCAGTAAAGGAGGGCATCATGGCCACCAAATTCTACGTTAACACAATGGAAAAAGGCAACAAGGACTTTTCAAAAATAATTGACACAAAACATACCTTCCTCTGAGGGTAAGGATGGCCAATACCTAATAATCGACCCAGTTAGCCTATGGTGTGCAAAAAGGTGAAGAAGAACCACAAAAGGGCCGCGGCCAAGGCATAAAAACTTCCAACCACCTTCATAACTCCTTACAAGATCCAAAATACATTTAGGAAATCGCGCATACCAGCTAATAAAATTAAACAAACCAAAAAACAATTCTCAAAATTTCGCTAAGAAATCTGGATATCACCAGATATCCCTGATTCCCCAAACAACTTGGATCCACCTACAACATAGTTTTTGGAACTACAAACCCAGGGGCCAATTGTAAAACCCCTTAGGGAATCACACATAGCAATATGGAACAAAACGAAACATATGAAAAAAGACCAATGTAAAAAAAACTTTTGCTTATAACTGTTCAAATTTGCCCATGGATATGGGACCGCGCAACTACATAAGAGGCAATGGCCCAGTCACCAAGAGCCAATATCGCAAATGGTCTAAGGGGTAGGGCCATATGGCCCTCCCAATAGCTCCTGAGGCGCCCTAAGCACCTCACTGACATTAGGGGACACTTATTATTGCAGGAGTCAGAGCTCCATCATCCCAAGAAAAACTGAACTTCCTACAAAAACCCCCTGTAAACATCTTGGCCATTAAAAAGACCCATTGTCTACAGGGGGGAGAAGAATCATGGTCTTCCAGGATATAACCAACACAATCAGGTTGGGCAAGCACCAGTGGGTTGGTTGTGTGCAAAAACAAAAAAAATAATCTATTCTGACACATATCTGTAGGCTGATTCTTGATCACAAAAATTGCATGGCATGCCGAAAATATTTATCATTGATGTACATATATGTTTTGAATAACCCATTTTTAGAAAAAATCTTTTGAATCAATCCTAATGCTACCATCCCCCTCAAAAAACTCTCATATTGGGAAATTTCAACTGCTGAGCTGACCCTTATACTAATCAATGGTCCACGCTTGTAGTACACATTCTTGGACACATTGAACTCAAAGCTATGAAGGCATGATTTGGCCTATATGAAACCCTCCCCCTGGATCACCCCTCCTTTCAAAAATGACTCGCCCCCATGTGTGCGAGGGCAAGCTTATTTCAATGACCAGAATATCCTTATCCTGGCCCCCAGTGTTTTACTGGACAGCTACATCTAAATTCTTAACCACAAAAATCAATTATTTGCCCAAAGACTGATCTCAATAACAGTTTCCACAATCTGCACACCCACTCAGACCTCATCATGGTATAAATCCACCTGGACACTGTCAGACTCCCAGAACTATTTAGGTGGAGTGTAAGTCAATTGACCCCAAAGTTTAAACCCCTTTTTGATAAGACCCCTTTACCACATGGGCAAAGTTTAACCTTATAGAAAGTCAACAAATTCTGACACCATGCCTCACGAAAGGTACTTGCTGACACAGTTACCATCAAACGCACCCTGGCTAAACTTGAGCACCTTGAACTAAACACACTGGTGACAGGCTAAATTCTTTATGGGGGGTACAGGTGGGAAATAGATCAGCTTACATGAACGCTCCCAACTTCAAGCACCAAACTGAATCAAAGTAATGGATAAAGGTAAGTTCATAAGAGAAGGCGATACTTCCCATAGCCTGGTGCCACGGTCCTTAAGCAGCCAATCAGGCTCCTTCTCTAACCCAAAGCTACTCTCATCTCAGCCCATCAGGAATCATCTTTTACAAACGTTCAACCACGTGCTTCCTCCCATTTATCAGCCAAACCCTAAACCTTCATTTAAGCCCCAATCCACTATAAACAAGATTTTTGGGCCTTGTTGGCTGAGGTTTCTGATTGGGGCAAATTCATTAAGCTACTGCGTTTACCCTTGAACATTTTTTACAAACAGATCATGATGAACAGTTCTCTTGAAGATTATATCCCTCAAACAAATGCAGTGCCCTTCTGTTCCAATTATCAGCTCACTATTGAAGTGGCTGCCTTACCTGACTGCGACCCTCTATGTAAAGCTGTTGCCAAGTCAGTGGCTATGCTAGCAGTTGGTGCTCCCCCCTGCTGTCCTAGATACCTTTCTATGGCAGGTAAGCGGGCCCTCATTAAGTTCCATAAAAAGATCACAAATTCATTTTGAAAGTCGTGGCAGTGGCAAAGAACCCCAAATCCAAGATCACACATACCAGCATTGGCACCTTCATCAGTCTACCTGATTTACGCCTCCAGGATGAACAAAATCTGGACAATTACATTACCGCCTTTGTAGTGGCGCATGGTGACTGGCCTGGACCCCCACTGGGAGATATTGAGCATCCACTGATGATGCCCCCACTACCTTGCTTTCTACCTGGTCCTGCACTTTGCTCAACAGCATCAATGCTGAGGAAACGCCTTCTGACCCCCTCTCCTCCGCTATGGTTGCCTAACAGTTTACCATTGACAGCCTGGTTGGTTTGGTCTTATTAGGGTTTTGCACAGTTTTTCTCATTTTGAGCATTTCGGCCTATTTTCATTTTTTATTACTTTCTTTGGTAATGTCCGTCCCCTGGTCAGCTTACATAAAAAACTATTAAAAGAAGGCGAGACTTGTTTGACGTACTTCTTCTGCCAATTACACTCCTGAGGCAATCAACCCACATTCTTAAAGGTCTAAAAAATGGTACTTTAGCAAACAACCCAACTAATGTATCCACAGAGGTGCATAATTTTTTATTCAAATATGCATCATGATTCTCCAACTGACACTGAAAAGATTAAAAAAAATCATAAACAGCACTGACATCTGAAATGCACCACCAAGGAATGTTTAGTCAATCCATTCACGCAGGAGAAGCTCTGGGACATGGTGCACAGAGCACCATGTAGGAAATTCCCTGGGACCAATGGAATATCTTAAAAATTTTATAAAAATACTACCAAAATGTTGTCCCGCTCCTCCTGGCGTCAATGAACTAGTGCCTTCTGGACACTCGCCCCCTCCCAGGAGGCAATGATGCCTTTGTCCTCACCATTTTCAAAAAAGAATGACAAGTTGGACCTATCCAATTAGCGTCCCATTGCCCTCACAAACACAAACACAAAATTCTTACCATATCATTAGCTGATAGACTTGGTGAAGTAGCAGCCAAAGTCCTGTCCCCAAATCAATATGAGTTTATACCCAGAAGGTCCATATGGAACGACATTCATACTTTACCCAATGTATGCAAGTCCAAATCCACTGGCACCTTGATATTCCTGGACCAGGAAAATCCTATGACCGCGTCAGCTGTCCCTTCCCAAAAGAATTTCTGCAAGCACTCAAGCTCCCCTACAGATTCATAAACTGTTCAATGCTGCTCAAGGAATCAGCCTCTTTGGCTCTGTGTGGCCCAGGCTTTTTTATTGACCCAATTAAACCACATAGAGGGCTCAAACTAGGGGATACCCTCATCCACTACTCTAAAATTTCAGCATAGACCTACACCTCCGCGTAGCAGACTCACGCCTAGCTGGCATCATAGCTTAAGGCCAGCCATCGGTCATATACTGGCCTTTGCAGATGACTGTGTGGCTGGAATATCCAGCAACAAAGACGCCCAGATACTTAAGCTCACCCTGGAGGAATACTCCATAATGAGCAACGCTACACTCAACAAAAAGAAACGGAAGCTATCCTTCTGGGAAAATACCAGGCGCTGGAAAACCCACTCATCAACAACACCAAGACGCCCACAAAAAATTGACACCCTCATCTTTATTTTTGCTATGCTCCCATATACCAACCCTGTCCACATCTTTGGGATGTGGCTGGAAATAAGGTGGATATGCCACTGAAAAATTAAAAAATAAACTGCTATAAAGAACTTCCAGACAATTTTCCTCCCTTTAACGAAGGTAACTTGGGCTTACAGGAACATGACAGTTGTAAAATTTTCTAATTCTACCAATCCTCTAGTTTCCCGCCAATGCCATCCCCTTCCCACCTTCTTCATCTCCTCAGCGCGCGCCATGCTTCAAAATGTCTGTGATCAGGATCCCGCCCACAGGTACGCCTTGATACACTTTATAACCCCTGCTCCTGAGGTGGCATGGGCTGTTGGATTTTGAAGACAAAGCCAAATTCATACTTTGATACTGGATAGAGAGCTATCTAGCCCTAGACTTACCACACCAACACTGGGCCTGACCAACCAGGTCAAACTACTCGCAAGCACTCAAACTATCAAACCCCCAACATCCTTCCAGCCTACTGGTATATCATGTGGCCCATCCTAATGCTTCTGGCCACCAGGGACTACCTCATTTTAAACGCCTTCTCCGCACCATTAAACACTCAGGAAGGACTGTCAAGATATCAGGCAAAATCCAGAGAAGTGGAAGACCTAAAACGAGCTTCACACATGATTAGCAGGTCAAACACACAAATAGCACCCAGGAAAACAATCCAAGTATCGCAAGAGTAGATTACCTAGATGCCTTGGACATCCTGTATGACTTTACAATACAAAGAGTAATATAGAGGCACACTAATTATCCACTCCTCCTGTCTCTAGTCAAAGACAATACCTGGCGCTGCCTTAGATGAACCTGCAGAACAAAAGACCGCTCAAAGGCTTACATGCAACATGTTCAGTGTTTGTGGAGGATGAAACCTTATACCACCAGCTTGAAGACTGCTTACCATCAAAGGCCATATGGCGCTATTTGGGACACTTGGCTAAAGCTCGTAACAACCAAGATCTATCAATTTAAAAATGACTCTTTTCACACCAATTTGAATCCCCAATACCCCCACACTCCGCTCCCTCATAGTAGCAATAGCACTGTAGGCCATACATACTGTCACGTTAGACGCCTTTAACAGCACATACAAACCACTCGTGGGCAGTCAACAAGTTCCACCTACAACTACTGGAACACTTTCATGCATGGAACTACAGCTATATATAACTCGAACATAAATGACTCATAGAGTCATGGTTCCCAGTTGGTTTAAACACGCAGACCCCTTCCACCAAACCTTCTCCATTCTAGGGAAACCCCTTTTTTGGCTGCCTCTTTCCCCATAACACCTGGCAGTACTAGCTGACAACAGGAGTAACTCATATAGTCTGTAGTGGCCTAATGTCATTTTTCCATAATTCCTTTATTACTTCTTACTACTTAGGATACCAGTAGTAACCATCCCTTGATCGGCCAACCTCAATTATAAAAATCTAATATTTTATTGTAATTTTATACATATTGGTGACTGTATACTTAGTTTACTTTCTCTTGATAGTTTTAGTACACTGTAGCTTAGAAGTTAATCCAGAGCTCCAATGAGAGAAGCTAGAATCTCCAAGTCTAATAGGTCAGATCTCCATATTTGAAACATCAGCTTATTAATTATCCAAAGTTTAGATTTGGTGCTCACTACAGGGGGCTCCATGTTAAAGATAGTATGAATGTTAGTCTCAATAGTGGAATATAATTCTATTTAAGAAAACCTAGATATATGATCATCTGTGAAGCATAACCAAGTGGGTCAGTAATACAAAATATAAGGTGCCTCCGATGAAGCCCAAGATATTAGAATTCTTGGCAACTCATGCTTTATCTTTGCTAACCTTCAATCAAACTTCACTAGTGTGTTCATTAATATTGCCACAGTTTTTTGCAACTTGCAATAGTAAGTGGCTCTTTTAGCACGCCAGGCTATAATATGGCATTCACTTACCCTTGTTTGATAGTTGTAAAATCAATAAACTCAATTCTGTGAGTTTGGAAGCAATAGGCTGAGAGTCACCACAACCAAGCAACTTCACTTCAGGAGAGTTCAGTGTCATTAGCATCCGAGTGAACAACACCCTTTTTGGCCCTCTTAGCCTGGGTAGCCTGGGAACTGAAGTCATGGATGAGGCTGCGAGAGCAATAGAAGGTCATTTCTTGAATGCTGAAATGGGACAGCCCCCTTTTAAAATTTAAACAGACTAAAGATTAACTTCATGAAGATAATAATCACGCTGAAATTTGGTATGAAAAATCAATCTGTCTTTATACCATAGGGGTCAAAACAATTTTCAGTCCACTAATGATGATGGAATTACAGAAAAAATTTCTCAACGAGAAATAAAAAGGCTCTCATCCAAATATTACTATATTTGTAGAATTAATCAATTTTGAGAGTATTACAAAAAACCTGATGTGAGGCACATAAAAGGTGTGGTAGCACACGAACATTAATAAGGAGCATACTACCAAATTGTGTAATGAAACAATAACCCAAGGCAAGGCTATATCTTTCAACCCAGAAGTGGGCTTAAAAGAGCCCCTGGACATCCAAGTTCCAATGTAATCACCGCGAGAAAGAGGTTAATGCTACAGAAGTACCAGGTGGAAATTGCAACTAAATTGGCAATAAGATGTTTCCTGACTAGGAATTCTGAAAAACCATAATATCGTTACCCTAAAATTCCATTTTTTATAGCTCTCATTAATTTTAGAATCGTTATTTTTATGAAGTATTTGAAGACACTTCAATATTATTTATATAAAAAACCTTTCCACAGACTCTAAGTTTAACTTTTTTATTTCACATATAGTGGTTTAAGTAACCTATTCGCTAGTAGCCAATCTGGGATTAGTAATTGAGCAGAATACAATTACGTTTTGAGATCTGCTCTGATTGTTAGGTGGCTCTTCTATGCAGATACCTTGGAGCTGAGCTGCTTGAAGAGAGTTGGGTTGGATTTTATTGTTCCATGAGGGCCAACGTAAAGAAAATATGTCAGAGAGTGTCTTCCAGAGTTTCACCATGGGCGCGAATAATCTAAATATGATATCTATGCTACATCAGGTAGCATCATAATAGGTATTTCTAATTGAGGATGATTGTGACCTTTACAACGGTTGTCTGGTGCCCAATATTAGTGTAGTAGACCTTCTGAACAGCAAGTCACCCTTAAAAGTTAAGTGCTTTAAGAGTGAAAAGCTGACTGTGGTGCTCACTACAGGGTTGGCATCATCAGGCCTGAGTGAAGGTCAGGAATTCCTTATGGGCAGTTTAACAATGAAGCAGATAGAGGTATACCGCAGAGGAAACTCCTATGAACTCCTGGTGAGTGAGGAGTGGGATTATCCGCGCAAGGCTACTTACCTTAAAATATAAATGCAGATATATAGAACTTCATTGAGCGCATCAAGAAGACGGCTATAACGGCACAAATTGCGTCTAATCCTATCATGAGAGGACCCTCACCCATAGTCAAATATGAAGCTACCTTTAAGAGTCTGAAAGATTGAATTTCACTCTTTGGAAAGGAAAACAGAGAAAACAAATGAACTTTGAACGATTATGGTCAGCGCTAAGAACAGCATAGAAGAATGCTGCTTAATATTGACAAGGGTACAGATGAGTTGAAGTCTCAACTGCGTATATACCAGAGCCTATCTCAATTCAACTCACAAACGTAGTTAAAGATACTGGTATTGGCAACTCAACTGAAAGTTATGAAACCGGTTATGATGTGTGCCAGCCTTATTGTAGAAGAGACTAATTTTAAACTATATTCAGGAACATTTATATACCTAGGGAAGGAACAATTGCTTGTTTCCTCCAGATGTATGAGAACAGCATGGATGGCATAAGTGATCGCCATAAGGCTTGCTACTTGAAATAGTATATGAGCCGCAAAACTCAGGTGATTTTAGTTTAATCCTAATATCTGTACTGACCTTGTCTGAAGTAAAACAGATACTTCTCTCAGAGTTTGGGAATGAAAATGACGTCCAATGTATGTAACAAAAGAACCCACTTATAAAAATGCCAAAACAAGCTGGTAGAAACTACATTTTTCATTACTAATTAATGCTTTTTAAATGTGGACAACGGGAAATATAGATCTTCTTACTGCAAAAACTATTCTGCTGAGTTCATTTGAGATTCATCCCGCATTATATACATATTTTCTTGCAGTGAAAAGAGATGTCCCTTAAGGCTCTTATAGAAACAATAATTGATGTACAAGGAACATACAAAATGGTATACAAATCAATAAGAACACCCCCATCAACGGTTTGCCATGGTAGTTTAATTTATATTGCCACAGGCGACAAACCAGAGGATAATAATTTTAAACCACCCAAATGCCTGCCTCATTGAGAGTTGACGTGCATAAAAGCCATCAACCTGGGCATTTTTTAATCTTGTCCACTAATTTCTGTTGAAAAGAGGGACAATCATAAAGAGGATACCACCAACACTATAGATTGAATGGTCCTTAATACTGAGGGTGATGACAATCACTAGAATGAAGATTTTTAATTATGAAGGATACCACGTGCTAGAAGCGCCTAGCGCAGTGGCTGCGCATGCTTGGTTATTTATTAATGGCATTTATAGAATTAATTAGCTAAACCTGCTTAGTCCAAGCTATCTAATCTACCTGATTCATTAACTTAGTTAAAGAAGGATAGCAGCTGGTGATGTCTACCTTCAAGCGTCTTAGGGCATATAGTGATAGTACTTTTAAAAGCAAAGCGAGCTCCAAAGCTTTATAACAGTTTAATGAGACTGCCACTGATGTTTTGACCAACAGAAGATCTTTTGTCAAAAGTTTGACGAAAGTAGAGGTGTCTAACCAGAATCTGCTCGTTTTAGCTGTACTGGACAAAGGGGCTACAGTCTACACAATTTCCTCTAAGCTATTGAAGAAGATGAAGTTAAAGCCTAATGTCAATTTTAAAGTGAAGTACCAAACCATCAGACCTGATGTTACCTGCGCTTAAAGACTTACCCAGAACTACCTTTACACTTTGGGTACATGTTCCTAACAGCGCTGTAGATGGTTTAGATAAAGACCGCTGTAACTTCTTATTTGCGATTCAGTTTCTCCCAGAGTTTGGAGCTAAGATCAACTTCACAACTATTACCATGAGTATCTTAAGTTATCAGCTTCCTCCGGTGTTTTTGGACAAAGAAGTTAAACTGCAGAAACAATGGACGTGTTTGGTGGAGAAGGATCGATGATCTTATTACATCCACTACACTCTTACAGTTAAGGGTGTAAAACAGCTAATATCCATGTTTAACGCAGAAGAAGTTCTTCCGCTCTTATTGAGAAACAATGGAGAATTGACAAAGGTACAACGCTATATGACTTCGACGATAAGCATGGAAATTCTGCCAAATACCACTTTGGAAGTATACAGTCAAAATGGAATATTAGAATATGACTTGAGAGCTTTACCTGAATTCTACAATACCAACTTCTAAGGAGAATTGACCATATTTTAGGAATATCACACTCAACCTATGCAAGTTGAGAAAGTACAAGTCATTGGACAGGACTGACAGACCAGCTGCAATGACAATAAATCAGTACATGCTTTAGAGTACTTTACAAGCTCAGGCTTGAGGGATATGACCCCAAACAGCAAAAAGAGCTAGTAAAGCTATTGGAAGAGGTCAAAATATATTTTTACCAGATAAAACGACTATGGACTATGCAATGGCGAGATTTGAAATTTGATACCAGACCTTCTTTACCATTCAATAAAGGCCTTACTGATGCTTGAAAGCTGAAGATGTAGTTATTATTCAGGAACTGAATTAACAAGATGAAGAAGCACTAATAAGACCATTGATGAGTCCTTGGGATTCTCCTCTACTTCTAGTATGAATAAAGGACGAGAACCACTTAGTAGTCATGGATTACTGCCACTTGAACAAGCTAACCAAAAAGTATTATTTCCCGCTCCTGCGCATCAATGATGCTCTGAGACTCCTGTGTGGATCAAAGTACTTTTTGGCGTTAAATCTGTCCAGCGGATACTAGCAGATAAGCTCTCACCGGATGACCAAGAGAAATGCGCCCTGATAAGAAATCAGGGGTGTTTGAGTCCATGAGGATGCTGAAGGGGCTCTGTCACGCCCCTGCCACCTTCCATCATTCAATGGATCCATTTTTGAGATCCCAAGTTGTACAGTGCTTTGATTTATCTTGCCAACAAAACTATATTTATTATGACTTTCCAAGAGCATCTTCATCTCCTTTCTGAATGATTTACCCAGCTGTGAGCGTCAAATCTGAAGTTGAAACGAAGCAAGTGCACCTTGTTTAAGAAAAACAGAGTTCCTCGGGCACAAGATTAGCCCTAGCAGAATAAGCTTCAGTTTGGGAAGGGTAAGGTGATTGAGTTATTAAGCCACCCAGGAGCATGAGGGACATCTAAAATTTCCTCAAAATTGTGAGGTATAACCAGTAATTTAACCTTAAATTCATGGACTTGGATGCACCTCTCACATACCTGCTTTCCAAAGGAAGCAGAGTTAGAATGTGCCTGGAACTGGAGCAGGCCTTTTAGAAGTTAAATACTGAATGGTATATGAGCCAAGACTGTCCTAACTAAATTTAATTTAAGCTTTTTACCTCTGCACTGATGCGAATGATTTTTCCTTTAACACAATATTGGACCAACTTTATGAATAAGGGGTGGACAAGTCAAACAAGTATTATTAAAAGGTGTTTAAAAAAGCAGAGAAAAACTAAAATGACACTGAGAAAGAACTCTGGGCAGTGATCCAAGAAGTCAAGCGTTGTTGACCTTTCCTAGAAGGAGTACACTTTAGGGTCATGATTAATCACGTGTTCCTCCGCTGGTTGCAAAATATGAGGGATCCCAACAGACGCCTTAACAGATGGACAGTACTAATCCAGGGATATGATTTTGAGATCATCCACTGAGCGTGTGCAAACACCCCAGCTAAATAGACTGTACACTTGTTAGTGGTCAACTTACAAGTACCAGAGAGTGATTAATCTTATAGAATAATTATTTTTTTAGAAAAAGCCTGGAAGGATGAAACTGATGAAATGAAGACTATTTTGAGTCAATATTCCAAAGACACCCAGCATGTTGATGGAAACCTACAGAAAAAGGTTCATAATTTGTGGTACCCATACATCAATCCAGCGACCAGATGGAACTGGTGATGGAAGCACACAAACACATCAGCCATGTACAATTTCAGAAGACGCTGGCATACCTAAAGGAGAAATTCTATTAGGAGACTATGTCAAAGAAAATTCACTAAGCTTTTGGAATTATGTATACCTTGTGCAAGTTTTCATTGGTGGAGAAATGTTTTTTGTTTAACTAAATTCAACCTACTGCACTTTTAAATAATGTGTCTATTGACGTGGTAAGACCACTACTAACTGCCTCTAGTAAATCAAAGGCTATAATTGTAGCAATTAACTACTTAACCAGGTGGGTTAAAGCCTATGCAGTCAAGACGTAAAAGTCAATCTCAACCGCTTAATTTCTCTACAACTAAAATATAACCAGACATGGTTGCCCTCAAGTCTTACTTTCAGATAAAAAAGAATTTCATTTTTCATGTTATGAGAAAGCTAATGGACTTAGTGGTAGTAAAACAACAATTTATTATTTATATGCACCATTCTTCAAATGGAAGCGGTGAGCAAGCAGATGTAACCTTAGGGTGGGATGCTGAAGAATATGGCTCTCAATATCAAGTCAAAATGGGATCAACTGCTTCCCTCCGCGTTGTAGACTTATAGGCTGAGCCATCACTGAGTTATTGTAATGTTCCCATTTAAGGCTCTGTTTGGTCGAGAAGCAACACTGCCAACCCTTCTGGCTTAAATTATTACAGCGGACTGGAAGAATTTATTGCCTGTATTTAATCTGCAAGAGTTAGCAGATGAGCTTATTATAATACAATTGACTTCAAGTAACATAAAGGCGATTATCTCTCAAAGCCAATGGGAGAGTCAGAGAAGAACTAGGCTACTGGAATTCAGCCTAGGAGACAAAGCGTTATTCTGTCATTTTTGAAGAAGACAACAAATGAAGATACAGACCATTTGAACTAGCTTGCTACTATTTTGTCAAAACAAAGAACAAAATACTATATCCATGGTGATGATGATGCTAGCTTAGTGTTAAAAAAACACACGGCACCTATGGACGTTCTACAGTTTCAACTTGATAGGTGAAGTGATGCAAGCAAGGCCACAAAAGCACCAGAAGGTCATTCCTGACCTCTAGAATGGGACAGCCTTCTTTTAATTTCAAAAATCAGATTTGAATTAATTGATGAATATGACAATTCGCCAAAATTAATGTATTAAAATTAGCCTCCCTTTATACCTTTGTTGGGGGCTGGAAATGATTTTAGTACATTAATGATGACAAATTACATAACATAAATTTCACAATGTGAACAATTGAGGCTCTAATTCGAATATTACAAAAAATGGTTATGAATTAATTTCAAGAATTGTACAAAAACTTGATGAAAGGCGTATCAAAGACGCGCCATCACAAGCTTAAAGTTTTGGAGCATATTACCAACTTGTCTAATGAATCTTAAGCCGTGGCAAAGATACAGCTCACAGTACAGAAGCAAGGCATAAAGAAAGGGTCCCTAAGCATCCATGTTAAGTTAAATCACTGCGAGAAGGAGCTCTCATATACAGGAATTAGATTAAGTTGACAAAGCAACTAAGGCAGCAATCAGAGACTTCCTGACTAGGGGTCCTGAAAAACCACTATATTGCTACCCTAAAATCTTAATTTATTTTAAATCTCATTTAAATTATATCCTGATTTTTATGAAGTACTATAAATATGCATAACTTTTCATTTAATAAAAAACCTTTCTAAGGATCTCAGTTTATCTTTTTTGTTTCACTTATAGGGGTTTTAGTAATCTAATCATCAGTGACCAGTCTGTGATTATTGATTAATCAAGATATAGAAACCAGTCCAAAATCTGCTCTGTTTTAAAAATGACACTCATTTACGGGGATACCTTGGGACTGAGCTTCCAAAAGAGAGGTAGTATTGGATTCTTTGTGTTCCAAGGGCCAATTTAAAGATAATTAAGAGAGTGGCTACCTTAGTTTTACCATTGGTGTGAATAATCTAAATATGAGATCTATGCTACATCAGGTAGCATCAGAAGAGAAATTGTTCATCAATGCTATATTGTTAACTTTGCAACAGTTTTCTGATTCCTATTTAACTTGTAGTAGACCCCTGAGCAGCAAAACCGCCTCACAATTTATGCAAGCTGAGGTTGGTGAGCTGACTACTGCCAATTCCAAAAAATACATACAGTGACCCTTGACAATCCCTTGTCCTCTGCTTGCTGCAGGATGCTGCCCTCTCAGGGTTTTCTTCCATATTAGGGTAGTTTATTGGTTGGCAAGCCACTTTCTTCCAATGTAATCACCAGGGGATGCCATGCCTTGGGTGCTCCCCCTCAGCCTACTCTAAAGTTACTAGGATTTTGATAAAATAGGTAAAAAACAAGCTAGTAAGTTGGCTTTATTTATTATATATAAAAACTGGCACTTAAAAAAGATAGCCAGAAGAATCAGAAAGCATGATGTAATTTAGCTAGAGGATTAGGGTGTAGTTTTCTAATGTAACAGAAACAATCATTTTCATTGCACTATGAGAATAATTCGCGTTTTCCATGGCTTTAATGATTCAATCAATTATGCTTTTAAACCAATAAATTACAACACTATATTGCAGTGAATTAATAGCTTTATTATATTTAAATTTTAGTAAGGTGAGATGACCTGGGGAGAATACTGCATTGATTAAGGGGAAATAGAATGAATGAGAAAGGAGGATAAAACCTGAAAAACCTCCACGTGCGGTGTATGATAGGCCTGGAATCCATGGATCACTTTTTCTATTTGCTGTCTCAGTTCAGGGCATTAGTGCACAATTTAAACACAGTCATAATTGTCCTCTACCCAAAGTTCATCTTCTGGATTCAAACTTGGGGAGGCAGTGGTAGAGGGTACATATTATACCACTGGGGTATCTTCCCCTGTGAATCAATAGCTTTTTTGCACGAATTGTAATACTTTTATTTTATTTAACCAAGGAAAGCTGACCAGGGGACATTACCAAAACAGAAACTCCAAAATCTAAACCAACCAAAAACATGAACTGAATGCCCTAAATTAGCAGCGGGAAACACAAAAAGTAACAAAAAAAACTCCTATCAGGTGGCACAGCGGGAAGCTGATTATCCCACCATGGTGGAGGGGGAGGGGGGATCAGGAGGATCAAAATCTTCATCCTTGGGATTAGCATTAAAAATGTGGATTAATGCTGATAGTAAGGGGGTTGGGGCATCTACAGGATGAAGGTTAAGGTGAAGTAAATAGCAGTTGAGCTTAACAATTTAGGCATGGATAAAGTACTCTATGAGTTCAACAACATGGTGTTCAGCTTTGATATGGGTGTTGGGAAGTTGGGCTAATTTTACAATGTTTGCTCTGGTTACATGTGTGGATGGGGAAAATCTGCCAGAGTAACAACATGCTTGACAATGAGGGTGGCAGTTTCATAGAGGCGCTGTATTTCCTCTTTTGCAGTAGGAGGAAAATTGGAGGGGAACAAGGGGGTGCAGCCCTTTTCTAAATTCATTGACAGATTTTGCCATGGCTTTTCAAAGATGGAGATTTTTGGTGAGGCCACCACAGCCTTGGCAAGCTGGTGGTCATTTTAATGTAGTGTAGCATTGGGTTTGGGGACATATTTCTTGGGTGGAAATGGGGTATTAAAGTCTTAATTCATAAAAGGTTCTAGATCGATTGTTTTATCTGGAGGTGGGACAATTACACCAGATTTGGTCACTTCATCCAATAAGTCCCAGGTATTTTGGTTGACTTAAATTGATTCAGTGATAGGTGTCTGTGGTTGGGTAAGTTTTGAGGTGGAGGATTTTCTGGATTGAACACTGGTACAAGCCTGCACCTGATTGGTTGGCTTTGGTGTGAATTGGCCACCTTGGGTTTGAGATGCAAGATTTTTCTTCTGATTTGAGTGAATGGCCTGTGGGGGCGGCCAAAATCACAGTTTGAGCGCTGTGGTGTGGCCTCATGGGTGGAGTTGGAAATGTTCACAGGGTGTGAATATATTGACATGCTTATTTCATATGGTCCAATTAATAGTAGAGGGGGCAAATTGTGCGAGTGTTGTCAGTGCAGACCCAAAAGAAAAGGTCAGGTGCAGATGGGATATAGGCACGCAGTGGGATGTGCCGGGCCATGTTTAGCTGGTGAGGGGTAATGTTGGCCGCTGCCTGATATTCTGCTAGTCTCTCAGCACAACTTGGGACAATAAATTGGAGGATGGGGTCTGTGCCATAAGTAGACAGCCCAGACATTAACTTCTCATAGAGTGTTTGAGGGGGAAGGTTGAGGAGTGGTTTACAAAAAACCACAAGTGTGGTATCATTGGGTAGGCGTGTATAATGGTGGTAATGGGTGTGTTTTTATAAATTAAGAGCGTTGCTAATACCATCTAGTACTAAAAAAAAGAGCGTTGCTAATGTGGCGTCCATATCTTCTTCAGTAGGGAATCCAATATTGAAGTAGCCCTTGTAAGGAAGGTAGTCAATAAACCCTTCTGGTGCAAAGGTGGCCATTGCCAGCCCAATTATTTAGTTGTTGGCATATGGGAAGAGATGTCCATACTTGATGTAGAGGCAAAAGCAAATATTTCATTTAGGTAGGAATAGAAGGCTAGGGGATGGGGCAGGTTGGGTGGACTTGTGCAAAGTGCAGTGCTAGGTCCCTTGGAGGGACTAGCGGCTGGATGTATTTGGCAGACTGGATGAGCCAGTCCACACACGTTTGACTGCTAAGCGGTAAATGCTAGTGGGTGGAGCATTGCTGCCCTGGTATGGGGAAGCAGGTCATGGATCCAAGGTCATAAATTTTGCAATTGGTGCAGTGAGGAATTGGTGGAAAAATGACTTGTTTTTAACATCGCTCAAAACTGATGTTGAGCGGAAAGAAAAAACATAATACTTTTATCTATCCTAAAAGTGCAAATTGTTAAAAAATTTATAATTTTATTGGTTTGCCATTCTATCCTAAGAAGGTGAATTAATTTAAACCATATCTCCTTAAAATTGTACTCAAATGAACCACTTGGATTCAGATTATTTTTCTGTGTTGCCATTCATGAAGCATCTAATTTTCATTGGTTTATTTTTCATATATTAGATATAGTTTTTGTCCCAATTAATATATGAAGAAGATCATTCAGTGCCCCAACATTCATTCAAAATATGTTTTTGAATGTGTCAATACTTTCATTGGTAACTTAAATGGCTCTTCCACTCTCAATCATATATCATTAAGATAAAATCGATCCACTTAACCCTAACGCTTGGTATTAGGCTCAACCCTAGCCAAGGCTGACCTTGGATATGAAAAACATCTGATATTGCCTTCTACCAAGGCTTAACAAAGGGTGAGATACTTTTTCACTTTAAGCATTCTACTCCTCCTTTACCCTTAACTTTCTTTAATATAGCTTAAGATTATCTAAGCTAAACAATAACATATGCTCAATTATATAGCACTGTTATATATCTTGATATTGGATATTATGGGAAGAATAAAGACAATTTGACTTCCTCAACATAAATGATGCCTAGACCCAAAAAGTGGATAAAATAGAGTACCTTGGTAAATATCCAGAGAAAACCAATATTTGAAACATCTCAAATCAACTCAAGGAAAATTTTGACATACCAAATTAAGCCCAAGCTAAAACAAGATGAAATACTGCCTAATCAAATTAAAGGATCATCAGAAGGTTAGGCAACGGCTAATTAAGATGGCACTCAAGGCAGCAAATTAAGATAAACCCATAAAAAGGTTAGAATCATGAAGCTACCAAATGATCAACTTAAGTGACCTCCAGTCTAATCTGACTTGGGTATTCAGCTCACGCTATTGCCCTATATTAAATATGATACGATGGCATTATGTTTTATATAATGCATTGACTGATCAGAGCCTCCCTTCAGGATTTCTCTCTTTATTACTTTCATTGATCCTTTCTTTTTGGGGTATATATTGTTATATACGACATATAAATACCCCTATTATATACTATTATTAAGTTATGTCATTAATTCTATATCTTGTTTTAGTACTTAAATTCAATAATTCCATTTCCAGTAATTAACATTGTACAGATACTCTAGCTGATGGGACATAAGCTGTGACTTGGCACCTTTCTTAATATGGAAATATACATGTTGTGCTACTTATTTGGCTTCAAGTATTGACTGTTGGGCTCCTTGAGCCTAGCACCATTGAGCTTAAAATTAGGAGCTCAACTGGATGGTGCTTATTACAGGGGCTCGTCTGATGCTTGACAATACATGACAGAAATTGATTGCACATTGTAAAATAACCCTATTGCTTGTATCACTTAATTGGTACACAATGGAAACAGTGAAGATGGTCTAAGAAAAGTCCACCCATTGTCACATTTAAAGAAAGTTTATAAAATCCCATGAAGTTTCCTGAATTTTTTCATCTTATTTGGCTTTCTCATGAAGTAGTTAAAGTGTTACTTAGTGGAGTCTTTAGCAGGAGAAAAATCTAGCTGAGAAATTACATCTGCTGTAAAAAACTCTTATGAACATTTATGAATTCAGTGCTATTCCATTGAAATATGAATCAAGCGTTAATTTATCTTGTTAATGTGCATTTTTTTATCCTGCACTTTATCATATTTTGCATTTACTAGTAGTCTATAATGAGGAAATCCACCATCACATCAATACCCAAGGGTCTTATGGATAGCCTACGAGAAATATGTATTTGCCATCACAAAAATTAAGGGACTTCGCCTTTTAATCACAACAAATCGTTCCTACATTATTCACCTCCATAATCATTTTAGACTATTAATTATGGTGTTATCAAGTATGTGGAGGAAGACATGAAGATCTCCAAAAGGATATTTCAGTGTTGAATGAAAATACCTAGTGATTACTTGACACCTTTGATGAAGAGCACCGATTACAAGTATGCAAAGATCATGGCGAAGTTGCATACCAAGCTTCCACTATCCGTTAACAGGAGGAAAAACAGATCTCCATCTTTAAGACCTGGCTAAAGCAAGTCCTACAAAGAATTGATGAGCTGGAGACTCATCTCTGAGATTTATTAGTAACATGAAGTAGTAAATCCAGAGTGGTTTCTGTCAAACAGAATCTTGCAAACCAGAAGACTTAGGCATCTACTCTTTCCATTACAGAGTAGCTCAACACTTCAGAGAGTGAAAATGAGAGGCAAATATCTTTTTCAAGAGAACATTAACCAAGTCTATTGTTACCTCAATGGAGCTGACAAATTCTTAAAAACTCATTTATAAAAGCTAAAAGCCAAGACAATGTCAGATATTAGGATATTGGACATGCCCCCTCGGGTTGGGACCATCTAGTTTTAAAAAAGGATATTGGACATGATGAGAAGAATATTGACCTTTCAACTCCCTCATCAGAACTAACGCCTTGACCCAAGAGGAGGTTAAAGGGATTACCTCAATAAATACCCGGAGAAATTAATAGTCAGCACAGCTCAAATTTACTCTAGGAAATTTGATGAACCAAGTTGAGCCTAAAATACCCTAAGACGAAATCCTGCCTTATTAGAAAAAATTATTATCAGAAATTCAGTTGATAACTATTTAAGGTGGCAATCAAGGCAGCAAGAAGATGAACCCAAAAAAGGTATTAATCAAGAAGCTATCAAGCGATTAACTTGATTGACCCCCAGTCTCAGCTAACTTGGGTGATCCAATTCTCACTTTTGCTCTAACTAAAATATTATACAAAAGCATTAGACCTTCTTGGAATGCATCGCATGACAAATAACCTCCCTTCTAAATTCCCCATCTTATATTTTTATTAATTTTTTTCCTTTTTGGCTTATACTTTGAATGCGACATATAAAAACTTTATTTTATACTATAACAGAATATGTTGCTAGTCTAGATAACGTTTTTGTACTTGACTCCAATAATGTAAGTCTTGGGGACCAGCCCTTGAAGCTGGATAGGGCTCAGAACCCTTTCCAGTCAAAGAGGGTCCCAAGGCTCCTGGTGACCCTCTGTCACAGTTAGGTGACTTTGCCTACGTGATAGATGAGCGCTCAGTAACAGCTTTTCTCCCCAAAGCTGCCCTTTCCCTCCCCTTCCCTCCTCTTCAATCCTGGTAGGATTGATAGAGGAGGCCTGTAGGGAGGTGGTGCACAGTAGGGGGCTTGGGGGGTATGGAGGCCACCCACTCTACAGGCCATCTATGGGGAAAAACTGGGAAAATTGCAAATCCCAGTGTCAGAGGCCAGCTGGTAAATTCTGGACTGTGGAGGTCAGTTTGGGTCAGTTGGGTTCAGGAGTCAGATCAGAATATTGCTCAGATCAGAAGCCCAGGTTCAAACAGCTTGTATCATCAGGTCTGACGTTCTGAGGCAGTTCCAGGAGGTTCAGATTATGTGAACGGGCCAATTTCAGGATCATCCCAAAATTGCATAAAACCCAATCCATTGACCCCAGCTTTCCAAGACGAATCTGGAATGCCCAAGCTGTGCAAATTGGCCGAGTTGAGTCATCAAAACCTGGATTGGCAGCATAAATTTTGGCTTGTTCACAAGAAGTTGGGAAATTTGCAAAAATTTTCTAAGCTTCTGCAAAACTGGGAGTTGCTTTTCGCCCCCCCCTCCAAGTCAGCCAACCAAATTCCCTCCCCATTCCCTAAAAAACCAATCTCCTGAATCCTCCTTATGCCTATCAAACTATTTAAAAGCAACTGGCCCCACCGAGGGCAGTTGTCAGTTCATTCTTTTTAGCCTTTTTAAAAAAACTGCAAATCCGCCCCATTCGCCAAGGACTCCACCCGTTGTTGATACAGCTTTTAAATCATCATTCCATCATTTGATCCGATGAGATGTGCCATTGCCCAGATCCTTTTCCTGATGTTTGCAGACTGGATTATCTGGTCACTTAATCCCACCACATGGTAGTAGATTGCCAATGCGATCATCCAGCCCACTTAAAAGGCGAGCCCGCTGTTCCATTTGCTCCATCGCGTCCATTAAATGGAGACCATTCCATTTATTTGGATGACAAGTCCGCCAAGTTTGCTCCCCAGGGAGAGCAATCTCGAGGCGTCCCTGGCCCACAGTGAATGGGTTTGGCTCTGTTCGCTGTTCCCCCTGCTGCAGGTTCAGCTCACCAGCAGGACTCTGAGGGTCCCTGTTTGAGGAGACTCAGTTCCAGCTTCTCCTGTGGGGTTTTCCCTATTTCCACCCACATTTCTAACAATGAGGTGGTCCCCATACTGCCTCCCACGGGCGCGCAAGCCTATCCAATGGGTTCTGAAGGCCAGTAACTGCGCCCCTTAGAGGAGTCATCATCCTCCCTGCCTCTCCCGCCTCTGGGGAATGGCCCCATAAGACTCGCGGTTGCCCCCAACGCAACCATCTCTTTTGCCTTGGGGGCCTTCAGTACGTTACTGAATGTTTGCTTCTCTCACATGACCTGTAGATCCCCACTTCTTTTAGTCACTTGGACTGCTATGCCTCTGGCATTCTGGGCCCACCACTGGGTGCTCGCGCACCCTGACTGGGAGCCCAGTATAGTTCTCCTTAGCCGCATCCATGACAAATAAGCCCTTTTTGCTGTACTTACCATAGGAAAGATAGTTTAGCTTGCAAGATATAAGCGGTGACTTGTCATTTTTCTTGATATGAAAAGATACTTGTTGTGCAATTAAGTTGGTTTCAAATATTGAATATTATTATTCTTGAGCCTAGCACCATTGATCTTATAATTAGAAGCCCAAAAGGCTAGTTCTTACTACAGGGGCTCAGCTGAAGCTTACCAGTACATGCAAATAATTGATCGCACCATGGAAGGTAAATTGATTGATAGCACCACATGCAGGGTCACAACAGAAAAGGTAAAGAAGATGGTCAAATGGAAAGTCCACCCAATTGTCACATTTTAAGAAAATCAATAAAATCTATGTATATTCCCAAATTCATCATCTTATATAGATTTTCAATGAAGGCGTAAGCGTTTCTGTATGGAGTCATTAACTCAGGAGAAAAAGCTAGCTGAAAAAAGGCATCTTCCGTGGACAAAACTCTCATAAACCTGTATGAATCCAGTGGGATATGGATTAAGCACAACTCTCGCTATATTTTTGTGATTTGTCCACTGAGCATATTATCATATTGTGCATTTACTAGGAGTCCTTAATGAGGAATCAATCATCAAACAATACCCAAGGGGCCTTACGGGTATCCTACAAGCAGGTGTATAATTTGGCATCACAAAATATTGATGACATCCGCCTTTTGATAGAAGCAAACCGTTTCACATCATATAGCTCCATAATCAAATAGGGACTGTTGATTCTGGAGTCATCAAGTATGTGGAGGAAGCTATATAGCTCTTTTGAAAGGACATCTCATAACTAAACAAAAAACACCAAGTGACCACTTGACATCTTCACTAAAGAAATCTTTTCACAATATAGTAAAGCTCATGGCGAAGTGGCATCTCAAGCTTCCACTATCCGTCACCAGAAGTAAGAACATGTTCCTATCCTTAAGGCTCAAATAGAAAAACCCTATAATGAATTGATGAGTTGGAGGCCTATAGAACCTCTGAGGCTAAATTATTTTCATAAACATCATTTCTCAAGTAGTCAAGGTCAAATAGGATATAGCAAACTTTGAAACACAGGCATCTAATATTTCCATTATCAAGTGACCTAATAATTAGAGAGTGACTTGAGAGGCCAAAGCCCAGTTGGGAGGATATTAACAAAGTCAAAAATTGCCTCCACAAAGCTGAAAAATAATGGAATAGTCTTACAGAAGAGTTGAAAGCCAAGACCAAAAAGCCCTTTCAGAGCACCATATTTCAAAGAGATGAAGGAGGGCTTCAATCGGCGCATTGTGGTGTTGGAGTCTGAGAACAAGTTTTTACAAACAACCTCTCATCAGCTCACCAGCAATATAATGATCTGGACATCCACGTTAAGAACTTAGAGAGCAATAAGATCATATTTTTAAAGAAGACTCAATATGCTGAACAATATGCCTAGACTTACCCTAGAGGAAATATATCAACATTTTAACACTCTTCAAGACAAATACATTGACTCAAATGACAAGTTATACATAGTGATGTCAGAAATGAAATTAACAAATCTGACTCTCCTGGAGTACGCATCATATTAGGATTGGAGGCCACTACTTTTAAGCCTACATTTAAAGACAAGTTTACACCTGGCTAAGTATTATCGCATCTTCATTCTACGTCTATGCAGCCATATGGAAAAAGTGACTAATCAAAAATGTAAGCATATTTTATCTTATTTAAGTCATATAGCTCAAAAGGTTATGGTGCCTCATATGGACGACATGCATACATGGAGTGAAGTGAAAGAGTTAATCATCAAAGAATTCAGTACAAGTAAAGCCTGAGTATGAAAAACAGGCTTATGAAAAATGTGCTATGCCAAAATGAAACCCTTACCAAAATTTCTAATTGCTTTTATTTGGAGGCCTAAACGCTGTTGACCTCGAAGAAGCTTACTTTGGACGATGCAATAGTTGCTGTTGTTGCTAATGTACATAGCTACCCCATACTAGCCATGTACATCATATCACACTCACTTCAAATGAAGCTTGAATTTAGTATTGGAAATTAAAGAAGCCTTGCTTAATGTAGTCGTCGCACGTAAGCCAGAGACATCCTAAAAGGTCTCCACAAAGCTCATAGTGTATACCATGGAGAAAGTGAAACATAAGAAAGAGGAAAAACAAGGATGCAAATACTGCAAGAAGAACAACCGTACTAAGGTTATATGCTTCAAGATGAACCATGAACAGCAAAGCAGGAAAAGAAAGGTTGGCTTAAGGTAAAGTACCTCTAAATCCAACCAAGCCAATGTACCTTGAAGCTAGACATTGTTGATGACTCATCTCACTTGCACTGAGAATGACCCCAATGATGACTATGAAGGGGGTCCTGAGGGTACAGGTTTTTACATTTTAGGTTCACCCGCTGAGCTTGCCATTATGGACCAGTTGAACGTCAAGGATATCAATGACGCCCATGTTCCTGAAAGCTTTTACCTCATCCAGTTTATCAGGTGTCTCAGGGTACTTGATACAGATAGCAATACTGATCAGTACCTTGCCCTGCGATATGACTCAACTTAAGCATCCACAGTCTCCTGGAGTTCAAGTAGAGGTATCTCAAGACTTCCCAGAAGCTTAATGCGACATTCTGCTGCAAAGAGATGTTAGCCCTTCCACCAATGTTTGGAGGACCATTACCAAATTGTAAGTGTTAATTAAAAAATTCAAGTTATGACTACCTTGGGACATGGGATCAACTATCAATCTTGTGATTTCCTGACTCAATAAGAAGATCTAGCTCACACCTGAGCTTAGGTATACTCATTATTATAGAACTGTTGGTCCAAATAACACTAAGGCCAAAGGTGCATACTCATCCCCAAAAATCTGAATGGTCAAGTTAGTATTCTCAGCTCCTGCAGTTGCCCTAAATATAGTTAATATGATATATTATATGGGAAACAGGTTATTTTTAAGTATGAATGATTTATTGCTCTGAAACAAATATTTATAACTAATTAATATGAAGTTTCTCATGTACTGGATAAAAGTGAACTCAGAAAGAAGGATTATCTTATTTTGTCGAGTATCCTGTTTCTGCTTTTTTTAGTACTAGATGGTTATCCTGTTTCTGCTTTGCCTATCTGGTATTCTACCTTTAAGAGAAAAATTAAAAGACTACCCAACTCAGTAGATGCAGCAGAGGGCACACCATTTTTATTACACTGAAGAGGTAAAAATTAAACAGGAAATGAACAGTGAGTTTACACCAACTTACCCTGAGAATACCCTCAATCTGCTTACTAAAATATTACTAGTGTTCTTGGAGTAAGTAGACTTAAACCTAGAGTTTTCTCAGAGGCTCTTGATCCAGCTTAACAGCGGCCTATTGAGCAATTATTTGGGAATTTAACCAAAAAATATATCCTATTCAAGAAACATCAAGTGATTGGTAAAGGTCAATTACTTCGTATTGATGTTATTGACAGGTACATATTATTGGTACTTACCTCGGTTTTGTCCTACTCACTGACAATTTAATTTAAACTATCCCTCATGTCCAAATGTCCAATAAGTTAAATTAAGCGGGACTTGAGAAAGTGCATCAATTTATTTAAAGATTATTATATGTTTCCTATAGGTCTGTTGTCAGCTATGGCCAAAACAATGACTGAACACATAGATTGAAGTTTGATATTCAACCCATATCTGATAATATTCTTATAAAGAAGTCAAAGGTAGAGGAGAAGTACATGAAGACCAAGCTCAAGCAATTATTAAATGCTGGCTTTCTTGTACCCTTTCTGAGTCCATTTTGATCCCCGCTGTTACCAATGAAGAAAAATAATGGTTGTCAAAGAATAGTGATGGATTAAAAAGAAGAAAATTTTCTCACTAAGAAGGACAGCTAATTGATTACAAAGATTAAGGATACTCTGGACCCACTCTCTGGCTCAAATTTTTTTGTGTGATAGACCTTGCCAGCAGTTATTGGCAGATAGAAATTCTTTTAAAGAAAAAAATGCGCGTTGATATAGACACAAGGACTATCCCAACTCACCTGGCTTTCTCAGGGAACAAGCAACGCTCCCGCCTAATTCCAATGGATCATGGACCACATTATGTAAGATCTTGAACTCTTCTGTGATCATATACCTAGAGACTTCAGGTTGTTCTTCAAGGCCTTTGCCAATCATTTAAACAGCCTCAAATTAATTCTTCAATGGCTTAATTAGAGCCACATCAAACTTAATGTGAAGTGTACCTTTTATATAGAAGGATTTGTAATTCTTAGGACATGTCATATTGCGGGTAAGAATAACTTTTGTATAATATGGTTGAAGCAATCTAAAAGATTATTGAGCTAAAGAGCCCTAGATACATACAGATATTCTTAGGAATGATGTGATATTACCATAATTTATTTTTAATTTCTTTTAACTTACTAAACCTCATGTTTGACTGCTTCCCAAGAACACCCCTTTTACATGGGAGTAAAGTAACGAACTGCATTCTAGTTAATGAAATGTTTTTCAGAAGATACATCTAATTTTACAAGATCTGGACTATGGGAGCTGTTCATCTTATTTACTGATGGCTCCAACTCAAACCATATGCCCATCCTTTCTCAACTGTATGAGGACAGCATAGATCACCTGGTGTCTTATTACCTTAAAACGCTTTCAAAAGCTTTGAAAAATATAGCTGCACATTAAAAGAGTACTTACTGTTCTCCTGGTTTGATGCATTTCCAGCCCTTCTTGTATGGTACAAACTTTAAAGTTTTGACAGACCACGCTTGCCTAATGTGGTTGCAAACATAAAGATCTGAAGGAAGATTAACCAATGGGCTTTCAAGCTTCAGCACTATATAACTAATATCATCCACTGAGCTGAAATGAGGCGCATAAATGTACATAGACTGACTCTACTGCCTAGTTATATTTAGACAATAGTAAAGCTGAACACTTACATGACCTTCTAATAAAGCCAGACTTTTGGGAGGATGAAGACGAACCTGTTCAGAAGATGCTCAAACAACATGCTCAGGTACAAAGGTCTATGACGTATTCCTTTACAAGAATTTTAGAATCAATTTGCTACCTTACTTGCAACCTTCATAATGGTTACAGTTATAATGGAAGCTGACAATACCTTAGAACATGGAAGAGACAAGAAAACCTACAAATAGTTCTAGTATCACTACTCATGGAAAAGAATACTGAAATCTGTAGTGAAAGTTTTAGACGCTTGCATCACTTGTAAAAAGAAGATGCCATATAAGGTCAAGTACAATTATTTGCCCATGTCCCCTCAGCGGCCATTTCACACCATCAGTTTAGATGTCATAGGTCCATTAACTGAATCAAAAGGAGGTAATCAAGATACCTATCATTTATATTAAATATTTCCTAAAGTGGGTCAGAGCAATCGCCATTCCTGAACATATTACTAAAGCTATAGCTAACTTTTAAAGCCAAATATTTACTATTCACGGCTGTCCACAATTTTTGCTATGTTATAAAGGGTAGAACTTTAATTTCAACAGTGTGAAGTTTTAGCTACGAGTCTGAGAACTCCACAACTATTATTTGTGTCTTACAACCCTTTCTGTTCACGGGAATGTAGATAGAGATAATGAGACATTGGTTTTGATATTATGCATGATGGCCACCTACAATCCATTACACCGGGGCCAATATTTCACAAGTGCATTATTGGCTTACCAGACAAGTTTTTATCAAATTATCAAAATTTCCACTATCAAGGAACTATAGGGGAAGAGAACAGGGGATCTCAGTTAATTAACCCATGAAGTTATCAGTAATAATACTAAAAAGCCTGAAAAAGTGCCTAAGAAGATTAGCTCAAAAGATTATAGAAACTCAATCAGAGGCAATAACAAACCTAGCTAATACAGTTACACTAGAGGGGTTAACCAGTAAATGAAAATCACCTATTTTTACCCACCTTTGAGATTGTGGACTTAGTCCTATATTCCTACAATTTAATAGCACTCCAAGGAGAAAAAAATTTTCTGGGATGGTCCATATGCTATCAATAAAAAATGTTGAGATGAGTACTCAACCAAGTCCTTAGGAACTGGAATAACAATTAACATTACATATCTTATTCTTAAATCTGTAATCCCCTGACAATATTCTTATAGGGAGTGATGTTGGATATCAGGATGTTAGACATGATGGTAAGAATATTGAACATTAAATTTTCTCATCCAAATTGATACCTAGACCCAATAAGGGGTTCAAAAGGATTACCTCAATAATTACACAAAGAAAAAAATAGTTCGCACAGCTCAAATTAGATCTAGGAAAATTTAATTAGACCAAACTGAGCTTAAAATACATGAGATGAAATCCTGCCTAATTGAATTGAAGGATCATGAGAAAGTCATGTGACAAATACTCAAGGTGGCACTCAAAGGCAGAAAAGAAAAATGAACACAAAAAAGGGACAAAGAATCAAGATGCTGCCAAATGATCAACCTAACTGATCCAGTTCTGTCCAACTTGGGTATTTAACTTACACTAAAGCCTTATCTATAATATTATACAAAGGCGTTATACTTTCTGAAATGCATCGCCTGACCAGAGGCCTCCCATCCATTTTCCCCTACATGACTTTTACTAAACCTTTTTCTTTTAGAGTTTATATTGTTGAATGAGACATTTAAGAACCCTTATTTTATATTAAGTTAAGGAAAGCTGACCAGGGGATGGGCATTACTGAAAGATTGAAAAAAAAGACATGAAACTTGAGCAGGGTCAACTCTATTGAAAAAAGTTTCTACCCCTAGATTGGGACTCAGATTTTCTGGTAACGTCATGGGTAAGGTTTTCGTGTTATTAAAACTACTAACCACCAATAGCTTCCTTTAGCTGGTACCCAATTGATGTGCAAAGGGCGGGAATCAAAACCACAACCTTTAGGTTGGTAGCCATACGCCCTACCAACACGCTTTCCACCCCCTAAAAACCCATATTTTATATTATAATAAAGTTATATCATTATTTCATACCTCATATTTGCACTTGATTTTAATAATTCCATTTTTGCTGTACTTACCATATGATGGATACTCTAACATATGGAACATAAGCGGTGACTTGGCATCTTTCTATATAGAATATTTTGTTGTTGTTCAACCTTGCTGGCTTCATTTATTGACTGTAAGGCTTCTTGGGCATAGCACCATCACATAAAAAAGGAGCCAACATACACTAATGTTGCTAATATTATAATATGCAATATACGAGGCTCCATTAGTGTGCTAGGTTAATAATATGACAAACACATGTCCTTGTGTTGGGATTTTATGACATTTTACCTAGCCCAACCAGATATAAAGCTGTCTGCTTTTCCCAGTGGGAGATTTGCCCTAGTGGAAGTGAGTTATTGTAAGAAAATGATTACTAATGTTAGTTTTTGTACCTAAGAGAATGATTAATCCACTTGGATTTATTTCGCCAAATTATTTATTGTATCTTCAAGGATGATCCATAAAAGTGTATATGGTTTGATTAAATATATGTATCATTCTGAAATTTAATAATTTTAGTCAATTTGTGTTTGTCATCTTTCAAATCAAGAATTTAGGATTAGTCGCTGAAGAGTTATCAATGCTTCTGCAGAAACTCACTGTTAACCTTTTTAGGTAACGTGACCTGCTGTTGATAATTAAATGGTTCCATTGGCTAAACAGGCTGCTAGCCAATAAGTAATCCACTGAGGTTTTAGAAAAACAATAGGAGATATTCTTTGATTTAACCATAAAATGTCACAATCTAGTCTGCGGATGAATCTGACTTGATGGATGAGAAAGATCATAGTTGGTTACGACTTTAAAAGACTAATCAATTGGTGACAGCTGCTGTTTCCAAATAAACGCTAACATAAGAGTTGAGCGCTAAAGTCCCATATAAATTCCCTTTATTTACTATAAAATTAAACAATAGTAAAATAGTAATATATTCACTTGGAACAAACATTTTGATAGCTCTACAATCTATATTATATGAACTTGGGATAGAGTTAAAGAAGCGAATTTTTTCTTCAAAGTCAGTTGCCAACTCTTGTAGATAAAGTTGAAGGGGAAAGGTTCCCTTACCCAAGTGGTTATTATCTAATATACCTGCTCCTGTTGAAGAAAGGAGATTAGAGGGAGAAGATCCCTTATTTCAGGTGTACCTTTAAGGATAGAAGGAAGAGCGTTAGCACCAGTTTAGTGTTGAGGACAATACTTATGTTAGCTGTGAAAATCTCAACTAGGAAGATAGTCTTCATACTATTGTTATCAAAGTCAATATCTATATCAAAAACTTATTAAACGCACATATCAGAACTTATTCAGTAGTTTTGAGCGCTACAGTGAGAAAACCAGCTCAAGAGTTTACATTTGGTGTTCACTACAGTGGTGGTTGAGTAGCCACATATCTAAAAGTTTACATCATGTTCATTAAAAGCCTATGCAACATTTTAATACATTTTTTACGGTGTTTTATGAACGTAAGGTGATTTTTAAAAGTATTTCAGCCAAATAAAAATTGGATTTAGTTTTTCTGTATCACGTAAGGGTTTTATTCAATTTAATTTTAGAGTTTTAAAAAATTGAATTTTGTGAACATGAAAATTATTATTGATTGTGATTTCAAGATTGTTTATGTTTAATCCTGCATAGAATCACACCACATGGCGGGTCAGTAGACAATGTATAGCCTCACAAGAAAAATGTTAAAATTATTATATAGACAAAACACATGTACAAAAATTAATCTCTCTTCTTCACTGAATTCACTGCTTCAAGAACTTTCTGACGTGAAATGAACCTCTCCCATGTTTGTCTCCCTTCATTAGTACCGTCTCTTTTTAGCATAAAAAAGTATATAGCCATAATCTGGAATTCCACCGTCCTGGTATCTCTTTTCCATGTCCTTGATATCCTGGTGGAAATGATCGCCTTGTTCTTCAATGACATTGCTGAGGTTCGCAGGGAAAAAGTCAATATGTGAGTGTAGGAAGTGAAGCTTTACACTCATGTTACATAATAATTTCATGAAATCCTGCAGATTCTTATATCCATAATTTGTACTCAGGATGTTTTTTGGTTGCCAAAAAGTTGACAACATCTTCTTTAAACAAAACCCAGGCCCTTTTTTCATTGGCTTATTGTACTTTCAAACAAATAATCTTCCATTAACTTTCTTATCTGCGGTCCCACAAAGATACCTTCATAAATTTTATTATAAGATACTTTTAATAATCTTGTTACTAAGTACTGGAAGCAGTCACCATCTTTTGGAAGAGCTTTAGTGAAACGTTTTATTTATACAAGTTTTATGTGCAGAGAAGTTAATAGTATCTTGCTTCGTTGACCATTAGGTACATTTATTATGTTTTGTGAATCAGGTGGAGGGTTTTCTTTTGGGCTAGTCTGTCATCTTCCAAAGTTTGTCTCTGGCTCAACTATCCCATTCACAAATAAAACAAGCCTTTTTTGTATAGCCAGATTGTTTACCAAGTAACATACCTATTACTTTTAAACTCCACAAATTGTCAAATAATGTTTTTTAAAACTTCATATATTTTACCAGAGCTTTGAGAATTACATACGTCTTCTTGAAATAAACTGAATGTGCAATGGGTACTGAACCAAACAAATTTACATTATGTAAAATTACACCTTTGAGGCTAGTTTTGGACTTGTCTATAAATATCCTCCACTCACTTGGATTGTAAGTGACTTTTATAGAACTTTGGTTAAGTTTTCAATATCACAACAATAAACCAGAGAGTTTCTTATTTAAAAAATATTTAATTCCTTCTCTCTGTACCTATACCAAGAGAACTTAACACTGGGTAATAAAAAAATCTACATTTAATCTTGAACTAAACAATTAGGCGGCATCTGTTGTCAGGAAAGTCACGTTTATTTCATTAAGTTCATTTTGACTGCTTAATTTTGATGCAGAATCTTCTTCCTGGTTGTAATTGTTGTTGGATTTAGGGTAGGGAAGCTCGCTTGGTTGTGTTAGAACCTAAATACCAACAAATAAGGGTATTAAACCACTTTTTATTTTAAATAGACACTTGAAAACTATAAAATTTGTAGGGTTTTGTATGGTTTTATTAAGTGTCATATATGTTGAGGGAAGAATTTACCCTCTTGATATCCAACTGTTTATTATTTAAACTGCCTTGAGGTTTGAAGGGAATTAATGATATATTGGAACAGCTTGTTACTGCCCAAATTTGGTAATATGCAAAAGTAGCCTATTAAAGCTTAGAATTCTACTTCATTTTGGCTGCAAAATAGATGGGGAGATAGTGTTTGGCTAAATGTACCCGTGAGGTAATGATTTGATTAATTTAAGCCAATCCCCATCTGATAAAATTTCTTTGCCTTGGGGGACCTCCGCCACGCCTATAAAAGGGGGTGGTCACACTTAGGTGGTTGGAGGGAATTAATTGTGGAAGGGGGGAAACTGCTTATGGACTCCCCAAGCTCCCTCATGTGGTCTGGGCAATTTGACTTCCCAACTTTGTACCAATTGCCCATCTAGTATTCATAATAGTGTTACCCCAATTTGTGGAGTTTCACCAAAATTTTAGCCAGGATCTTTTGGCTGATGAAACCATTAGTCTCATCTAAATCACTTTTATTATAATCAGAACCTCATAAATGTCTGAAATTTGCCCCGCGTTGGCCCATTTTGACTCACAACATTCTTTTCTTGGAGCTGTTAGGGCAAATGTCTGACATCACCCCCCTCAAGAATGTTGGGAGGTGAATAGGGCCATAGGAAGCAGCCATGCACCTGATTTATGGTGATACTGGTAGCCAACGATTTTATGGAATATTCGTCACCTCTCTTGTAGGTTACAGTGAAGGGACCCTCTCAAATAGATTCAAGCTTGCTACTTATAGGTGTGATGCGGTTATGGTAATAAAGGACCAAGTCATACACTTTGAAGGAAGGTAGGGGAGCTTAAAACTCATTTGCCGCTTGTCCCTCTTTTGTAACCATTTTAGCTAAGTTTGTCATAGCCTCATATTGAAGCTGAATGATACACATTGAGCCAATTTTCTCATGGCTTTTTCAGGTTCCTCTACTTGATAGGAGAAAACCTCTTTAGCTAAAAGGTCTTGTATCCCTGGTTCCTGCCCATTCAAAACATGGAATGGGGAAATTTTCAAGATCCGGTGATAACTAATCTGGTATGCCTTAAGAGCACTGGGTAGTAATTGATACCATTGAAGTTGATCAAAGGAGGCCATTTTACGCAGGATGAAAACCAAGGTTCCATTGACTCTCTCCACAATTCCATTTGTGGAGGGATTATATGGGGCCAAGACTAGTTGTTGTGTCTTCATAAATGTAGCCAGGATCTTGACTACTCTGGAAATGAAGTTCTTACCATTAACACAGAGCAGAACTTGGGGACAGCCATGGCAAGTGAATTTTGATGTAGTAACGTTTCAGGGAACTTAGCTGTTTGGGCAGGGAGAGCCACGGCTTCAACCCATTTTTTAAAGGGGTCAATGGTTATGAGGGATAAATCAATTTCAACTAATAGTCTGAGGGAAGGGACCTACTGCATCCAGATGATGGTGTGGAACGATTGTTGAGGGGTAGTTGGTTGATATTGATATTTAGTATTGAAACTGGATTGCTTCTAACACACAAATCATGCATTTAAGACTTTAACAATACTTCCATGATTCCTTCCTAATATTGCCGCTCCCTAATCCACTCATAGATTATCTTCACTCCCCCAATACCTAGGTAGAGTAAGCCTCTATAATAACAGGTACACGGTCCAAAGGCCGTAGATAAGGCAACCACTTTGCCCCAACCTTCTTATAAAACTCCCCATTCTCCACTTTGGTGTTGCAGGAGTGTCGGACTAACTTCTTCTGGACAGGCTCATCTTCTTCCACCTAGTCATTGGGGGTCATTAAGAGATTATGTAACCTCTATGCCTCACTATTATCCAAATGCAGAATGGGCAAATGAGTTAACCCATCAACATCCATGTGACGGGTTCCAGCACAGCGTTCTATCTTCAAGATATAATGCTGGAGCTTTAAAGCCCATCGTGCTAACCGCCCAGTAGGATCCTTAATATTCTGTAACCATTTCAGAGAAGTATGTTTGGTAATTATAGTGAAAGTAGTTCCGTTCAAGAAAGGACGGTAAAGTTTTAAAGATAACAAAACAGCAAGGCAATCCTTCTCTGCGACTCTCTAGTTACAGACCGCCTTTGACAGCATCTTACTGTTATAGTATAAGGAATGATCCATACCATTGTCATCCAGTTGGGCTAATATGGCCCAACGGAGTAGTCTGAGGCATCAGTAAATAGGATAAAGGGTTTACTATAATCTGGGTGCCGTAGGATAGGACGTTGTTTCAGAAGCTGCTTTAGCGTTTCAAAAAGTGTCTGCTTGTTCTGTACTCAATAAAAAGGGGGTTTTTAGCCAATAGTTAAACGAGAGGCTCACTAATCTGAGAAGACTTGGGGATGAACTGATGGTAATACCTCATCATACCGAGAAATACCTGAATGTCCTGAAGGTTTGTAGAGGCAGGAATTTTATAGATAGCTTCGACCTTATCTTGTAAAGGCTGAATCCCTTCTTTGGCGATAGCATGTCTGAGGAAATCTAGCTTCTTTTGGAAGAAAGAGCATTTTAAAGGTTTCAACTTAATGTTAAAAGCCCGCAGGCGTTGAAAAACTTCTATTAAATATGCGAGATGATAAGTAAGCGTTGCTGAAAAAATAGTGATGACATTGAGATGGATGATCACATAGCTTAGCTTGAGGTCTTGCAGAATGTGATCCATTGCACATTGGAAGGATGCAGCACATTGCACAACCCTTGGGGCAAGCGGGTAGGCTGAAATAATCCTTCACTGCAAATAAGAGAGAATTTCTCCTTATCTTGGGGAGAGTGGTCTCTTTGCCAATATCCGCTGGCTAAGTCCATAGCTGAGAAGTATTTTGAGCCGGAGAGTTGTGCAAGGGCATCATATATGCGGGTGATAGAATAGCTATCTTTTTTTAGTGAGGTTATATAGATTACAGTAGCCCATCAGTACCTGATAACCTCCATTCTCTCTTTTTGATTAACAAGAGAGGAGACGCCTAAGGGCTTTATTATGGTACTAATAACGCAGCGTATAACTGCTGCTTAAGTTTGACCCTCATTTGTTGCTCTCAACCTTGGAATTACAGCAAAGTTTAGATTGAATAGGTTGGGCATCACCAACATCAATGGAGTGTCTCCAACCCTTCATATGCCCATAATCCGTATCAGTATGGGATAAAATATCATTATATGTATCCAGTAGAGAATGAACTTTTTTTGCTCATTTAAGGTTAGGTCTTGTGAGATGTGGATGTTAGCAGAGTACACACCATCTGGTCAGTTGGTAAACCAGCCTCAACATTGACCCAATAAAGTGGACACTGTGTATCCTATCAAGTGGAATTAGATGACCTTTCCCTATATCTTGATTTTTTTTTGATAATAATGGGTTTATTAGTAAGGTTCCCCAATAGGATATTAATGGGTCGTTGATAGGTGGGGTCTAGTATATCTGGAAAAATCTGGGTTTCTAAAGATCTTACTTCATAAATGCTTATGTGCAGCAGTCAGGCTTGAGGGATCTGTAAATTAATATTTGTAGCGACCACCTGTTGTTCACCAGCCTTAATTACTGTTTCCTCTGAAGCATTAAAGGGAATGCCCTCTGAAGCAACCACCAATTTGGGCAATTTTTTAGTGCTATGTCCAGAAGTTGTGTAGAATAAAGGTAAAGCAGAGGAAGGGTATTCAACGAAGATTGTGAATTCTTTTTTTTGTTCTTTATTGGTAAAGAAAAGAGGAACTTCATAATTTATTAGTTTAAGGTAACCCTGTTTTATGTTGATTATACCGTCATACTTAATCATAAACTGTGTGCCAATATGCATATCGTAAGAATTATAGTCCAAGGCCACAGCTGGAGCTGATTAAATGAGTTTTATAATCTGAATAAGCAGAGGAAGAGTAAGATCCAATAGCACGGGTGTTGTTGAGAACCGCTGTTCCAAACTCCTGCTTACATTTAAGGTCAGGAGTCAGCTTAATCTTCTTGATCAGCTTGTGAGAAAGAATATTCATAGGAGATCCAGTCCAATATAGTCCTAACCTGGATTTTCTGAATAACAACATCCACCTTAGTAATGGTCCCGCCAAAGTTAGGGGGAGAGCTAATACTTATTTAAGATTGAGAGTAGAGGGAAGCTTTTTCGCGGTCTTAGGGTAGTTATTTTTAATGGACTGTAGGGTGTGAACATGATGAAATGGTCGATTAGTGAAGCAATAGCCTGGTCAACATTGCAGAGGTATCAATAACCTCAGGTCACCCCAGCACTTGATTAAGGTGGGGTTCTTAAGGCATCAGGGCACTATTTACCCCTTCAGGGCTCAGCTGATCAGGTATACCTACTTTAACAGAGGCTCATAAAACATAATAGCCAAAGTCCTCATAACCCCATTCAGACTTGTCATCCGAAGGGATGTCCACATACCTTGGGTGAATGCTAGAAGAGCAGTCATGGATGGAGGCCATAGCTTTAATAGCAGGGGCCCATCCGCAGCGATGATCCTTGAATAGCAGGCCCTTATCTTTAGCAGCCTTCTCATTGAGCCCATGGTTGTTGGAAGCAACTGTCACCGAAGTGAGAGGTTAGAGTTTCCTCATAGCTACAGGTTTTTAATTATAGTTGGCTGGAGAAGATGGCATCGTAGATGTGGATGCTTTAACTCTGCCAGCTCTAGGTTGATCAGTTGCTATGAGCCTAGGGGAAACAGATGATTTAGCTTTATTGACATGTTCTTTAAACCCATTGTTGGTGGGTGAATGTAACCTAAGATAGGGGTTTAGACTTAGGAGAAGGCTTTTGAACCACTTAAGAGGTTTTTAGATGTCACAAGCTGATCTTGGTGGCAAGGTGAGGGCCGGGAGCGTTGCCCCAGGGATGAGGATGCACTTTGACTTACTGGCTTGAGAACCTCAGGCTGGCTGAGCAGAGAAAGATCAGGTTTGAGCGGCACCACAGGTGCTGGGCACAGAGGTTTAATCAGCATAGGGGTCAACATAGCCTCTTCCATTGGGGCTTCAGTATAGCACTCCTCATTAGTCCAAACCTGGGAGTTCATCACAGCTTTTTTGATTGTTGCACAGGTATACAAATCAGCAACATCTAACAAGGCCTGTTAATTCTCAGTGTTAAGGCTTGATTCCGCCAAGTCAGTTTGCACAGGGTATTAACCACTGAGCAACCAAATCGGATGATATGAAGATCACTGACCTCAATAAAACTTGTTAAACTATATATGGAGCAATCGCTCCTCATTTGACCTTTATTAATCTTATACTTAATTGCAGACTTATCTGCAACAACCTAATCATGGGAAAAGACCTACTGTTCAAACCTCCATGTGACTCTTTAAATCTCGTTTCCTCAAGCTGGATGCATCTGTAGCTTGGTAGTCTTCTATTCGTTTTCCCTTTTCTATAAGTTCTCATTTAAATCAAAATCTTGGCATAATTCCCTCTACTTGCTGAATTGGCAATATTTTGATCAAATATTATCCATATACCTTTTCTGTCAATATCAAGAATCATATTGACTCCCACTCCAATCTGCTGGTATGGGTAGCATATCATCCAGTCATAGCAACTTCCTGACATTACCACCCCTTTTGGCTGGATGATAGGCTCTTACTGTTTATATGCTCGGAGGAACTTTGCATGAGCTCAATTGAAAATCTGACCCCACACAGGTTCCTTAATAGTGTAGAAATCCGTGCCAGTCTTCTTGATTAACTCAAACAGCCCAGCCCAGATGTTGAAGAGCTTTTTTTCCGCCCAAATATGTGCTGGTCATGGAATAAGACATGATCTCCTACAGCGAACATCAGAAGTCCTCTCCATAGCTTCTGATTGGCTGCCTGATTTCGAATCTTATTGGCCAAACTTGTCATGGTTAAATGACATGATAGTGGGAACCAACCCCAAGGATAAGGCTGGGTGACAAAAGGCCTAGAAGGTGAAGCTTCAGGACCTCCCTGACCTCAGGCACACAGTAGACCAACGTTGGGTACTAGCCAAATATGCCCAGGTTGGTACTAGTGAGGTGCCTAATGCCCAGACCCTTGCATCAGACCAGGCATTAAAACGGACAGTTTATTCAGTTAACATGGATGGTTCAATTTGATTAGTTGATGAACAGGGTTTTGAAACCTGTTCCATTTATGAAATTATGCGTTTGGGCCAGATCTAACTTAAATCATTTACCTGAATGAAGTCAGTTTTGGTGTATTCTAACAATTGGGATGGTAGTGTTTGCCTATTGGTGAATCAGTGCTTGGGACCACTTTGGAAGACTCCAAATTTCCCTGGAAAAGTTTAAATATGTTTTCCACAACCAACATTCCTTGTTGGTCAACTCCTTACAATAAATTTTACCCATTTTTCCCAGTTTATTTATGTTATCTCAGATGATCCTGTGCGCAGACCTCTTCAAGGAGGTCTCGTGCTACATTAACCATTACATTTTATATATGATTAAATTTTCACCTAGTGCACCGTTGGTTTTTCTAGGTTCCCTCCAACCTGGGACTTCTACCACTTCTCCCTTAGTGCACCGCATCATTGTTGGTTGGTTATTTACCTTAATAATCAATGACTTGTACTTGAGTTATTATTGCTCCAGCATCCTCTTCTGGCCCTAGTAACTTTTATTCTAATGGCTAGTTCCCTGGCGTTGGCTCTGTGCACCGTGCACCACCACGCTGGGACACAGGAGAGTTATGGAAACTCTCCTTACAAAACTGCTAGAGTAGGATTACGTTTGCACCTTGATCAATGTATCCATAATAGTCTTTAAATATTGCTGAGGGTAACACCACCAGTGTCCTCTACACATGAGTAAAACAAGGCAGGCAGAGCTGGATGTTGACCATACAGCAGTTAAGAAGGGCCAAACTAGTAGACGAATGATAGCAGATATTATATGAAAACACAGCTGTAGGTAGAAGGGCACTCCATTCTGAGGGTCAATCCTTTATCAATTTATAGAGTATGTTCACTAGGGTTCTGTTGACCTGCTCCACTATTCCAATTGATTCCAGATGATAGGGGTGGTCAAAACCCTGCAGATCGCCATTAACTCGTTCAACTTCAGCAGGATGTGCAAATTGAAATTAGTTCCGTTGTCAATTAGAATGAACTGCGAGCAGCCATGTCGCTGTATAACACACTCCATAATAAACTTGGCAGTGGTGACTGCGCCCAAGTTGTTAATGGCTCTGGCCTCCACCCATCGAAATAAATGATCAATGGCAACAATTATATACTTGGATCAATTGGAGCTAGTTGGCAGAGGTCCCACTACATCAATGGAAACGGTGTACCAAGTGAACTGGGGTTTAACCAGCTGGTATGTGTCTTCTTGTGGAATGGCTTTTTCACTTGACACTGATGGCAACAAATTACCGTTTCCAATATATTGTAATGAATGCTCTCCTAGTAGTAACGGGGTCACAAAAACTCCAACGTTTTCTGCTATCCTCCATGTCCTACAGCCTGATGAGCATCCATAATAATTGTGGGTATAGCTGAAGGTTTAGGGAAACTCAGCGTTGAGTCTCCAATATGCTTATATAGTTCCCCCTCACCTAGAAATTATCCTCCCTGAGCCCATCTAATACATTGATTACCTGTGGCGGCTCATCCTGGTACATGTTCGCCACCATCTTCATGTACATTATGTCAGCTAAATCCAACATGATAGCGACCGTTGGCAGCCAGGAAAGACAATCCACATTTTGATGTTTTGCTCCTGGATGGTGTATAATCTCAAAATTGTATGCCTGGAGCTTTAGTGCCCAATGTGCGAGCCATCCTTCCAGTTCATGCAGATTTTGCAGCCAGTGCAAGGAAGCGTAATCTGTCACTACTTGGAATCTTACCCCATGTAGATATACCCAAAACTGTTTGTAAGCGTAGATCACCTCTAAACACTCCCAATTGGTCACAGTTAAATTTTGTTTGTGACAGTTCAAGATTTAACTACAAAATGCGACAGGATGCTCCACACCATCGTCGTCCTTCTGGGATAATACTGCCCCTATAGAAGAGAGTGATGCATCCGTTTGTACTATGAACTGTTTTTCAAAGTTGGGATATTGCAAAATAGTTGCGCTTGATAATACAGTTTGCAACATCAAAAGCACTCTAGAATTGTTCGTCCAATTGAAAGAAGCATTTTTCTTTAACAACTCAAAAAGTGGGGCTTCAATGCAACCAAAATTGGAAATGAACCATCAGTAGTACCCAACCATCCCTAGAAACACTTAAATCCCGCTTACCACCTGGGCAAGTCATCTTGCTTATCGCTTCCACCTTAGCTGGCTGCAATTTAAGCCCACTTTGAATCCACGATGAACCTGAGGTATTCTAATTGTTCTTTAAAGAAATGAAACTTATGTGGCTTGATTTTAATATTAGTGTAGCAAGGTGACAAAACACTTAGTCCAAGTGGGCAAGTGCTCTGTAAATGTCCATGAGAACACATCGATATTATTGAGGTAAACTAAGACGCAGGACAGCTTCAAGTCACCTAAAATCGTATCCATGGCACACTGAAACGTAGCTGGGGCGTTGCACAACCCTTGTGGCATGCAAGTTGGCTGGAATAACCCTCTAAAAGTGATGATAGCGCATTTCTCCCATTCCGCTGATGGCAAATAAATCTGCAAGTATCCTGAGATCAGATCCATGGCGGAAAAATAATTCGCTCCACCCAATCAGTCCAATGCATCATCAATCCATGGAAGAGGGTAGGAATCCTTTCTTGTTATACTATTGAGTTTGCGATAGTCAATAACCACTCAATTCATGCCATCTTTTTTCTTTACAATGAGCACAGATGATGCTTATGGACTGTTCGATGGCTCTAGCATTTCTTGTACAATAAGTTTATCCACCTCGTCTGAGACGACCTCTTCCATCACTTTTGATCATCTAATAGGTCACGATTGAATGGTAGGGCGATCCCTTATCTATCCGTTTTACCACCCCTTGAGCGCACCCCAAATCATGATCATTGTGTGCAAAAATATTTCAATACTTTTAAATTAACGCCATAGCCTTATCTTGCTGTTCTGCTGATGATCCTGTAAGTGCTTCCCACGGAACCACTGTCAATATGCCATGTGATGATCTTGTCAGTAGTCTGAGATCCTACAGTGATCCAAAATCATGAATATGGCAAACTTTCTCTATAGGAACTAAGTGTAGGTAAGCCACCACTTGGTGCCGCTGGATCGTAATTGTCTCCTTCTGTAAATTCGCTAGCAGCACCTTCACCTCCCCATTCCCATGGAGCAGTAGCTCTGGAGGCATTGTGGTTCAAGTCGTGAGTTCTGGTGAGGCGCCATAATTTACCATAAAGCCCTTTAGGGACATCGATTTTGAGCTCAGTCCCTACTATGCACTGGTGTCCAGACAGTAGGCTCAAAGCGCTCTCTGCCCAAAGTGGGATCCCTTTGTACTTATAAATCTGGTTGGGGAAGGCTTCAGTTCATCCCCTCATCTGTCAATATTGAACAGGAATCACTCCATCGCTGTACGCTAGATTGATTTGACTAGAGTGAAATGGAATCATTGGGATTCCACAAGAGGTAAAATAAACGGGGATCTGTTGTCAAAAATATTAAAAGTTTCCTCCGCCATATTTATCACAACACCAAATTTTCTCACAAATGCCGCGCCAATTAACATGTCATAGTCGTTATTTGGAAGAACCACCACTGGAGCGGAAGCCTAGACTGACCCAAATTGTAAAAAGGCAACGCGCTAAATGCTCCTTCAGACACAGTTATATGCGTCCCCACAGTCCCCTATACTATTAGATGATCCACATCTGGTTTCAACAGAAGCTTAGTCACCAAAATGATAGAAACTATGATCACAGGGGCTCCTGTGTCTATGATAGCGCAGATTTTTGTGTTTTGAATGAAAATGTTGCAGTAAGTGCATTCCAAGTAAGAATCATCAGTGTTTATTACGTGTAAATCCAAGGGCTTTGTGTTACTCAAAAAGGAGGAATTGCCCTTGCTGACCTGAGGATACTTACTAGCGATTTTCTCCACTGGAATGGCTACGTTAACCCCTACTAAAGAGGCAACGTCCGTCAAGAGAGCCGCATTGCTTGTGCTAGTCTGTTCCAGGATCTGCCACGCATATGGCTTCTGCACGTCCTGGCGGAACCCAGGGCTTGGGGGAGATTTTTTACTCTCCGAAATGGAAGCAGGGGTATCTGATGGAAGCTGTTGGTATAACAAGTTATCCAATTGAGTTCCAAAGTCTACCAAAGAGATGCTTGGTAATCTTTATGGACAAGTGAATTGGACTTAGCAGAGGTATAGCATCCTTTCTATACTCCACTTGAGCCTTTCCCTGCTTGATCTTCTCAGTTGGCATTGCATATACTTGTGGTTTTCAAGGGAAATTGCCCGCATAATTCCCTCTTCATCCACACTGGAAGCAAGTATTTATAAAAGGTTCATGGATATAGCTTGCAGCGGAAGGACCAGTTCAAAAAATTGATGGTATGGTTCTAAGGTTTTGGTTGAACCAGTGGAGCGTACATGGGCCAAAAGGGTCCGCTGATTTGTATGATGGACAAATAAGTTCCATCGGTTGATAGATTAGTCGCTTCAGCCCATATCCTGAGGGGTAGGATGCGATGACAGCAGAGGTCTTTCAGGCTACATTAAGAGTTCTGATTGTGGTGGAGAGCAGATGTAAGGTGTTCATGATTCGAATAAATCCTTCATTTCCATCCATAACGTGAGACATAGCATTATGTAGTTCCCAATATGGTTTGACGGCCACCGTCATCAATTTACCAACATCCTCAGCGGCTAAAATGTTATCTCTGAGTAGTACATTTGCTTCCGCCAAGAAATGTTCAGAGAATTCTAACAGGATCTTGTCTTGGTAAAACTGTATAGTCAGGAAGTTGGCCTTCCGTTGGGTCATCTTGGCCGCGCCCTCAAACATCCAGAAACAATCGCTTTAACTTCTTCATAGGATACCGAGCTATTTGAAGGTAGCAGGTAACTTGAACAGCGCTTTTCACATCTAGAGCGTACAGAAACAGGTTTGCTTTCTGCTGATAAGAAGCCCCTTCCATGGCAAATTCGAATCACTTAAAGTAACCATGTAGATTCCCATCATGACTGAAAGGAGGTACTTTCTTAAATCAAAGGCTTCACCTTGCTCCAGTTTTCTGCCGCAAGGAGCAGGAGAATTGGTTCCTGAGCAACTAAAGGAACCACCCCCTTGTGAACTATTATACGGCTGGCTGGATGGACTCATATCCATCAAAATGGACTTGGAAGAATTGGTGTTGCATGGGGGTCCATCGCAACTCCCAAGGGATATTTGTTAGCTAATCCATAGCATTCTTCCCCAGAATCACCAAAAAACTGTACCACTCCCCCAGCTCTGGAATGCTCCCTTAAATTTTTGTTGATTAGCCGTTCCATTTTAACTGAATAGCATCTACACCTTCCATCTTGGAATTCCTGTTGCATTGGCTCATATTGATATTTCAACTATTGAAGGAATTACTGCTCATTGTTCAGTTTCTGCTACATTGCTTGTAGTCAATAGAGGACATCTTTGACTAGGTTCTGCATTTGTGCATTCTGACAGCTATTGTTACCCACTTGTTGATTAGCATCATTTATGTTAAGGAGGGTGGCTTGTTCACGTACCAATTCCTCATTGCCCATCAAAGAGTATCAAGCCGCACTTGCTTGTTATGTACTCTATTGTATCACTGATTGGAAGATGAAAAGCTCGACTGCGCTCAGCCTGACTAACAACTTCCAGTTGTGTAACGCGACGGATTAGCTGGAGATATTTGGGGGACGTTGACCAAAGGATAAGCGCGTTATCTGTTGTTTGCTGACTATTCCATTTGATGCAAAGTTGGGTTAATTCAGCTGATACAGAACCAGCTTGATCTGCCACTTGCCATTCCATCAGTGTTATTTTTACTAAGCTGAGCAATCACAGCCTCAAGCGCTTCCACCCATTCTGCTAGATCTGTCATAAAGCACTCAGTATTACTTCAAAACATTGTTAGATCCTGAATCCAATCCACTGATAGGCTATGCTGATCCAACAGTTCTCCTTTTATCCAGGGTAACTCCTGATTAAACAGTGGTATTAAAATGTCCAATTGATGATGGACGCCCCTGACATGATGGTCCATCTGTATCATCACCCCTTGCACCTCCAAAAAGAGCAATTGAGGTGGTCGAGCAGGAGGTGAGTATCATTTTGCTATTCTCAAGCAAACTGTATTACAACACTAATCTTTATATTGTGGCGAGCCAGCACATGCAGTAGCTGGCGAATAGATGGTTGTACATAGGTGACTAGATAACCCTCAATTTCGTGGGTATCAAGGCGGAGAGCCAACCCCATGGTAGTTGCATACAGATAGGACATGTTCAAGGCATAGCGGTTTTCTTGGTCTCATTAGTTATAGAACAAACTCAAGGCATACTCCATCGCCTCATCATTATATAGTCAATACCCACGCAACAGCCATTCCATATATCCCATAGCTGCTGAGGGGTCACATTTGTGGAGCATCCTCATTGGTCGGCCATCAGCTCAGGGAAGTTTTCTAATTGCAGATTGACCATAACTTCTTCATCACTCGGTTTGGTTACAGTAAATAACACTGGTTCATTGTTAGGTGCCTCCAAGTCTTCTTCAGCATAATGCGCATAGAATAAATTAACTTTTGCTGTAACAACTGAGGGCCTGTCTTTTTCCTAGTGTAAAAGGAAAATCCGTTGACCAGTGGCCCCCTGTAGTAAGCACCACTGTTAGTTCTCAGCGTAAAGGCTTAATTCCGCCAATTCAGTTTAAACAGGGTATTAGCCAATGAGAAACCAAATTGGAAAATATGAAGATTGCTGACTTCAATAAAACTTGATAAAATAATTAGAGCAATCGCCCCTTATTTGACCTTTATTAATCTTATACTTAATCGCAAATTTATCTGCAACACCCTAATCATGAGAAAAGACCTACTTTTCAATCCTCTGTAAGACTCTTTAAATTTCAGTTCCCCAAGCCAGATGCACCTTGACTTGGTGTCTTCTATTCGTTCTCCATTTTCTATAAGTTCTTATTTATATTAAAATCTTGGCATAATTCCCCTTGATTTGCCAAATGGTTGATATTTTGATCAATCATTATCCATATACCTTTTCCATCAAACTTGAGGCTCATCTCAATTCCCACTCTGATCCGCTAGTATGGGTAGTTTATCATCCAGTCATATCAACTTCCTGGCAAGGCCTCTTTTATGTCATGGACGTTTATAAAAAGTTTACTTGAGAGAAATGATATGCTGAGCATAAAGAAGGTTGGGAAACTAAACCAGATAACATAGCTGCAGTTGCATAATCCGGGGTTATCATGTTAGATGATGTTAACCTCTGATCAGCAAGATAGAATTGCTCAGCAAATGCAGTGATCCGTTCACCTTCATACATATGAAAGCGCATAGAACTGGTTTTTCCCTAATTAAAATCTTTTTGGATCCAAATTCCGCTATAAAAGCTTTTTTAACCTCAGCCCAGGTGAGTAGTGTATCCATATAAGAGACCATCAGTTCTTGGGACAAGCGAAATAAACCTGGAAGGATGTCTTTAACCTTCTAGTGGTCAGTCGACCCTTCAGTGGCTGCTTCATAAACGTATAAGAATGAAGCAATACTATCCTCACCAGGGGTGAACTTATCCTTCGAGGGACATTTAAATGGGCATTGTTTGAGATTTTTAGTTCTTGATAAAGCACTTGCTAGTTGTTATTCAAGGGCAACTAGCTAGGGTTTAGAAGCAGAGGGGAGGTTGAAAGGGTTATTCACCACAACGCACTCTGTCTTTGATAGTTTATTGCGGTGTACTACCCCCTGTAGTGAGCACCACTTGTTGGATTTAGGGTTGGAGAAGCTCGCTTGGGTGCTTTGAAACCTAGATACCAACAAATGAGGGGATTAAGCTACTTAATAAAATAAATCAAATAGACACTTAAAACTAAAAAGTTGTAGGGTTTTATAGTTTTATTAAGTGATGTGTGGTTAAGGAAAAATTGAACCCTATTGTTTTCAACCAGTCAGTATTTAAAATGCCTCAAGTGCTGAAGGGAATTCAATGATAAATTTGAACAGCTCTTTACTATCCAAATTTGTTAATATGCAAAAATAGCCTATAGAATCTCAGAAATTCACTTCACTTTGGATGCACAATAGATGAGGAGATTGTGTTTGGCAAAACGTACTCATGAGGTAACGATTATATGAATTTCACCCCAATCCTTATTTAATAAAATTAGTTCATCTTGGTGGACCTCCACCACGCCTATAAAAGGGGTGGTCCCCGTTTAGGTGTTTGAAGGTAATTGGATGTGGCAGCAAGAGAAACCGTTGATAACTCCTCAAGTTCCCTCATGTGGTCAGGAAATTCAACTGCCTGACTTCGTGCTAATTGCCCATCTAGTATTCATAATAGTCTTACCCAAATTTGCGGGGTTCCACCAATAATCTTCCATGGACTTTTGGCCAATAAAATCATCTGTATCATATAATTCACCTTTACTATCATCAGAAACACATAAATGTCTGACAATTTCCTGCGTTGGGCCATTTTGACCCACAAAATTCTTTTTTGGAGCTGTGAGTTCAAATTTACAACAATTGTCAGCATTAGTGCTTTCATTTCCTGAGCTGCTAAACAGTGGCAAATCTCTCTTAATGGGAGGCGAAATTGGGATAAAGAGAGAATTACAATGTATAAATAGTCATAAGGCTGAAGAAATGTTCAGATATTATATATCTTTATTACTTTTTTTGTTATTCCCTTGAATCTTAACCATACAATAATGGCTTTTTTAAAATTATTTTGTGGCTCCATCCAAACCATTAGAATTGCAAAAGCATTGATTTTTTGCACCATTTTTCCACAGTCTCAGTTCTTCAACACATATATGACATACCTTGTGTGGTGCTCATATTTTGTCTTCATCACTAAGCCTTATGCCAAAGTATGCGCAAAAAAGTTTCTCATAAAACTAGAAATGTCCTGTTTTTCTTAGCATTACTTAGCTACCACAGATATAACAGAATACGTTTGGATTATTAAACACTTCCAAGAACTAATTTCTACAGAAATTTCACAACCATATATGACAGCACAAATATAACCTCACAGCACTATACCATGTAAACAATTAATTACTTTTCCCAACTAACAGCCAGCTGGGTGTAACAAGTGTGGCCAGCTAATCCCTCTTACCAAAATAGACTTTCACACCCCCACAATAAAATTCACCCTTTTGAAAGTTAAGTATAAATAAAATATGACTTCATTTAATTTGTAATAAACTGCATGTGATACAGATAAAGATCTCACAGATCTAAAATCAGCACAAAAAATGCTTTAAGGTGCTTAAGAATATAGAAACATAGTAAATTATGCTGCATAGTGTTATTCAGCAACCATCCTCAACTAATTGAAAAATTTAGTCATATTAGGAGAGGAATCATCTGTTTAAAATCACAACAATAATTAAAGGTTGTTTGGTATTACGGTGAGTTTTTACACTTTCTGACCCATCCTGAGTAATAAAGCTAGGAATGAGATTATTCCTAGGGCACCTCCAGAGAGCCCGTGGACTAAATCACCTCCATGCAACTCCCCTAAACCAATAAGGAAGAAGGAAAAAATATTGTAGATAAAGAGGTGTCTTAAGCGGCAAGGTATTATCTCATTGCTCAACTACCATATGAGTCAAGTCAATTAACTGGATAAGGTATTTACTGGAGCCATGGGCCCCCTCTTATGCCTAAAATGGTACTACTCACAGTCCATGCGAAGAGCTGATCTCCTAGACTTACATCACCCATTCCTTATAAAACAAGAACTATTACATCTCATAGAAAATATACTATATCATGATTCTTGTGCCTTATGAGGAGCTTAATGGTAAGGATGGTTACAATTTTATGTGGTGATAGAGGGCTTTTAGGCTGGTACTTGTGGAAAGCTCCCCAGCTTCTTACATTTGGTACAATCCTATGTGCTCCCCCTGATGTTTTCATAAGAAGTCTAGCCCTTCCACAAGACTAAAGACTGAACCAATTAATGGAACTTCCAAATTAAAATAACTTATACCTTGGCTTTCAGAAATTTGCTGAAAACATTAAGCTCAGGGGAATGGTTATGTCCCATTTAAAGGGGATAACTGAAACATGTGTAATACATTATGGTCCTTCCATTTGCTGCGAGCTTTACACAGAACGCTTCATTACCTATATCCTTCTTGATTTCATAGTAACAAAAGTTATTTGGCCAGATTTCTCTTAGGGGACCTTCATGTTGAGATTTTCATATCTAACATTGCAAGAGTACTGTATAGTATCTAGGCCTGGGTGCCGCTTACATTCAGTGAACTTCTAGTAACCTCTGTGACTTTTGACAGATGCTCCCTGGATAAGGTTCTGGCTTAATATCATATGCACTCTTCTGATTCAAAGACCACTGAGGACAGTCGCAAACCAATCTGAAAGTATGGCCTATAACCCAAATTGGAATCAGAAGGGGAGCCCAGTGGGTAAGTGGGAGGCATTGTTGTATTCAAACTAAGCCAATTGAGGATATGCAGCCCAGGTATATATGAGAGGTGGAGGTTTACCAACGCAGGTACAGCTCCAGGACCTTATTGACCCTCTTAGTTGTCTTATATTATTGTGGATGGTATGCCTTAATTATGCTTTGATAATGCTGAGAAGTACTGGGGTTACATCCCAGAACCTGGCAGCAAACTGGGAACTGCAATCACTTACATCTCTTTTTAAGAGGTCAAACATTGATAAAACATGAAATATTAACAGAAATGAAGTCTAATCTGTGGTTATAGCCGTGTGACAAGGTATAAGCAATGAGAACTTAAAACTTAATCCATGACCATAATATCTTTATTAACTACTTTTTGAAGAAAAATATACCACAATAAAATCTACTATGACTTAATTCCAGGAGCCTTCTGCCTGTTGTAGAGCGTGGAGAAGTTCCTTCCTTCCTGTATTATATAATTTATAGTGAGAACATTTAAAAAAGTTTACCACTTATGCTGGAATATCTTTGAAGTACTAGAGAAATTTAAAGACCTTTTGATAAAGTCTGCACATTTTTAAATACAGGTTAATAACTGCAGGAAGGACATGATGCTTCTCAATAACCTGTTTACGCAGAGAGGGTAAACCCCAAATTATCTTTCAAAAGAAGATTATCATAGTTAATAAAGAATACATGCTTGTTTGCAACGCTTGGATTTTGGGCCCTACATGTAACTTGAGCCCCTCATGTCAGCACAGTTTTGCGGCCAAGGCTCCAGAAATAATCGGTTCATCTGGTAAAGAATCAGGAAGGATACTGTGAGAGGTTCCAGGAAGACTAATTTGGAGGGGGGCTGTTAGAATTATGACGTGCTAAGGAAAGACCTGGCTTCCATTGATAGTACTCCAATACCCACAATGGAATCCATAGTCCACACGGCATAACAGTTCTGATTATCTGCGAAAAGGATTTTTATGGTGATTGATGAGAAAGTATTGATCTATGGACATCAACCTCATTCTGGCCACTTAGCTGAGAATTTGTATCTTCTCTCCCACACCTTTTGTGATGATAATAGTCTAGTTGTTTGTTTAAGTGCAGAAACATCATCCATCATGTATGAGATTATAGGCTCATAATTAAGGTTGTCCTAGTGCGCACCTGGTAATGGGATGTAGTTGCCATATCTTCAACTCATATTCTTATAATGTTTTTTTTTCAAAAATTTTATCTTTCATGACATTTTCTACAATTAAGCCTAGAGTATGGCAGATCATATTGGAAGTCTAGATGTTTGATTTTGGGTAGGAATTGGCATTCATGGACACTTGAATGAGTGTTTGGTGTGACAACTATTTGAGGTGGATTCCTCAATTCTTTTTGCGGTGGTGGTAACACTGAGAATATGTGGTACTGGCCACTCCCATTATTAAGATTAATGGGTAAAACCCCAAAAGTAGTGCATTTTTGCTGAGATTATAGTTTTTTATAATTTACTAAAAATAAAATTTTTTCTGTATGTATTATCTTTCTATTAAGTAAATTACAAAATAACCCAACACTTTACTATAAGCAGAGTGCAGGTCTTTTATAATGGTTTGGGGAGTTAAGAGTGTGTTTTTAAACTTCTATGAAAATTGGGTGGTGGTCACATATTCCCAAAGACACTGAAAACATTCCCATTGTCAATACTTATTAAGGCTGCTGATCTCTAGTCTTTTTAATCAGAAACGATATTTTTGTTCAATGCTTTAACTTAGGAAAAATCTTAATCTCATGGTGATAAATTTTTTGCTCTAATAACCCACAAAATTGTTCTATTTGCGAAAAATTTTTAATCATCACATTTGTGATACAATTTGGATGAAAATTTTATTGAATGAATTGATTCCAACACTTTAGGTATTAAATTGCAAACTGCTAATTTTCTTGTGAATTTTGTGTCATGTTTTTGAGTTTGGCCAAATATGCCTCAGTGCGCTAAGTGATAACAAGGGGTTTAGGTTTCCCATCTTAGCAGGGTAGGGGTGGAATCAGTCTAGGGGAGCAGTGACCATCTATCGCTCATTTAAGGTGTTCCTCAAGTCTGCTATTATCTCCAGTAATGATTATTGGGGGCTTTCCCTTTATTAAATTGGAATGGATGCAGCTTTCAACTCTAATTAATGGCTGCAGCAGTGAACCTTACTGGGGCACAACAATTGTGAGCTCCGCAAGATCTTACTCCACAAAGAGGGACATAGAAATGATTTGGCTTACATGTCAGTAAAGCGTTCAGTAGCCCTTTGATGAACTCATAATCGATGTGAAAGCTATAGAGGTCACAGTAGGTGTACCACAGGTGACGGAACAGTCTCTGGGGCTTTCCAGTAATACAACAAAAATTTGTGATCAGTGTAAACAGCAGTCTCATGTACTCCCTGGATAAGGTATCACCAGCGGTTGGAAGACCTCTAACACCAGCTTCTTAGATAATAAATGGCCATGCCTGATTTATGAATTTGAACTTTTTGTAAAAATATGCAGCTGGGTGTTCTACCCCTTTAATCTTTGTAACAACATCGCGCCCACTGCAACTGGTGAGGCATCACAGCCCACAATTAAGGGCTTAGAGGTGACCACATGGCGGAGCATTAGGTCAAAATGTACCTTTTTAATGGTCTTGAAGACCTACTGGCACTTGATGTCAGCTAGAAGGTGAGCTTCTTCATATATAATGGGTGCTAGGGCGCTGTCTGATGAGAATGGTCCGATGAGAACTTCTTAAGAAAGGTCAATGTCTAAGTGTAACAGTTCTCTTGACTGACGCTGAAGTTTGAAATGGGCTTGAAGCTATATAATAGCGGAAATGTCAAAAAATTAAAAGATGTGGCAAAAATAGAATTCTCTTGAGCTAGAAAGCGTTGGTATTTATAAAGCGCATGGGGAATTGGTACCTCTTGGACCTTCATGTCCCTGTACAATCAGGAACTTTCACTGTCTTCTGGATCAACTTCCTGGTTAACGCCCTCTTGTTCTGTGCTGTCCTCATGACCACAGCGCCGGAGATCGCGCCTCCTGAAGTTTGAGAGCAGTGATGGGATTCCTGAAGGCGTCTCCATCAATTACCGCGCGCATGATGCTTTATGATTAAATCTCATATTGGTGACTTCATGGCAAGGTTTTTTTTTTCACTGGCTCAAGAGTCAACTTAGTGAGTCTCAATCTGGGATTAGGGATTTTGACTCTCTCATTGTCTATAATCCTGACAACACCCCCTCACCATACTGTCAAAGTGAGTATAGGACTGAATAAATTAAGCATATACTTGATTCACCACTTTTCTGTGATTGATGTCAATAATGGAGTACTCTTAGCTCATTTTATGAATGTCTTTATAAGCCCAGACTAAAAAACGTCAAGTTTGTTCTGCCAACCTCTGGGTTGATAGTGATAAAGAAAAATGAAGTAAACTTTTTGAAAATAGGTTAGGAGGGTAGGCCGAAAATTTTTGGGATGTTTCCTTTCTTTGGCGGTGACAATGACGAGTGGCTAGGGCTTGAAACTGGACATTTTACCGGCTAATATCCTCATAGTTAAATCAGAGTTCTCAGGTATGGAGGTATCAAGCAGGAGTTGAACGCTACTTTGTAGATGGTGAGCACCCCATATAGAGATTTAAAGGGTGCATCTTGATAATTCTATGGTAGCTTATTTGGTAATCAAGAAAAGCGCTGGGTAGATAATGAACCCACTGTGTAGGGTAAGAGGCGGCCATCTTCTGCTATATATATATGAGGGTTACTTAAGCACATTCCACAACTCACTGGTCATTGGATTGTAAGTGACGGTGAAACTCTGGGTTAGTTCTGAAAAGCGAAGTTAGTTCTTGGACTACCTGTGAGGTAAAATTTAACCCATTGTCCAAAAGTAAAGTTTTTGGGCATCCATTCTATTTGAAATTCAATCAAATGAGAATAGAGCTGGGGCTTAAGCAGTGGCATCGGGGATAGAAACTTCTTTAACTCATTTGGTCAAGTGGTCTATGGCTAAGAGGATGATTTATAGTCATACAATCCAGTAAGAGGGCATACTAAAAGAATTCTAATGACATCAAAAGGACCTGACAGGCAGTAGCTGAATGCTGATGCTGTGTAATTTCTCAATCATGAAATCAAATGTAATACATGCTTTTCTGACCTCTTGGATGGTTTTAAAATTAAGTCTAGTAGCATTTTTTTAGCCATTTGTGAGTCTTCTTCATTGCCCATGTCCATGGTTACATGACCTTCTAGACTAAATGTCAGACTGAGAGGAAAGATAGATATAGGGAAGCCATTTCTTATTTGACCGTATTATACTGCATTACTTTCTTTATATGAGTATCTTGGATCATTTTTTGAAGTTTGGTTTGGATCTCAGGAGTTTCCAACTCCCTCAATCTTGCCAACCAATTAAATCATACAGTCAGTCCTCCTCAGGGGTCAAAGCAGCCAGTACCAGCATCCTAGAGAGGCCATAGGAGTGCTATTGTATTGCTCCTGCATGGTGGACTGTCGCAGAATCGACCTTGGGCTCCACTAGTGTGCCAGGCCAACCAGTATGAAGACTGGTGGCCCTTTGCTCTTATGCCTTCATTGGCGTCAGGGCCAGCAGCACCGGCTAACCCCTTGGTGTGATCACCTGCGCCTATTGGGGATCCCTAACCTATCTACTCCTACTCTAGCTGCTCTAAGCCACTATCAAATAAAAGTAAGAATGGTGCAAGAGTGATATTTATTAGGAGGGAATGAATCAACCTATTTATAATACTTTCAGGGCTACTGTGCCCAAGTGCTCTTTGGCCAATCATCTGCTGAAAATCCCAACAGCCTCGTGATCCCAAAACTCTATCAGATCATAAACTATTCATTCATACTTCATATCGATATCCTCTTCAGATCTGCTCATCTGATCACTTAATTATTAATATTAGGTCAATCCATCCTCAGCATAAGTCGCTGGTCAATTGTATATAAATTCATAAATAAATAGGACTTTGAGCATCCTTGGCATGAGTTGCTGGTGCTCCAAATTAGTTGCAAATTCCTAAATGATTGATAATGAATATGTCAACTTTCCGCCGGAAAATCCCACAATAATTTCTTATGGCAGTTGGTGCAGGGATAAGATTTTACTGACTTAAGTTATAATTAGTGAAATCCTCGATAGATGCTGGTAACTGAATACAGCAGCTTTCCACCAGAATTTCACTCAAACTATAGTTAGCGATTTCATTTTTTTGAGGCTGGTAACTGAATACAGCAGCATTTCACCAGTAATTCTCACAATCATAATTTGATAGCAGCGCCAAACTGGGAATCCGCTGCCCCCAAAATGATTATAATTATTTATATCATTTAATAGTCCAAACTAGGTGATTAGCCAGAAATTACACCCGACTAACCAAAACCCCTAATTTGGATACTATTGGAAGGATTCATCTGACTAAAATCCTGACTTGGACTATAGTGAAATCATAGTTCTGTAGCCTTACAGACCATCTGCCTAACAGGCCATCTGGATCCTTCATTTGCTGCAGCCATCAGAGTAAGGAATAGTCAATGATGATGGTGATGTGGTGCCATAGAGTTAGGGCCATAAGTGCTTGATTGCTAACAAAACAGCCAAACAATACCATTTGGTAATGGTATAGTTCCACTTGGCCTTGCATATGGTTTGCTAAAGTAAGATACTGGATAATTTACCTTATTATATCGTTCTATGGTAGGATGTCCTCAACAGTGACATCACTTTCATCTGTGAATATCAAGAAGGGCTGATAGGAATGCTGATTATATAAAATAGATTTAGTGCAAAGAGCAATCTGGAACGCATTAACCGCTTGCTCTTTTTCTGGCCACCCTTGAAGGGCAATTCATTTGCAAGAGGTTGATAGGGGCTCATCTAGATTATCAAACCGAGGGATGAACTGACAATAATAGCCCACCATGCCCAATAATACATGAATATCCCTAGGCTCTGGTGGTGTGATAACTCCTTAATGACATCAACTTTGTCCACAATGGTCTGGATACCATATTTTGAGACATTGTACCTGAGGAACTAATTTTTGATTAGAAGAAAGAGCAATTTGATATTTTGAGTTTTATAAAACCGCCCTAAGACGATTGAAAACTTCCCATAGGTGTTCTACATGACCGTTGAAAGTTCATGAAAGTAAACGGGATGTTTTGAGGTATAAGAGGACACAGGATACCTTTAAGTCCCTTATGATCCCATCTACGGCGCATTTAAAGGTAGCCAGCGCGTTGAAAGGGTCCTGGGCATCCTCTTGGGTATATTGGCCCTTCATTGGCTATGAGCGCACATTTGGCTCAATTTGAAGTTAAGCTCTACCTGCCAATATTCACTAGTGAGATTCATTGCAGAGAAGTATTTCAACCTGGTAAGCAATCAGTGAGAGTCATAGATTTTTCAAAGTATTGTTCTTTCTTGATGATAGAATTAAGCCAGCGGTAGCCCATTAATGTGCGATGGCTGCTATCCTTCTTCTGAACTAATAAGATGGGGATGCCCTAATGACTTCGAGAAGGCACCAACAGTGTGACTCAAGTAGTTACTCAAGCTCTACTGCCACATGGGGTTTTTCAACTTTACTTCCTTGTTAACGTCAAGACCAAATGGGAGGAGCATTTTAGTCTCCAAAAGATGTAGTACCCTGCTCAATTTTTAGGAGTCATAGGTAGAGGTCAAAAAAGGTCTGAGTACTCCTCACAATACTTCCCTAACATGGCTCTGTTGTTCCCCAGTGAGCTCTTTCCCAATACAAGCGTTAACTGGAACCACATATGGGGTTTCCAATCTAAAATACCTTGGACTTCTGAGGCTGTAAATAACTTTAATAGGCTCTATTGGTAGAAGATGAACATAAGCAGATGTAGTATCAGGGCCACTACCCTAGGTTTGTCAAAGGGTTAGCCAAAAACATTTATAATGATACAGCATAGGCGGGGTCTAAAATTCCAGGACAGGTTGAGACCTATTTGAAAGACAGGTAATCTAGACCCTTGGATCTCTCGTAGGTATATGGAGGGGATGTTGATGTGTACCAGGGTGTCAAAAAATGCTTGTAATTTTGGAGTTATAGTGGTCAGATTAAGAAAGTAAATTGTTATGTCTTCTGGCCATCAACTTCAGGGGGAGCATCCTTATGAAGAGCCCCTTACATTATACTTGAGTTGGTCAATTTAGCTTTTACTCTATTATAGGTAAGCCTGAGCCTTGACCTCCATTTTGGCATCACGCGAGGTCTCTAAAACCAAAGGGACTCATAATAAAGCAGTTTTTGAAATCCTTCATCATAGTGCACTGCCACAAAGTAGTCCCAGAGAAACTGAGTCTTGAGGAGAAGATGATGGCTCAGATTATCCTGTGCAATGTTGGTGTATTCACGGAAAGCTTCCCAAAACAGATAGGTAAGAAATAATAGGCCTCATTGGACTGAGTACACTGAGGTCTAGCTATGCCATATTCCATGTAGTGTTGAGAGTCTGGAGCAATTTTAATGCATTACATAAATTTGGATGAGTTGATATTCATGGAGATACTATTGGTAATAATGGCGTGGACCAGGATTTTAGAATCCTACAGCAGTATAAGGACTAAACTCACTAACTGCGGAGATAGCGTGAAAAACAAAGTAGAGTCATCTGAAGAATATGCAGTATCAGGATCTTTATGAAAACGGGTACCAAAACTTCCTCTATTGGTACAATTGCTCTTGTCTTTTAAGATGTCACTTATGGTCCTTGAGGAGAGATAAAGATGTCAGCATGCAGTTACTTGTCCTTCATGCTCATGGCCCTTTTACCGCCTCATCACTTAGACTTATCCAATGATTCTTAAGCTGTGATGGAAACCATTGCATTAAGTGCATCAAGGTAAGGATTTATTCTTGTTTTTGAAAACATGGACCAGAGGACAGTTCAATAAGATAGAGGCGGTTGCCTTAGGATGTAAGGTCAACTAAGATAACTTAGTAAGAGCTTCATTATTTCATGAATGAAAGAAAACCATTCTTCTGACTAATCATGTGCATCTGGACCTCAGGGTAAGACCCCAACACGGAGATGTCTGCAGTTATGGCTTTGTCCAAGTTTTTGCAGTTTGTGGTTACTAAGGGCTGTGCTTAAGCGTAGAAAAAGCTGGCAAACTTCACAGGTATCTCCCCTTTTTAGACAACTTCTCATGTACGCTTGCTTTTGATTGGTCAGGGTTTGATTGATTCTGGTATTCTGGATTAAGGAGGTACAGACCTGTTCCCATGTGTGGCATTTCTTTAAATGTGGATTTATATCTCCAAGCGGTGCTATTCTGCAGGAGTGTTTATGCTTCACCTTCTGTGAGATGGTATCCTCTTCCATGGAACTATTATAGGCATATAGGAAGTAAGAGTGCTGTTCTGGTCGGTGTAAACTAGTCCTTAAAACTGGGCAAAATTAATTACATTTGATTGTAAAAGGTTTTAACACCAAGAATTAGTGCAGGCTTGAATTTTCAGTTTCTGCGTAATTGCAAGGAGCCTGTTGATCCAGCTGGCATCTCAAACACTCTAGGTCCTCCTTTATATCATCCCAGTTTTGGTTTAGGGAAGTATTATATAGGCTTTGTGAGCATCTTGCTCCTTTAATGCTTGGATATCAATGCGTTGAAGAAGAGGCTGGATCTTAAATTTATATAATCACGTGCAAACCTTGACAGGTTTTCTAAAGCTGGGAGATGTGATTATTGGTGAGCTTGGTGAAGGCATTATTATCAATCTCATCTGACAAGGCCTTAATTGAGACATTAAGGTCAAGAGAACCCCCGCAAATCAAAATTTTCACTCCTGAGCCACATTGCGGATTTGATCATGTAAGGCGGCAAGAGCTTTCAAAATGATCTTTTTCCAAGAATCATCAGGGGTCAACAGAAGTTAGCACTCTGTGACCAGTAGGTTTTTGAGGCCCACGGAGACCTTTGGCTCCCTAGGCCCCTCTTGCCCTTCGCTCTAAGAGGCGATGTTGTGAGAGGCTAGCTCCTAGTACTTCTGAAGAATCTGCACCAGATCCTTGACTTGGTTGAGGTTTTAATTTCAAGCAGCCTCAAGGATTGTATATTCTGACTAGGCTAAGACTCCAAGTAAGCTGAGATTCTGCTATCCAACATTAAGCTTTAGTTGCGGGCTTCATTGATTAATTGACGGATATCAGCAAAAGCTTCATGTTTATCATATAAGAATGAAGAGGTTACATTATAGCAATTGACAAAGTGGGAGTGAAAAGTTATAGTAATCCCTAATTGTTGGGACACTTCATGGTGGTGCAACCTGAATAATTATAGGAGGTGATAGATGTTGGGATGGACATAACTCTTAGATATAGTTTGGTCCCCAAAGACAATTCTCCTGATAGCAGTAGAGCCAAGGTATATAGATCCTGCCTCATGGATGGCACTGAAGAAGCGCTGGAGTTACTGGTGTGGCTCCCACAGAATAGATGCCATTTAACATTAATTGATAATTTCGCCAAAGTTCTCATGTAAAATTGATACTGGTTGCCATCAATGGAATGTAGAATAAACTGGAAAGTGTCCTGAAACTCTAAGCTTTTAGGCTTCATATCTATCACTTTATATTATGTAGTGCTAATTCATTGAGTGATGCTTCTTGACCAATTGGCAAGTTGAATTTATTGTAAGCTACTATTCTACATTATTTGTTATAGATGTTTTCACTTAAACAACTCAGAGCCCCCTGTAGTGAGCACCTTTTTTCTCAGCAAAAAAGTTCTCTTGACTGACACTGAAGTTCAAAAATGGGCTCAATGATGCAAACTACTGGAGAAGTCAGTAGGAATCCAGCTTATGGGTGCTCACTGGTGCTTACACCGCTGGATCCCACATAGTTTTTAATAAAATTAAACAAGTGTACTCTAATAAAAACTTGGTTTTTTTATGGTTTTTATTAGAAGAATGGGAGTAAAATGAAAAAGCGAACCCCTCAATATCTGCCTGATCTGTATTTAAACAGTATCAAACGTCAGAGGAAATTTAATAGTAAGTTTGGTACAGCTTGTTACCATCTGAATTAGAAATATGTTAAAGTTGCCTATTGAAATTTGGATCACTTGCTTCGTCTGGGCTTTATGATGGATGGGGAACTAACAGCTGGCATTACATACCTGTGCAGTAATTCTTTAATTAGCTTCAGCCAATCCCCATTAGCAGAAATTATTTTACCTCAGGGGGCCCCTGCCACACCTATAAAAGGGATGGGTTCCCGCATAGGTGAGTGAAGGGACCTAGTGGTAGCTGGGAGAGTTCCATTTGATGGATGTCCCAGGGTCCATGATGTGATTCAAGAAATCTGACTGCTCGATCAGTTGGTTGTTGCCTTAGAATTTATTGAAATTGTGTTACCCCAATTTTCAAGGTTCCACTGAAAATCAACAAATGTCTTTTGGTTGAAATTATCGCTAATATTATTCAATTTGTACTTGGAATCATTGGAGAATTGTAAATGCCTGAAATTTCCTCTTTTTGGCTAGTTTCAACAAAAAACATTCTTTCTTTGTAGCTGAGAGGGCAAATGTCCAACACCCCCCTCAAGAACGTTGGGGGGAGAATAAGGCCAAAGGAAGTGGCCAAGTACCCAATTGATGGTGATTCCAGTAGCCATAGATTTTATGGAATACTCATTACCTCTTTTATAGTGATGGTGAAGGGACCTTCCCAGATTAATCCAAGCTTACCGCTTCTAGGGGTGATGCGGTTATGGTTGTATAATACCATATCAGAAACTTAGAATGTAGACAGGGGGTTCATAGCTCATTAGAAGCCTGCCCTTCTTTTGTCACCATTTTGGCTAAATTAGCCATAGCCTCAGATTGGAGTTGGATGATGCGCTGAGCTAATCTTCACATGACCTTTTCAGGTTTTTCAATTCTAGAGGAGAATACATCTTTAACTAAAAGAGCAGGTATTCCTGGTTACCTCCCATATGAGAAATGAAATGGTGACATTTTCAAGATCCTATGATAACTGATCCGGTAAGCCATAAGGGCTCTTGGTAAGAATTAATCCCAGTGGAGAGGATCAGAGGAGGCCATTTTCAGTATAATGGAAACCAAGGTTCCATTAGCTCTTTCTACAGTCTCATATGTGGAGGGATTATATGGAGTTGAGAAAAATTGCTGGGCTCCCATAGATGTGGCCAGGATTTTGACTACTCTGGAGGTGAAGTTCTAACCATTATTGCAGAGTAGTACTTGTGGACATCCATGCTGAGTGAAAATGTTTTGTAAGAAGGTGGCTGTAGCCTTGGCCATTTAGGCAGGGATGGCCACGGCTTCAACCCACTTAGTGAAGTGGTCAATAGCTACAAGGATAAATCGGTTGCCACTAGTTGTCTGAGGGAGGGATCAACTATGTCTAGATTGATAGTGTGGAATGGTTGCTGTGGGGTAGTTGGTTGATACTGATACCTAGCCTTAAAACTGGATTTCTTCTTATATGTAAGGCATGCTTCCAAGACGTCAACAATAAATTCCATCATTCCATCCCAATAAAGCCGATCCTTAATCCACTCATAAGTTTTCTTGGCCCCTCCATGACCTAAAGTGGAGTGAGCTTCTAGTATAGCAGGTACAAGTTCTGAGGTCCAAAGGTAAGGCAGCCATTTTTCCCCATCTGCTTATACAATTTCCCATTCTCCACTTTGGTGTTACAGGAGTTACAGGCTAACATCTTCTGTAAAGGCTCATCTTCATCTTCCCTGTCATTGGAGGTCATTAAGAGGTCAAGTAACCTCTCCGCCTCACTATTATCTAAGTGAAGGACTGGTAGTCGAGTCAACCCATCAACATTCATGTGATGGGTTCCAGAATTGTGTTCAATTTTCATGTCATAAGGCTGGAGCTTTAGAGCCCAGCGATATTACCGGATAGTAGGATCTTTCATGTTCTGTAGCCATTTTAGGAATTCGTGGTTGTAACAACAGTGAAGGTAGTTCCATATAGGAAAGGGCGGTAGTGCTTTACAGCTAACGGAACATCAAAGCACTCCTTCTCCATTACACTTTAGTTACGGTCAGCCTTAGACAGCATCTTACTAAAACAAGATATTGGATGATCAACACCGTTTTCATCCAATTGGGTTAAGATGGCCCCAACGGCATAGTCTGAAGCGTCAGTGAATAAGATGAAGGGTTTAATATAATCTGGGTGCCGTAGGATAGGGCGTTGTTACAGCAGTTGCTTCAGCGTCTCAAAAGCAGCCTTCTGTTCTGCAACTCACATAAAAGGAGTGTTCTTGGTCAATAGGCGGACAAGAGGCTCGCTGAGTTGGGCAAACTTAGGGATGAACTGGTGGTATTATCCCATCATCCCTTGAAATAACTGTAATTCCTAAATTTTTATGGGGATGTATTTTGGCAATTGCTTCAACCTTATCTTGGATTGGATGAATTCCCTTTTGAAAAAATGTAATGGCTAAGGAGATCGAGCTTCTTTTGAAAAAAAGTACACTTTGAAGTTTTAAACTTGATATTCGACTTATGTAGTCATTGAAATACTTCTTTGGGTGATCAAGATGTTCTTTAAGAGTTTTAAAATAATGTGATTTCAATGAGGAGACAATGACGCAACTTAATTTCAAGTCTTTCATGATATGGTCCATAGCACTCTGGAAAGTTGCAGGTGCGTTGCACAACACCTGAGGTAGTTGGGTTGGTTGGAAAAGACCCTCACTACAAATGAGAGCACATTTCTACTGGTCTTCAGGGGAGAGATCCGTTTGCCAATAACCACTGGCCAAGTCCATGGCGAAGAAGAAGTTAGAGCCAGAGAGTTGGGCTAAGACATCGTGTTGGGATTTTTGCCCATATTCCCAGCCTGCTAGATTACCTGGTATCACTAGGGGAAAAATTCCCTAAAGCGAAGTGAATTGGAAATTGGTTGACCCAAATTTTGGAGGAACTACATTTGGGGGATTTTAGGGTATTTGTCTGGTTGTATCCGTTGGTTTTGATCCAGATGAATACCTAATATCTCATTGGGCAGAGCGGCTGATGAAATAGGGGCATCTGATAGTGATTAAATATCAGGTATACTGATTAGGATTGGTCAGGTTTCATCACCGACTGATTGGGAACGTTTAATGAGTTGCAAGGCGAGTGATGCCACCTGCAACTAGCATATCGATTGGTTGGTGAATTGACCTGCCATAATGGGTAAAAAGTCCCATTACCTAAGCAGGTCGCTAGCAAACATGGTTGATTCACTTGGATCAAGAGGAAAACGGTAGGGACACATTTCTGACTCTTTCCGTTTGAGGTCTCAAGGATGTCCAATGTCAGAATACTAGCCAGGATGGGGAAGACCATTGCTGCCGAGATGAGGAAGGGTGATTCAATGGCAACGGCTGCCGTTTCATTAAAGAGGTGTCAACCAAGGGTTAGACGGCTGAATCCCCTATAAATTCCCTAGGATTCACCCTAATAAGACATTGATAAAAAACATAGTTAAAAAACATATTCACTTATACACTACTACTTTAGAACATTACTAGTTTTTTTGTAGATTTGGTTTAGTTAAACTATCAGCATCTAGAGTGAAAATTCCATCTCAAGGATACTATTGAAGAAGGCAATAATTGGTAGACTCTCAGAGAAGAGTAGAGATCTGAGTTGGGATCTAGAGATGAAGGGAACCACGGCTAAGGGATTGCTGCTGACTGTGTGTTGGGCCAAAGGAGACTGCCATCAAATGATCTTAATATTAAGTGGACAGGATTACAGGGAATGAATCCCTATGAGTATGATATCAAGTATTAATCAGAAATACTGGCTGAAGCATTGTGCCTGAAAATAATTCTAACTCAACTATGGATAATAGTCATTATACTATTATTGGATTATATATATTCTTACAATGTGAGGTGCATGAGGAAATCAAATCTGTGCAGTAGAAAGATTACTAGGGTTGACCTCCGATAATCAACCCAACGGAGTTAATTTTTACAAGTTGATGCTCACTACAGGGGTATTTGAGTAGAAGAATTTATCCAGAATGTCATACAAAGAAGAGATGCGCAAGTTGTGGACCAAGATTGCCACAGTGAACCAGAACGACTTAAACTCTGCGGACCACCAGGAGTTTGCAGCCTTAGAAGAACGAGTCACCAATGTGGAGGAAGGAGTTGGCAATGTAGCCAACTTTGGGAACAAGTTACTTGACAAAATAAACTTGTTAAAGAGGAAAGAAGGAGACTTTGTCCAAGAAGTCCTATTCCTAAAAATAGAATGTGAAGCAGATCACGTTTTTTAAAAAAATTTGGTGCAGACATTGAGAAGTTAATGAAAGAAATAAAAAAATTGAAAGCACACAGAAGAGCAATTGAGTCTGACGTGGCCAAAGAATGCCAAAGAAGGAAGTCTTTGAATGATACTTTGGAAGACAAATACCCTGAGAAATATGCCACCTGCATTAATGCTATTTTTGGAGATGATGCCCGATGTCACTCCTCAAGTGAGCTGAGTAGCTGAACCGAGAGAATCAGCATGAAATGACTTGGAGGAATTCAGAGCAATCCCTAAATTGCCCACATTCCATTGGGATAACGCCCCAGCATCTTTCCAACTATTCAACATGACCATGAACGGATATGGGGATCGTCAGAAGGCGTTGTCAATCATGAAATTCTTGAACACAGATTTCCAAAATCTGGTGTTAACCCCACCTGGAGGGGGACAGCTGGTCTTAAGCTAAGGCTAAAGTGGTAATAATGAAGAAATTTGGCAGTCCAACCCGCATGTTGAAATGCAAGCAAGACTTTATGGGAATTCAATTCTGTAAAGATGAGTCTCTTGCAAGATTCACAGATTGATTCTACCAGGAATCGCAGATCCTGGCTGGAGCAAAGGTGTTAGATGACTTTGATGTAAGAATCGCCTTACAAGCGGCCCTTCGGCCCTATTGCAATTTTCATCAAATGATGTCTACTGTATTTGCAACTGAGATAACTACCTCACAAATGGTAGACAATCTGAAGATTTTGTGAGCAACGTTCAATGCTCCAAATAGAAGCTTCATGTCAAATCCAGTCAAAAGCTTGAATCCCACAAAAGGAGGTGAAGGAGCAAAGGAGACTTTTAACTGAACTGTGCTGGGGAATAAGTCCAAGGATTTCAAACGGTTAAACAAGAAAGAAAAGGTCTGCTTCCAGTGTGGCGGGAAAGAGCATTTTGCCGCACACTGCAAAAAGCTGAAGGATCAAGTTAATGTGGTCCAGGCTAAAGAGACAGCAGTAGCCAAGGATTCAGGAATAGGTCCCACTGCCTAGACAAGGAACAGTCTAGAACGGCAGAGAAACCTGTTCCTCCTGATATTATGAATGAAGAAATAGATATTAGTGATCTGTTTGTGGATAATGAGCAGGATCAAATATATCAAGTGGTCAACATGGACATAAACGCTGTGACCAGAGCTGGGGTGAAGAAGATTGACCCCAAGATAGTTCAGGAGGTTGCCCGGCCTTACGCCCAACAACTGGTAGAGAAGATTCAGACTGCCAAGGATCCTGATGAGTTAACCAATGTTCGCTTAGATGAGGCCAACCTGTCAATTCCCCTTGGCACATTTAAGGAATCATTTCCTGAATTATCAGCACAGATCATTAATACCCTAGATTTGGCTAATAACGCTGCAATCACTCAGCAAATACCTTATTACAATACTCTGAGTGTATTTATATAGATATTCAGGTGAATCAAGTAAGGGTACAGGTGATAGTCGACAGCAGAGCGCCCATCAACATTGTGTCAACCAAGTTGGTGAAGAAGATGAAGATCTCTCCGGACTTGAAACACAAGAAGGAATATGGGACAGCTGGGCTGAACACCACCATTTCCTGTGGAGCGTATAGTGCGCTGCCACTACAATTTGGGTCATTGGTGGTATCCGCGCCAGCAATAGTTTTGGTGAACCAAAACTATGATATCCTGATTGGAACAGAGATTCTGCAGAAATACAGAGTTAAATGTAACTTCAAGGATAATACGTTGACCATCCTGGGTCAGACATTACCATTATATATCAAAAGAATGTTTAAGTTCCATTGAACTGGAGAAATAACTTCATCAACTTGATATACAATGATGGCATTGTACTGATTCAGTACCAATTAGTTGGTAGGAAGCAATGAGAGATGCCGGCCAAAATTCTAGAAAACTGGGGAATTCCTTTACAAATCAAGAAGAAGAAAACCATACCAGCTGGATCGCAAATGATAGTCAACACAGGGTTGACTCTAGAGATTCTGGAGTTGTTGTATGGAGAAGTCAGAAGCCCCTGGAAGAAGTCCAGAGTGGAGCCTTGAGTGGCTCCTGGGATAATTATGCCAGGCCATGGAGAAATACGAGTTCTCTTGGCAAATTTAAGCGAAAAACTGATGAAGATTATGAGAAATTAAATCATTGTGTTTATTCATTTAATCCTAATGGCAGAATTGAGACAATTCCATAATTTTGGGTTTCTCGAGGAAATGGGATTACTAGCTGGAGCAGCTGAAAGCATCAACTTATTAGTTGATTGAGAGCAGCTCGCAGATCTTACAGAAGGGCAGAAGGAGGAGGTGCTCAAATTATTCGAGAGATATTGGGAAGTATTTGCTCAGGATGATCACGATTTGGGATGCACGCTAGGCGTAATTCATAAAGTCAACACTGGAGAAAATTTATTAATAAGAATGAGACCAATCTGAAGTTTGAAAGCTGCCAAAGAGGTAGTGGAAGATGAGATCAGCAAACTAGTAAAGCATGGGCTTCTAGTTCCATCATCAAGTCCCTGGGCTAGCCTGATTTTGATCATAAAGAAGAAAGATGGATCAAACCGGGTAGTGATTGACTATCAGAGGCTGAATAAAATTATGAAGAAGGATTCATATCCCCTACTGAGGTTCAATGATGCGCTGGACCAATTAAAAGAAGCAAAGTATTTCTCCACGATGGACCTAATCTCAGGATACTGGCAGATCGACTTGCCAGCAGAAGACCAGGAAAAATGTGCGATTATCACCGCACAGGGGTTATACCAGCCAACTAGGATGCCCCAGGGTCTTTGTAATGCACCCGCAACGTTCCAGAGGGCCATGGATGTGATATTAAGCGACCTGAAGTTATCGTGCATCCTGGTATATCTGGATAATATCAATGTGTTCAGTAGAACATTTACTGATCACATGCACCACTTGGAGGAAGTGTTTAAGAGACTGTCCGCGGCTAACCTGGAGATCAAGCCATAGAAGTGCTACTTCTTCAAGAAGGAGCTTGAATACCTGGGGTTTGTGATCAACGCAAATGGATTGCAGCTGCAACCCCTGAAGAAAGCAGCTATTAAACAGATGGCTATGCCGAAGAGTGTCTGAGACATCCAAGTATTCCTTGGGATGCTTGGATACTATAGAAGATTTATTTGGGACTTTGCCCGAATAGCTGAGCCTTTATTTCATTTATTAAAGGATCCAAAAAAGGATTCATATGGAATGAAGAGGCCCAGGTCTCATTTGATAAATTACGCCGTACCTGATAAATTCGCCAATTCTGAAATATCCAAATTTTAATCAGGAGTTTATCATTCAAACCAATGCTTCGTTGATGCCGATTGGCGCTGTACTGAGCCAAGTAGATGAACTTGGGGACAAACATCCGGTGGCATATGTGAGCTGGACACTCTCTGCATCAAAGAGGAACTACACTGTAACTAAGCGTGAATGCCTTGCGGTCATTTATGCCTTTAAACAGTTTTGTATGTATGTCCATGGAATGCACTTTAAGGTAGAGATGGACCACTCTTTGTTGCGTTGGCTGCACAATCTTCAGGAACCTGAAGGACGACTGACCCAATGGGCACTCAAGCTTCAGGCTTATGATTATGAGATAGTCCACTGAGCGGGGGCTTCTCACCAGAATGAAGATGGCTTATCGCGGTTGCCAATGGTCCAGTTGTATATCTGCAGGCGGATGAGCTATTACAGAGAATGGTTGAAGGAAGAATTGAGGATGAGCCTCAAGAAATCCAAGGTGCACTTCAAAAAACTATGGAAAACACTGAGATCATGTATGGACAAGTATTCAAGATGATAAATGGGAAATGACATTTAATCCTGAAACCCTTGGAGAGAGCAGCAATCGTTCAAGCTGCTCATAAGTTTGTTGGGCATGGAGGCCTGAGAAAAACAACTAATCATATTCACCAGTATTACTGGGAATTGATTAACTACAATGTCATGGACCATCCGGCTTGTTGCGTGGAATTCCAACTGCATAAACCACACAAGAATGCAACTGGATACTGACTGGTCCGACCTGGATTTACATGTCACACAGTGTCTATTGACGTGATGGGACCATTGGCAATGAGTACAGGAGGAGTAAAATACATCATAGCAGCCATCAATCATCTGATAAGATGGGTCAAAACGAAAGCATTAACCCGAGTTGATGCTACCAGTACTGCGAGATTCTTCCTGGATAAGGTAGTATACTGGCATGTGTGTCCACAAGTTATACTGAGAAATAATGGGATCAACTTCACGTCCCATGTGATCCTGAGGCTAAACAAAATAATGGGAATCCGGAGAGTCATATCAGTACTTAACAGCTGGAGATGAACAGACTGGTAGAATGGGTCAATGGGATGCTGGCCACGACGCTGAGGAAGCTAGTCACAGGGAGAACTTCCACGTGGGTAACATACCTGAGTTTGGTGACGTTCACCTACAACATCAGTCATCATATGGTGACAGGAAAGATTCCATTTGAATTACTTTATGGGAGGAAGGCCACATTAACACTGATATTATATTTGGTAGTAGAACCTACATTGGGGATGAGTACTGAACAATACCTGAATCAACTGATGAGTATCCTGATTGATATGCAATCACAAGCATTTGATACTACCTTAAAGAAAAGGATACAAGAAAAATTGACGGATGATAGGAACTGACCACCATTAGAAGAATATCAAATAGGAGAAAGAGTCACCTATTGCAATACTCATGGTTTCAGATGAAGAAACAAGATGGATGTGTTATGGTCAGGTCCATTCAAAGTAATCGCTAAGATGGCAACTAATGCTTATTCCATTAAGGATCTCTTGGATGGAAGAGTAGTAAATTGAGTCCACGCTAAGTATTTAAAGCGGTGGATTGAAGAAAAAATAAAAAAGAGTTCCCAAAGGACTAATGAACCATTAAGTTGGTCATGTCCTAATGATTAGGTCAAGTCCAAAAAAAGGACCTCTGAACCAATCTAGATGGTTAAGTCCGAAAAAAGGACCACTGAACCATAGAAAACTGGTAGGTTTAAGTGCCCAGGATCCAGTTTGGGGGAAAAATTTGACCTCTGAACTGAAACAAGGTCAAATCCCATAGAAAAAAATGAAATAAAAATAAAAAATTGATAAAAGATATTGGGAAAAAAGAGAGAGAGCTGATATATTTATCAATTTTTATTTTTTATTTATTGTCCTCAGTGCGGGGATGATTCTGCCTATGTCGCTCTTAAGGGGAGGGAGGATGGATCGCAGTAGGAAGGAATAGCTCATCAAAATTGATATGCAATCAGACACTTGCAAGGGCGAGTCCTACACAAAACCACATTCATTGAGCTGACGCTGAGCCTTGAGAGAACGCGACTAGGGGAAGGGAAATGGATATGTCAGAAGATGCCAATTGCAAAACCCTGGAGCGGGGTGGAAAACAGCAATAAAGGAAAAGGCAATTGGTGAATAACCCCGAGTCATCCTGATAAGGCACCAGCGCCAGAAGATTTGTCTTGAGTGCCTGCCAACAGGCCTCATCAAGAACACCAGACATGTGAGCCAGCAGCAAAGAAGGAATACTTGAGGGAGGTTTTCAAATCATACCCCCAATTAGCACCATCAACAGAAGATAGCGATGGGAAGCTCCAGAGAAGAGGTAGTCATGCAAAGAACGGATTGCATCCTGTAAACAACGACTATGGGCTTTGTGGAAGCTGAAGCTGAATGACCAATGAAAATCAGGTGAGGCTGGAAGCTTTATCGACCAACTTTAAAGAACTTGGCTGGCAAAGCGGAGAGCATAAACAGCAGTATCCTGATCCAGAAGGTTGTCCAGATCTGAGGGATTCAGCGCTAATGACAACGCCTTGGTGACTTGCACTTGAAGTTCAGCATAGGTGAGCTCGATATGAATGCTGTTCCCAATTGAAAGCTCAGAAACTAGCACCGCGGGTTGGTAAATTTGACTGAGTCAGAAGAGGAACTTAGGGAGAAAATCTGACTTGGCCAGGAATGAACGATCTAAAGCAGTTGGCATAACCTCTAGAGCATCAACAATGATGTTTAGAGCCTCAGTGAAAGGAGCCAAATCCAGAAGAATTTTGAAGTCCAACTTGGGAATTGACTGTAAAGGAAGAGTTGGCCAAGAGTTATTCGAAACAATGGCATGCCTGATTTTGGTGGGATTAGATACTATTCCTGTAACTCAATGGAAGGACTAGCCCCTTGTGCCATACTAGGTGTATGAGTCCTGAGAGGACCATAGAAAGGGTTCCGCTGAGCATTCTGACTCATCCGCTGGAAGAGGCGGAGGTCCAAATATTACAGACTGCTCAGAAGTTGCTGATAATGAGATTCTGAGTTTGACATATGAGCAGGACTAGAGGGGGGATGTCGGACTTATATAGAAGTTGACATTATGCACCCTACAATCCATTAGGCTCTAAATTTTGGGAAATTAATTTCATAAAATTAAAGAAATAACCTTTATGAGGAAAGGATTAAGAATGACTTACAGCCAAAAGGTTATGAGTGAATTAACGAAGGCGAACATAAATAAGTATTCTTAATCAAGCCACAAAACAAACACCAATGGCAAGGGTCTCCTGTCTAGGATGAGGAGAATATCAGGAATTTGAGGACGCCAGACCAAGAATCCTGAATATGACAGCAGGTCATATACCCTGATGGGGGAAATCTGGATCCTGGGAAAAATATCATCATGAGTAAATTGATCAGCCTGGCATAACAAGAGGTCGTGGGGACCGCGCTCTGAGTAGGCGGTAGTGAGGAGGAAGAGGAGGAATGCCATATGCCGAAGGTCGTTCTGAGCAGCATTGAGTATTGATGATTGTACTCCACTTGAACCAATGAAGTATTTAACCAGGTGTCTAAAGCGGTGTTTCCATGCCCAGTCCTTTTCTTGCTGGAAATCTAGGCAAGAGGGGGGATGTGTTGGGATTTTTGCCCATATTCCCAGCCTGCTAGATCACCTGGTATCACTAGGGGAAAAATTCCCTAAAGCGAAGTGAATTGGAAATTGGTTGACCCAAATTTTGGAGGAACTACATTTGGGGGATTTTAGGGTATTTGTCTGGTTGTATCCGTTGGGGATTGATCCAGATGAATACCTAATATCTCATTGGGCAGAGCGGCTGATGAAATAGGGGCATCTGTTAGTGATTAAATATCAAGTGTACTGATTGGGATTGGTCAGGTTTCATCACCGACTGATTGGGAATGTTTAATGAATTTCAAGGCGAGTGATGCCACCTGCAACTAGCAAATCGATTGGTTGGTGAAGTGACCTGCCATAATGGTAAAAAGTCCCATTACCTAAGCAGGTCGCTAGCAATTATGGTTGATTCACTTGGATCAAGAGGAAAACGTTAGGGACACATTTCTGACTCTTTCCATTTTGAGGTCTCAAGGATGTCCAACGTCAGAATCCTACCCAAGATGGGGAAGACCATTGCTGCTAAGACGAGGAAGGGTGATTCAATGGCAACGGCTGCCGTTTCATTAAAGAGGTGTCAACCAAGGGTTAATCGGCTAAATACCCTATAAATTCCCTAGGATTCACCCTAATAAAACATTGATAAAAAACATAGTTAAAAACACATATTCACTTATACATTACTACTTTAGAACATTATTAGTTTTTTTGTAGATTTGGTTTAGTTAGACTATCAGCATCTAGAGTGAAAATTCCATCTCAAGGATACTATTGAAGAAGGAAATAATTGGTAGACTCTCAGAGAAGAGTAGAGATCTGAGTGGGGATCTAGAGATGAAGGGAACCACGGCTAAGGGATTGCTGCTGACTGTGTGTTGGGCCAAAGGAGACTGCCATCAGAGGATCTTAACAAAGATTGAGTGGACAGGACTACAGGGAATGAATCCCTTTGAGTATGATATCAAGTATTAATCAGAAATACCGGCTGAAGCATTGGGCTGAAAATGATTCTAACTCAACTATGTATAATAGTCATAATACTTTTATAGGATTATATATATATTCTTACAATGCAAGTTGCATAAGGAAATCGAACCTGTGCATTAGAAAGATTACTAGGGTTGACCTCTGATAATCAACCCAACGGAGTAAATTTTTACACATTATCAATGCAAGGAAGAGGATAGCTATCTTTTTTCATGCGGTTGTTTAACTTGTGATAGTCCATGACTATATGATGACCTTCGTTTTCTTTTTTAAGCAGAAGAGGGGAAGACCAGGGGCTTTGTGAAGAAACTAGCAACCCCGCGTCTAGTAAATGCTGAAGCTCTGTCCTCATTTGTTGTTTTTCTCTTTTGATTTGCGGTAAGGTTTTGACTGAATGGGATGTACATCACCCACATCAATGGAGTGGCACCAGCCCTTCATGTGGCCATAGTCGTTATCTGATTTGGAGAATATGTCACTATAGTCGTCAAGAAGAGAGTGATTTTTTTCCAGCTCATCTGGGGTTAGCTCGTCCAAGATATGGACGTTGGGTAAGGTACACACCAGGTTATCCGTTGGCAGGCCCATATCCTTCATAGAACCAATATAGCGAAATTGTTCAATGTCCTCCACAGGGACCAACAAGCCTCTGCCGATCTCCTGGTGTTCTTTACAAATATGTTCTTAGAGGTGAGGTTCCCCAAAAGTCTATTAATAGGCCTCTGGTAAGCTGGGTCAAGAATGACAGGCAATACATGAGGCTCCAAGGGACTATGACCCTCATTAATAACTAGGTGCAACAAACAGTGGCGTGGGATTTGAAGCATGACTTTTGTATCAATAACATGTTGTTCACCAAGCTTAATCACGACCTCATCTACAGCATAAAAATGGGTTACCTTCCCCTAGCCTCCACTGAATTGGGTAATTTCTTTGTTTTGCGCCAAGAAGTGGTATAAGAAAAAGGTATAGCTGAGAGGGGGTATTCAACTAGGCAAGAGTATTCGTGCTTACTGGATTCTTTATTGGATGAGACTAAAAGAACTTCATAGTTGAGTAACGACAGGTAACCTTGCTTCAGGTTATTTATTCCCTCACACTCAATCATAAATTGAGTGCCGATGATCATATCATAAGCGTTGTTATCTAAAGCCACAACAGGGGCTGATAAAATAAACTTCCCAACTCGAATGGGAAGGGAAGAATAGGCTCCAATTGCACGGGTATTGCTAGGGCCAGCGGTTCCAAATTCTTGCGTGTACTCCAAGTCAGGCGCTAGCTTTATCTTCTTGATAAGCTTAGTGGAGATCACGTTGACTGGAGAGCCAGTGTCCAGGATGGCCAGTATCAGGACCTTTTAAATGACCAATTCACCCTTAGTGAGCGTTCCTCTAAAGTTAGGTGACAAAGCTAAGACCTCCTTGAGCCGTAAGGTGGAGGTAAGTTTTTTAGCAGTCTCAGGGTAGTTATTCATGATAGACCTTATTGGATGAACACGCTGAAGAGGTCGAATCAAGCCAGCTAAGGCTTGGTCTCCATCTCTGGCAGTGTCAATCACTTTAGGACACTCTTGAATTTGACTAAGGTACGTTTCCTCAGGAATGGTGGTCTCATCTACTCATCCAGCATTCAAATGATCAAGAACCTCTACCTCTGCGGGGGCTCCCAACATATAGTAACCAACATCATCATAACCCCCCTCAGATTCGTCCCCAAGGGTATTCTCAACAACTGGCAAGGCTGCGATAGAGGTAGGATAGATGGCCACAGGAGATTAATTAGCCTTAGGGCACGCATTTACCAACTTAGATAGAGGGGTAGGCAGAGCAGCTTTAGTGGCTTGTGCAGGCATAGGGTTGTTACTACCTTACAGGGCTTTGATTCATAAGATGGAGTGATAACTTTTTCAAGACACACTAAGGGAATAGGTTTCACAGGAAGGATAGGCACACGAGGGCTTACTCCCAACTGTTCAACTGGCGGTAACTCCTCAATAGTGAGAGCTGAAGGATTCACCTCATCTTCTTTGGAAGTTGCACATGGATGGAAATCAGCAACATCTACTAACGCCTCCTTTAGATCATGGATAGTTTTGAAGTGGTGTTTCACTGAGATAATATGCCTGGCTAGATAGGGCTGAGAAGCTAACCCAGTTAATTAGGGCGGCAATAGCATCATCAAGGGTGAGCATGTTAGAGGTTGTTAGCCTTTGAGCAGCGAGGTAAAATTGTTCAGCAAAGGCAAAGAGTGGTTCAACCTCATAAATGATAAGGTGCATAAAGTCCTGTTTTTCCCTGAGTAGACTCTGCTTTGATTCATATTCATCCAAAAGAGCCTCCTTCACCTCTGCCCATGTGAGCGAAGGGTCCAGGTAAGGAACTATTATTTTTTGCGCCATGCGTCTTAAACAGGGAAGGATGTATTGAACTTTTTGCATATCAGTTGTGCCATAGATGGCAGCTTTACAAACATACAGAAAAGTATTGATGTTTCCTTCACTAGGGGTGAATTTTTTCTTAAGTGGGAGATTGTAAGGGCGCAGCTCAAGCACCTTAAGGCGGGATAAAACGCTTGCCAGTTGCGTTTCAAGAGCAACTTTTTTTTGTACAGGTGTCCCCTGTAGTAAGCACCATTTTGTAGGAATTCAGCTTATGGGTGTGTCACGAAACCAACTTTGGGCTCCACTAGTGTTCCAGGCCAACCAGTATGAAGACTGGTGGCCCTTTGCTATTTCGCCTTCATTGGCGTACCAACCCCTACAAGTCCTGCGTCCAACCCACTAAATAACCACCAACGGCTTCGCCTTTAGCCCCAGGCATCCTCAGCGTGTGCCCCGGCAAGTCCTGCCCCCTTCCTGGACAAACAGGCACTTCCGCGCTGCCCCACCCTCGTGACCCTTCACTAACCCATCTGGGCATGCCCCAGCGAGTCCATCCCCCTTCTTGGGCGGCTATGGCACCTCCCGCGCTGCACCCCACTAGGGTTGGTGGCTATGCAGCTCATCCGCTGGTAGCCAGCTGGCCAGGTTCCCACTGGTTCCCTATAAGGAGGAGGCATGGGAGCTGGCAGCGCCGGCCACTTCAGGCATGATCACCCACGCCTATTGGGGATCTCCTATACTATCTTCCACACTCTAGTTGCACCAAGCTACTTCAAACAAACAGGAAAGATGGCAGACGAGAGATGTTTATTAGGAGGGAATGAACAAATATTTATAATAATTTCAGGGCTACTGCGCCCAAGTACTCTTTGGCCAATTATCTGTCAGAAAACCCATAGGCCTCTTGATTCCAAACCTCTATCAGATCATAAAATATTCATTCATACTTCATAGCGATTCCCTCTTCAGATCTGCTCAACTGATCACTGAATTATTAATAATAGGTCAATTCATCCTCAGCATAAGTCGCTGGTCAATCGTATATAAACTCATAAATGAATAGGAACTTGAGCATCCTCAGCATGAGTCGCCAGTGCTCCAAATTAGATGATGGAACCATTTTGGATGAATCATAACATATTCATCAGCTTTCCACTGGAAACTCCCACAACGATCTTTGGATGGCATTTTGGCAGCAAACACAGCTTCCGTCAAGCCTAAACTTGATTAAACATATAACATTAAATATATCAAACTAGGCGTTTAGCCAGCAGTTACGCCTGACTAATTGAAACCCCTAATTCAGATACTATTGGAAGGATTCATCTGGTTAAAATCCCAACAGAGTGCTTGATGGTGCTTACGCTGCTGGATCTGACAAAAACTTTTAATAAAATTTATTAAATGTATTATGATAAAAACTTGGGTTTTTTATGGTTTTTATTAGGAGTGTGGTAGTAAAAAGAAAAATCAATTCCCTCAATATCCGCCAGATCCCTATTTAAACAGTATCAAAAGTTGGAGGGAATTTACTATTTAGCTTGGTAAAACTTGTTATCATCTGAATTTGGGAAATATGTTAAAGTATCCTATCAAAGTTTGGATCACTTGCTTTGCATGGGCTGTTTGATGGATAGGGAGTTAAAATATGGCATTACATACCCATATGGTTATGCTTTAATTAGCTTCAGAAAGTCCCCATTAGCAGAAATTATTTTACCTCAGGGGCCCCTGCCACACCTATAAAAGGGATGGGTTCCCGCATAGGTAAGTGAAGGGACCTAGTGGTAGCTGGGAGAGTTCCATTTGATGGATGTCCTAGGGTCCATGATGTGGTCATAGAAATCTGACTGCTCGACCAGTTAGTAATTTCCTTAGAATTATCAGAATTGTGCTACCCCAATTTGCAAGGTTCCACTGAAAATCGACCAATATCTTTTGGTTGACAATATTGTTAATATTATTCAATTTGTACTTAGAATCATTGGAGAATTGTAAATGCCTGACATTTTCCCTTTTTGGCTGGTTTCAACACAAAACATTCTTTCTTTGTAGCTGAGAGGGCAAATTTTAGACAAGGTCAAAAGAGAATGGGGAGAAAATAGAATACTTTTTTGAGTTACAAAGTGTCTATATCTATTTGGTGCATGGGAACTTGGTGCCTCAGGAACTTTTGAGCTCTGTACAATCAGGATCTTTTACTGCCTTCCATATTGACCATCTGTTCATAGCCTAATTGTTCTGCGTTGTCCTCATGACCACAGCGGTGGTGGTCGCACCTCTCAAAGTTTGGAAAGTGGGGATGGGATTCTTAAAGGCGTCTCCATCAAATCAAGTAAATATGATGCTTTCTGATCGAATCTCATATTAGTGCCTTCCAGGCAAGTTTCCATTTGTGCTGGATTGAAAATCACCTTATCAAGGCTTGCTTTGGGAGTAAAGATTTGACTCACTCATCATCTCAAATCACAAAATTGTGCTAAAGAAGCTCCTGATTTGCTTCTAGGATGTTGGAATTGGCTAAGACAAGATTGCCTCCAGTTTTCAAGGAGGAGCTTTTGCATACCCCAATTATAAGAAATAGTTATCCAAGTAAGTCATCTCCTTGCAGAAGTATTCACACTTGAAGAGCATCACAAAAAGCCCTGCCTTGTAAAAATCGGCTATTTTGGTTTAATATCTTTGGCGTGTTGCTCATAAGTAGGTGAATAAATCAGTATGTCATAAGTGTAGGCAACGGCTTAAGAACCGTAGGTCGCCTAGGAATCATCAATGAGATTCTGGAATCTTTCTAGGGCGTTCCCATCCCAAAGTGCATCCCTTCAAACTGTAAAATCTTTTGTTTATTCTGGGTGGCTGTTAGCCAATCCTGCCCTTCCATGACCCATACTAAGTTAAAAATGTTGACCAAATCAAGATTGGAGAATACTCAAATCTTTATAGCATAATATAAAATAAAATTTATCATGGGCAGTGAGTAGAGGTCCAGGACAAATACATTTTCATAGACATTGTCAACATAGAGGCTCATGGAACCATCCATCTTCTGGAAAAAAGATGACTTGTGATGCAATAAGGGAGGAATCTTTAAAAAGATCCCGAAATACTCCAACCTTTCGTCCATCCATATTCTCAGGGCTATATCCTTTAAATAAGTGTAAGGGTAAAGAAGCAGTTAATCTTGAATAGATGCACATTTAATTGAAATGTTAAATCATATTTTGTGGGAGGCGGAAGTTTAAAAGCCTGGCTCATGTCATAAAAATCCTTGTAAGGTGAGAGAAAAAAGATGAAAGTCCAGTGGAAGGTCCATAGAGAGAGATGAAGACTCTGTTTTTAAGAAGTAGAGAGGCTTCAGGACTGAGAGTTTCAATCAAGGAAAGTCCCTAACTGAGCCCACTGTTGGTATAATGAAGATAGATTTAAGGTCCAGATTTTTATTCACCTGCTGGTGACGCTACCAACCCACCTCCATGGTCACCCGGTATAACAGGTCGCTTACTGCCAAGAACTATCATAAAATCAGATATCATGGATATTAATCTGCACTGGACGTCATGCCATGTGGCATTTTAAGGGCTCAGATGAAGATCCTAGTATCAGATAAAACATATCTGTTTATGGATCTAAGGATTTTTCAACACCAAAGTCCATGAAATTTCCAGTTACTCCATGTACAGGAGAGACCTGCACGATAATCTTATGTGTGACCCAGTCCAGGATGTATGTGGAAAAAAGAGTTATGCTGATATTCTTTATGGCGCATCAAGAGTGAGAGATCAGTGGGGGTAGGAGTTAAGCCATTGTTAAGTAAGTAGCCTTTAGTAGCTAGTGGTGTGCTGCATACCCTCTAAGAGGCTACTTTCATTATTCTCCTGGTCATACGTCAAAGTGGTATCCTTGTGGTTCAAGACTTCAATTTTTTCTTTCTAATCCAAGGTGGACAAGGAGCCAGGATTCAAAGCTTTAGAGAAATCAAGTGGAATAAAGAACAAGAATCCACAGTCAAGGAGGTTTAAGAAATGGGACCATAGGACTGTTTGCCTACGCTGCTTGCCCTCTGAGAGATCTGCTGAAGCTCTTAGTTAAAGATCAAAGTAGGGTGCTTGGCTTTCAAGACCTTAATTCAATTTCTCTTCATCAGACAGGGAGAAAGGTCCATGGTATAAAGCATCAGTCATATTTTATTGGCCACATGCATTGATGCTACTGCAACTTCAGACAAGCTTTTCCCAGAACCCTTACCCCAGGGGTCAAGGGTTGGGCCTTTCAAAGGCGCTGTATTAAACTTGAGGGGGTAGTATACCTGGAAGATGAAAGAACAGTCACTAGCGATGTTGTTTTTGGAAGGGCTTGTCCCTAATTAAACGCGCCATAGCAAAGGCAACATATAAGGATACAGGTAGCGAGCCCCAGGAAGGATGACTCGCGGAGGTTAAGTCTAAGGCAGAAAAAAGACTTTAAAACGCAATTTCAGGAGGTACTTTATACATGAGGAACAGAGCAGCAAAAGCTACAACACAAGCAAGCAATCCTAAGACTCTTAAGCCAAGGTAAAGAGGAGGAAAAGGAGACAGGCTTCAGATTCTGGAGCTTATAGGCTGAGTAAATAAGGCAAACAAAGGTATGGGTTTACCATTTTGATTGAGGAGCGTAACACTTCATGCACTCAGTGATGATCATCCCCTTCAAGAACATCTAGGAGAGCCACACTCCCTTGAGCATTAATGGTATCAGTTGTTTTACAACTTCCACCAGCAAACCGCACCTGAAGCTCAGCCTGGCATCCAAGACTTGAATTTCTAATTCAGTGGAGTGGACTATAGGGACTATAACAAAGTGAAGTTTACCACAGAAGCATTACTATATGTTGTATCATTGGTGCAGTTTTGCATACTGTCAGAGCCTTCTTAAAGTCCTGGATAATGTAAACTAGAGACCAAATGAATAAACCCAAGTCAAAAGTAGAGCTATGCTTCATAGTAAACAAATAGTGATCACCTTTCCTGTTCCAGAGATGAGGGCTATAACGCCAAAGGTTATAGGTTTATTATGTCATAGATAAAGTCGATTAGAATAACCTGGCTTCCAGTCTGGGTACATTAGCAATTAGAGGAAATCTCAGAATGCCTGAGGCTCAGCTGTCCTAACAACTTTTAGTAGGGACATTCTAGGGTTCAAGTGAGTAAATAAGACTTTTAGAAGTGTACCAAGGCAAACTCTCTTTAACCGCTCAAAGTCACTTTTGAGCAATTTTAAATTTAAGTTTATTTATCTACAGCCATCTGCCCAAAAACCTATTCTTTGATGTCCTTGGCTCTGCCGCCTGCCACCCCAGTGTGAAGTAGCAGTGCACCCCCACCTAGCGTTTTCCGCCCTGCAGGCAAGCGCGTTCAGATGGGTTCAAACAGCCCGCCCACTGCTTCCAACCGTTTTGTCCCCCCACGGGACTTAGCGCTCCACCTGGCGCGCGTCCACCCTTCTCGCCCCCATCCTCTCGCCCTCCCTCGCTCTGCTATCCGCTATTGCCTCAGAATGGACTATGGGCGTTTGTTCCCATATGCCGATAAGGCAATTATTGACCTAACCACTACAGCCTTTGCGCCAGCTGGCTTTATAGACTTCCGCCCTTTTAAGGGCTACTTTGACGTTGGGTTCCAATCTGAGGAGGATGCTGAAGCGGCAGCACAAACTCCTCTAATTTATAAAAAAAAACCCATTCCCACAACCCGTACTCGCCTCCCTTCAGACACCACGCTAGTGGTATCCTTTGCAAATCTCCCATCCCACCTTCCACCCCAGGTTTTGTATGACCAGTTGGTCGCGGGGCTCATGGCTTATGGCACTCAGCCCAACCTCATCTTTGCCATTCCATCTGGTGCAGAACGCCTTGCTGCTCCTCGTGCAACAGCCACCATCATACCACACCACCCTACCATAGCCCAACAAATCCCATCCCGCGCTAGTGTGGCTGCAGCGCCAGATCATTTCTTTTGGGCTCAGGTCGATAATGGTAGGCAGATTTGTTCCCTCTGCTTTGGCATCGACCATGCAAAAAGAGCGTGCCCTAAGGCCAAATCCGCTGATGCAACTTCTGAGCCCCCCTCTGGAGGTTCAGTATGGGGCACTTTGCTGCCCCCTCCCACCCTCCAATCTCGTTCAGTGGGCCCACATGGAAAATCAGCCCCACCCAAAACCTCTATCCTCACTCTCCCACCTAAATCTAAGCCAGCCAATCAGAGCAATGCTTGGACCAACATTCACACCCAAGCAGCTGCCCATTCGCCCAATCCTACCCACTCAAATTTAAATGCCACTATTCCAGTGAACCAAAATCCATGGGATCTATTGGCTGAAACTGACGAATCAGGTAATATCCTCATTAGTAAGCATACAGGTCAACCTCTCTGCCATGGCGATTATGGTCGGGCAGAATTTTTCCTTCCCGACTTCAATGAAACCCCTACCCCTCGCCATTTCGCTCCTCTACCCAATACAGCCCCCTTCCAAAGTGACCACCAGCTCGCCTTAGCTGCGGTGGCCTCTCCTCATTGCCCAAAACTACGCACTGCGGTGGCCCAGTCAGTGGCTCAGCTCCAGCATGGCCTGCCCACCATCTTCTTCCCCCCGACTTCCCTGAATCTCCCTGCAGTGACATCTCAAAACTATTTGATGATGCTGAAATCGCTGTTATGAATGTCGCAACGCTTGCTTCATTCAACCCCTCAGCCAAAATCACCCGCCACAGTATCTCCCTTTTCACCCAACTGCCTGAAGCCCGCAAAGAAGCTGAAGTTCTCCTCGCAGCTTTTGTTGAAACACTTTCCCATCATTATCTTGATGCAGAAGTGGAAAACTCCTACTACGCTGACCTCAGCCCCCACTATGCAGATGCCCCAACGCCCTGGCTCTCTGCTCTGATCTGGTACTGTAACCAACACCCCTTGTTGAGGTGGGTCTTTCTGAAATCCAACCCCCAACCCCTCCTCACCCTCTGCCATGGTGGGTTAGGCAGTTTCTGCTTCCCACCTGGTTAGTAGTTTGTTTTGCCGTTTTGAGTGTTGTGATCGGTACTGTTTGTCCCCTGGTCAGCATACCTCGAATAAATCTAGAAGTGTACCAAGGCTCTCAATAAAAACTAAATGGCTGATATGGGGCTGCCGTGGGTTTTGCTTAGGCAACAACCATTTGGGTGGTAGAGTCATGAAGTATAACAACTCTTTTGTTTTATGCAGTTGCTGGCCTTTTTTACAGCTACATAAAAACTAGATTAACTTTAGGCTGCAAAAATACCAAGTCCATTCCAAATAGCGTGTTATGATTCAATTTGACAAATTTCTCAAGCAATATTGTCATCCATATTAACGTTTAGATTAATCTCTATGTTCATTTTGATTTTTTCTGATTTAGTTTGATATGTTGCACAGTGTCAGCGGCGGCAGCAGGATGTTAGAGAGCAAATCCCCTATGCTCACAGAGATGGGAGACACCTGGTAATTATGCTTTTGATCCCTTAAGTTTGCACTCAAGTAGAATGGCCAATCAGATAATTGTTATCGCAAAGAAGCATGCCAGAGTAGGGTTAGTATAACCACTTGGGGTCAGATTGTGATGAACCAGTAATAGTTAGAGGGTGCAAGTCCATATTGATGGGGTATTTAGCATGCGCAGTGTATTGGTGGTCATGGTCAGGGGCATATCCTTTCATATACTTGACAATGATGCATAAAGTTATTTTATAAAATATTGGTGTTCCCGTTCAATGTAAATCACTACTACAACAAAAATGGCAGCATGTTTTGCAGGTTTGATGGCAAAAATAAAAAATATTGCAGCAGGTGAATTCTGCAGATAATAAGCTATGAAATTGAGGCTTATACTAAAGATGGTCTAATCAGAGAATAAACCAGCAACAGACTCTAGAAGGGCTGATGTCTTTGCAGGAGGAGGATGAAAGTCGTAAAAAAGCCTAAGAATTGAACTGGTCAGGGTGCTCACGAGGCAGAATATGATTGGATGGACTAGGAAGATAGTATAGGGTGGAGAAATTCTTTAATAGTTTTTAGTGTTTCCTAAAGAGTTCTGGGTATGGGTCTGTGGATCAATTAGGAATAATGTTGATAGGCCAAATTCTGCATGAATTTAAACATATTTGTGGATAAGTGCAGATAGTTCTGCATGGATCCATTTTAACTAGCCGATTAGTTATTTTAGTTTTTAGGTAAATGTGGGCAACCTGAATTCTTGATACACGATTCCTTTCAATTGATTATATAAAATCCAGAGTTTTACCTCATTATAAGTTTTTTAGGTTTCAAAAAAATTTTCACTTTCTAATCTATCCTGATTAACTGGATAGATACAAAGTGAGTCTTAGGTACTTCTGAAAGCCCCTGAGCTATATTACCTCCCTTAAAGCTCAATGAATTTAATGAGGAAGAGTTTAAGGTGTATAGAAGTAGATCATTAGGGGGAAATCCTTTAACTCGCTACATTTACCACATGAGCCAGTTCAATTATATGGGATAATGGATTTAATGGAGCTTAGGACCCCTCTTATGTCTTAAAAGTGTACTTTTCTTAGTCCAGGTGAAAGAGGCTGATCCCCAAGACTTACATATATGAAGTTAGGATATTAATGGAAAGCAATCACTGACAACATCAGCATTAATAAAATATGTGTCATATGCGTTGTATTCAATTCATTGCCTTAAAAGTTTGTTTTTGACTCAATTCCACACACTTCTCCATACCACAATATGTCCTTTGACGTTGTTGTAAACTTCATGAGCATCTAAGGGGAGCTGATCTGTGTTAGTTTTGATTTTCTCATAAACTAAGTGGGTAGAAGCAGAATCAATAAATACTTATATAGTTATTGCAACTCTCTTATTCCTTGACAAACGCATAATTATATGACTTGGATGCCCACAGGTCTTATTGTATGACAACAGAAAGAACTTCATATGTGAAGTAGTCATGAAACTCATAGGCTTGGTTGGAGTTTGACAACAATTTATTACCTTCTTCTATACCTTTAATAAACGAGTTGAAAGAGTTAACTAAAATCTTTCTGGAATGATCATGAAGATGGCCACCAACTATACTATGAGTGCAATCTGCTGCTGGAATAGAATTTTTTGTATATTGCTTATGCTTCATTGAGCTATTGGGTAATCAACTTTATAAGCCTATATAGAAGATTTGCTTTGATATTCTTATTGGCCCTTATAGTCAAAGAAAATAAAGAGAAGCTTTATCAAAAATTACCAGCAATAGATAGCACCTTAGTGTGCTAAAATTCATTAGCAAGCTGGAAAGAACATTAAGAGCCAATTAGAAGCACGTAACAAGAATACTTCCTGCTACCTGAATGCCTATATAATCGGTAATACCTTTCTTTCTGCTTGACATCACTTTCAAGCAACTTAATTAGATGTTATTTGAAAATTAACGCCTCTGCACTACCTCTAAACCATACATCTATAATGTCCTTGGCTCCACTACTGGATGCTCCAATGTGGGACAGCATCAAAACCTCAATTAGCATATTCCGCCCAGCGGTAAGACACATTTAGACTTGGTTGAACAGCACTACCATTCCTCAGGTTGACTTATTCCTCCCAAATGTTTTGACCTACATCGCGCATGCTCCCAGGCTTTGCCTCAAACCTCCTGGTTTTTCCCAGGGCAACATGCAATTATTCCTTCAGGTCAAGTATATGAAACTTCTCCTATATGTAGGCAAAGAGATATTCAAATTAGCTCAGGCGGTGATAGGACCCCTGGATTAATAAATTCTGCCCTACATAGGGTATTTTGACTTAGTTTACACCCGTGAAGCTGATGCCACAACTGCGGTAACTATGCCCTGGTATTCCAGGGCACCCCTCTCCCCATAACTTGCACTTAGCTCACAGCAGATACCTCTATGGTGGTTCAATTCTATAGTTTGCCCACTCATCTTCCTCCCAAAGTGCTCCACAAGGAGCTGATGATTGGTTCAGCATCCTATGTCTAAACCCTATCCTACAGTTTTTGGTCCCAAATGGTGACACACAAAAGATTTGGGCCTTGTGCATTTACTACAATCTGCACTAATTCATATAAAATTTCCCTATCAATCCCTCTTGACCGTTTATCCCTTATGCCACTGACCATCTGTTCTGGGCCCACGAGGAGGGTGGCTAGACTATTTGTCCGTCCTGTTTAGAGCTAGATCACATATAACAAATGCTCCTTCATTGAGGCCTCCACGGGCTCCAGGACCACCTTCTCCTATAACCAAACTGCCACTTCCCCGTGACCTTTTTGTCTGGATTAAAAGCCTACCCCCCACTCTCCACCCAAGCCTGTTGCTGCAGCGGTTCTGAATTAGCTAATTAGGCCCCTCATCAGCCTATAAATTCATATACACAAGCTAATCAATACATTCTTGAATTTTGGTTTAATCTTAAACTTCCACCAAATTTCTACCCATACCTCAGTTTTATGCTAATGCTCTGATCCAGTTCAATCATATCCTTGGCTTGTTGATTGAGGTTTCTGAATCAGGGTGAATCGATTGAACCATACAGTCTTCTCCTCAAAAAAATTTTCTACCAATTATGACGCTTAATCTTCCCTCATTTTTATGCTCACCAGATGAACGTCACTGTAATTAAATTGAAACCAGCTAACTTTTAAAGAGGCTGCCGCGCCCAACTGTACAGTCCTCCACAAAGCTGTCATAAATCAGTAGCAATGCTTGCAGCTATTTTTCCTCCTCCCAAATATCCCATCTAGCTTTTCCCCTTTGGGCAAACGCGATCTCTTGAACATGTAAAAAAACTTAATAAATCTATCCAGATTGTTGTAAGGTACTTTAGGCTCAAATGCTATTACCTGCACCAATTTACAAGTTTGTTAAGCTCTCCTAAGATCACCTCCAAGCTAAAGAAGCTTTTGCTATTTATTTATAACCCTAATCATGCGCGTCTGTTTTTTATAGATCTCACAGAAGGAATCTCAAACTGCTTATGATGATGCACCATGCCCTTTCTCTCAGCCTTAGCATGTACTTTACTCTAGGATGAGGAATACAAAACTGAGGATGAGTTCCACATCCCCCTCCCTTTCTGCCATGGTCAGATAAACAGTCTCCGCTTTCCTTATTAGTTGGTTGTGGCTTTTAGTTTTTTTTTTCTCAAAATGCTCACTTTAGGAGTTTTGGCCCATTTGGTTAAGGTTTTATTAATAGCTCTTTAAGGAATTAATAAAGTCCATCCCCTACTTAGTTTGCCTCAAATAGAAATATAAAATTATTTGTAAAGTACTCTTTGGTTTTTTTATAATAAGCAATTGAGATAAGCTTCAAGCATCTTGGACAGTTAAGTCGAATCCTTACCCTAGAGGCACCTAGTATTCCTATTATGCTATAGTAACTTAAGTCTTATACAATCTAATGCATGCCTAGTACCTCAAGTTTTACCCCATGTCACCTCTTGAGATGGTGATGTCACAGATACCACTCAAGAGTTTACTTTCTCTCCCAGTCATCTACGTGACCCTAATTTGCATTTAGTTTTATAAAATAAAATATTGAGATCAATTTATATTGATAGATTTTATAAGGAAGCTTACTGTAAAAACAGCCTACAGTTGACCCTGGGCAATCCGCTTGTTATGTTAATAAGTTTTTTAGCTTAACAACTAAATTATAGGGGAGCTAACAACAAGTTAATATATGACTAAAATCTAAATTGTCTAACCAAGATTATAATCAATAAGGTTTAACTGATATGCTTAAACTAATAGAATTACCAAAAAATAAGTGTGTCCACTATTGATGATGCCTTTTGACCAAATCAATGATATATATTGCCATTATTTATCACACCTTTATAGCCTAAATCACTTTCCTGGAAAAGGCACGCTTATAAATGCAAACTCTGGTAATATTGAAACAAAAATGGAATACCAATATTCTCTTAGATTACTTAATTTCTATAAATTTTATTCAATATGTTAAATTCAGTTTTTAAAGCTAAATTCTATTTTAAGTTGAATTTAGAATATATAATTCTTTGTTCTGTATTTGTTTATAGTCCTTGGTATATACAGCGCAAAGAATAAATATAATAAATGAAAAGCTAGAACTTCAATTCTCTCTACTCCGTTTAAAGAGCAAAACAACCAACTTAAACTACTTTCTAGGAGTTGAGTGAGCCTAAAGAAAACTGTGCAACAGGCATGTGAATCTTAACTCTCCTAGCTACAGATTAAGACTACAAGGCGACACTGTGCCATCAAGGATTTGTTCATGATGGATGGATAAGGGGGTTTAATTTTTTTCAAGAATAGAAGATGTGACATGGTGTTTTGGGTGTTTTCAAAAACTACCATAGTCGATGGTTTGGCCAGAAGTTCCCACCTTAGCCTTTCTATAAGAAAAACTAAATGGTAGGCACTTTCCAAAACCATAATACTTAACATATCTGTCATTTTTTAATCAGACTAATAAAACTTGTTATTTTTACCAAAACATAAGGAAAAATCTTTTAACAATAATTAACACCTTATCATTAGCAGAATGTTGGGAATTGTGTGGTGCTAAGGAAGTGAATTACTAAGCTATAATATCAAGTTTGAACGCCAATTTAAATTCAAAATGGTTAGTGTTGGTATTGACAGTATTCATGATAAATCAAATGATCCTTGATTGATGGATATCTTACAATCCATTCAAGAACCCATCATCACAAAGTAACCCTACAAAATTGTCACAAGCAATAAATTTCAAACTATGCCGTCAAAAGCCAAACCCCTTCCAAATCTGCTGAGGCAATTTTTGAATATTTTGCCATTTGGGGATCGCTAAATCACCCAAACCAATCAGTACCAATTGTGCCCCAAAAAATCTTTTGCATTCCGCCAATTTGCCCCAAAATTTACCATATTCCCTACGACCCCAAACCTCAACTAAATCCTATAAGTAATCCTAATCCAAAAAATAAAGGGATCTTTGTTTTTATCCAAATTTTTAGCCTAGTAAATATTAGTGATCTTCCTGTTTACAATAACTGTGATTTTATTTGGTTACAGCTAAAGCTGCCAAGAGATTGCCCTAATGAAACTAAAGTCTGATAGGTGTTAACGCTGGGCTATTAGCAACTATTAATTTTATAGCCTTTGAAATACCTGGCTTTGAAAATTAACAAAAAAAACTCAACATTGTTGCTCCTTGCCAAATTTTTCTAAGGCTACCAGGTGTTACATATCTTCAAAGTTCAGCCCAGCAACCTTAAACTCTACCGCCATGGAGGAGAAAAATATATTTATGTAGTGAACCACCTGTTAATGAAGGGTATAACGCTTACATCAGTGTCTTCAGAAAGCAGCTGCTAAAAGTTTCTTGGGGCCATGGATGAAATTGAAGGGGAGTCCCTTGATTAATATCTGACCCTAAGCTCTTTAACAGTAAATTTAATTTTCTGACTGCCAAAATGGCGAGCAAGGCCACCGAGATTGAACATCTCCACCGCCTCTTAGGCACCAAAGCACCACTTAAGCATGTCAATACATGCTATTCCCACATTCAGGATGATATGGACGAATTACGCCGGCAGGTTGAGGAGGCTACTTCTCCAACTGTCCTAGGCACCATGAAGTTCTCTAAGGCTGGCCCGTCCCCTCGTCCTGCTATCCACGTCCTTCTTGAACATATTGGATATTTCAAGACCACGTTTAAAAAAAGTTTGTGTCTGAAGGTGAAGTCATCATTCCACCTGTACATTTATTTAAAAGCAATGGAAGGCGCTACCAATTGCCAAAAGTGTCAGCACATGCAGACCTGCAACAATAGTAAGTCTCAACAAATCATGATGCCCTACTTCAAGAAGTATGCAACCTAGATGGAGTTAAATAATGCCCTCCATAAATAATTTGGCAGCAACCTATCACTGTCCAGACACAGCAGGTGTTTATTTGGATACACCTTAAGCATAAAGAAATCAACCTTGAGTTTGCTGAGCAGTTCTATCATGAAGCTCAGTTCCTTGACTCCTATGATAAGGTTAACTTAGATTAAGCTACCAGCGCTGTCTTCTCTGCGTTCAAGCATAACCTGAACCTCGTGCTGTAATTCCAAAATGTGAAAATGTTTTCACATCCATATTTGATATCAAGAAATCCATCAGTGAGTTTCCTGAGAGTGAAATGCGCCAAGACCTTACCAATGGGAGTTAGGGCCCCAATAATGCTGTAGGACAGCCCCAGTGACCTAAACCTCGCTGTGACACTTGTGTTTGCTGTGGGAGCTTCAGTCATCAAGAAGTCACATATTGGAAAAAAGGCTGAGGAGGCGGGAAAAGTGGAGTCAGATTAGGGTGCAACACACCTTTTGCTGATGACCCTGAGCCTCAGGTTACAGCCGTTGTATACTCCTATTGAGTGTTGTAACCTAACCCCACCTGACATGGTGAAGTTTGCCAACTTGATAAATTCCAATAAAATTTAAATTCTTATGTTGCCCATTCTGGACTACTTTTTGCCAGGGAATTCTAGTTATTTAAACCCCCATTTTGGCACTGAGGTTACTCATGTCAATGTAGTTGTCCAAAAGGTAAAGATCCTAATTATAGTTGATACTGGGCTGACAGTGAATTTCAACTACTCTCATCTTGTAAAGAAGATAAAATTTGAGCTAGATCAAAACCACACTATGGGTTATGTGCGGCGGGGCCCCATCAGACTTTCTCCATGAGTGCTTATTCCATTCGACTACTTTAATTTGGATCCCTAGTTGTGAAGTGCTTGGCAGTTGTATTAGAGAATGACAGTTATGTCCTTCTCATTGATACCCAAATTTCTATCAAATTTGATATTAGTAGTAGTTGTATAAATTTGTAATTCTCTATCCTAGGATACCTCAAATTTTGGTAGATAAGGACGCCCTTAAAGGGAAGGAAATTGGACCTTGAATTTGTTTGTTACTTTTCTCTCTCGTTGCAAACACTTTTGCAACAAAATTTAATTCAAGTCTGGTAGGAGTTTGATAATTTTCCTGAGGAGATTAGTTGGCGCCCAATGTTGGGGAGCAGTTTGGCGAGTAAGGTCAAGGGCACAGGTGTTGGCCTCATGTCATCCAAATTTCGCAAACGCCCTGGTGAGCCTGGGGGAATAGATACACTTAATAAAAAACTGGCAGTAACCATTTCCCCAGAAATTTTATCTTGGCAAGCGCGATGCAACCAGAGCATCAATATGCCACACTCCCAGACACTCTCATTGGTGGAACACAGGGTGTGGGTATTCCTGGATGTTCAGCAGATGATGCTTTGAGAGAAGTTTTGTGGGGATGTACACAATCATTTCCCAAATGTGGTGTACGTCACACCCCATTCCATGCCACGAGGTTGGCTGGATCATGGCTTTGAGAGTAAGCAAGCGGCGGATGAAGCCACAATGGTGTGCATCATAGTAGACCTCCCAGATGGTCAGCGGGTTGTTGAAACTAAGCGCACCCAAAAAACAATCAAATAAAATTTTTGTAACTTTCGACTTTCTGCCCACTATAGTCAAACGCACCATACTCAAACACCAACTGAAGGCCAGGCTCACCATATACAGTGAAATATAATCCTTCAAAATGCAGCTCTTTACGCTAATGCCAAACCTTTGCACAGGCAAAGAAATTGGTTCCTAATCCCAGCTGAGGGGATAGCGAAGGATCTTACCCAGATCCCGCACACCACTTTTGTCAACATTGATGGCCATGACACCCACCCTTTCAGGGTCACCGTGGACAGCGCACCTCCCATCTGTGCATTCTTTAACACTTTTGGCCACAAGGCCCACACCTGCCCCGCCAAGGAGGGCATTACATATCAAGAGTTCCCCTTGGATTCAATGGGCGGTGGAGAAGCCCACTATGAACTGACATCTGACACAAAGGCAGCCTTGCCGTGGGGAGCGCAAGGGTGCTACATCCTAGTAAAACCAATATCCCCACAAGAGTGGAAGAAGGGAAAACAGGCCCGCAAGGTGTGCCAAGGAGGCGGCCAAGACTGCTTCTGCAATCCTGCCATCCCAGCTCCAGGAGGACATCGAGACTTTTGTGGTGGAAGCAGCTTTTGAATCCCTTGACCAATCATATTGGGATGCCCAAGCCAAATGGACCACCCAAGCTGAACTCCCGATGAGCAAGTCATTTTCACCTGACCAATGAGCAAGCATCAATTTGGACCTAATTGGTCACCAACTTTCCTAATGACAATCCACTTCCATGTGATGGTGCACCTCAAATGCTCACATCGCAAAAATCTTGTCTCACAGCGGGGAAAAAAGTGAAGGCAAAAGCCAACGTGAACCCAACTGCTAAAGCTACCCATTCCATTGATTACACAGTAGCATCACATACCTGAGGCGCCAACAAGTGCCATGAAGAACAAGAGAAGGCTGAAGGGCTTGGGTGCCCTTCCCCTCACACCTAAGGTGTGATGGGGGGAGCCTTTACTTTATGGATGTTGAACATTGATGGACTCAAGGCCTCGCTGTCCTTGGCTAGGAAACTGAGTTTTTTACAAAATAATCTAACTGTGGACATCCTGGCCATTCAGGAAACCCACTGTCCGCGTGGTTCTGAGGAAACATGGAAATCCATGCTCCTCCCTTATCTCTCCTTATGGTTTAAGCACTGTGGGGTGCTAGTTCAATTAAACAAAAATTTTAAATTTATATCATCAGGCTCATTCCTTTACGGCTGCATCCTTGTTGTCACTTTATTGTGGGATGACAAAGTGTACGCTATCACAAACGTTTATGCCCCAACCTGTGAACAAGAATGTCAAGAATTTTTCTTGTCAGTCAATTCCATTCCGTTGCCCCCAGACCCTTTCATCGTTGGTGATATGAACTTCTGGTTGAGCTCATCCACAGACCGCTGACCCTCATCACCTACGCCCACACAGGGGCACGTAGAACTCTGCGTTCTCAAAGCCACCCTAGGGTTGGTCGGTACTTTGCTGCGTCATGCTCTGCTACTCAAAATCATGTCGCACCCCCACATCCACAATGGCCAGTTAAGGTCCATGTCCCCATCGACCTTATCCTCACGTTGTTAATATTTTGTACCCAAATTTCCTATTTTACCACGACAAAAATTGATTTCTCTGACCACAGGATGGTATTTTTCTCCTTCTGTATATCCAACCCAGCGGCTCAGGCTAAAAAATGGTGTAAATTTCGCCTGGCCGAAATTGTGTCACCAAGATTTTCCTTGTGAGTGGAATCCATGACCATGGCTCCAGAGTTTGTCACACCATTTTGTGCAGATCCAATTTCCACATGGTCTACCTTCAAGGCAAGCACAAACCTCCAGGCTCACCACCTTTCCTCCCTCTGCTCACAGTCCACCTCGGCGGTCATTTTACGCGCTCTGGCAGAGTTGGACCACCTGGAGTCCAACGTCCCAGCCATGGGCTACAGCCCAGCTTGGGGTCGCAAGTGGGTGGAAGTATCCGCCCACCTTAATGCTCTAGTGAGACAACACAAGCATTGAGTTTGTGTTCAGTACAAAGCTAAACACATTTCAGCAGGAGACACATGCTCCTCTTACTTTTTCTGAAAATACTTTGCACCGCGCCAGAGCTTGGCTTGCATACAGGTGCGAAGGCCAGACAATTCCATAGTGGATATGCCAGCCAAAGTGGCAATCAAAATACAAAACTATTACTCCAAGTTGTATCGAATTAAACCAATTCAGCCGGCTGAAATGACAAATTTTCTTAATAGTGCACACATCTGCATCATTTCCCATTTCCCAGAGTTAATAAATTTGATTACTTGGGACGAACTTTGGTCTGCCATTCGTGGTGCACCGTATAGGAAATGCCCAGGCTTAGACGGCATACCTTATGAGTTCTATAAGAAGTATTCCAAGGATTTATCCCCATTGCTGCTTGCTTCTCTTAACCAAAGCCTTTTGGAAACGCGCCTCCTACCAGGAGGGCAAAAGGCCTGCACCATTACAGTGTTCAAAAAAGGTGATAAACTGGACTTGTCCAACTGGCGCCCCATTTCTTTCACCAACACTGATACTAAATTTTTTATTAAAATCATGGCTAACCGTCTAGGGATTACTGCCTCTGCTCTCTTCTCCCCTAAACAATTCTGTTTCATACCCAGAAGGTCGATTTTGGACAACATAAACACTGTAGCCAACGTCTGTTAGTCCACGGCCTCTGGTGCACTTGTGTTTTAGACCAACAGAAGACCTATGCTAGAGTTAACTGGTATTACCTCAGGACCTGCCTCCACCAGTTCCACCTACCCCCTCGCTTCATCGATTGGGTGATGCTGCTAACAGAATCCACCATAATGGCTGTGCGTGTCCCAGGCTTTCTCAAAGATGTAGTCCGCCCTCAAAGGGGTCTAAGCCAAGGGGACCCTCTTAGCCCACTCTTGTATAACTTCAGCCTTGACCCACTTCTTTGAAATGTGAATGCCCGCCTTACTGGGGTTCATGTGCAAGGCCAAGCCCCAGTCAAGATGTTGGCTCCTGCTGATGATTGTGTGGTTGGGGTGTCTAATAATCATGATGCACGCGCGCTTGAAGCCATTATCCAAGTTTACTCCAGGGTAAGTAATGCTGCACTCAACGCCTCCAAAACCGAAATCATTCTCCTTGGTCGGTGTCAAGCCCTCTGGGCCCCAGCGCCCTGTTTCCTATCCGCCCCTTCAGCTAGCTCACGAGTTAGCTTGCCCTGCCCACCTCACACCGCCCCGCTTGTGCTCCCCTTTGTGCCAAGCCCCACATGTGCCCTGTCCTCCATTTGGGGGTGTGGCTGGAGGCAGGTGGGTACGCCTCAACAGTAATGGAAAACCATATTCTGGACAATGTGATGAACCACATAGTTTCCCTCAGAGCCCATCAGACTTCCCTTACAGGCAGGGTAGTTCTAGCCAACTCAATGCTCCTCTCCTAAGTTTGGTTTGGGGCCCACGCCATCGCTTTTTCCCCAAGTTTCTTCAAATCACCGTATGCCCTTTTTCAATGGTGGCTTTGGTATGGTCGCCCACTGCCAGTGCGCCTGGATGTTGTTTGGCCCTCGCCATTAAGGTGGTATAGCCTGCTCAACTTTGAGGCTCATGCTGCCAAAATTTTTGGCACCTGGATTGATGCCATTACCAACCCTGCAATTTCAGCCCAATACTGGTCCCACATGGCCCGCTCCAATTTCTCCCGCGCCCTAGGCCTCACCAACCCATCCCACCCACACTCTCTGTTGTAGTATCTGGCTTCCCATCCTTCAGCAGCGGGCCCATATGGGATGTCACCCCACTTCAAAAGGATCCTCCTCTCCATGCGGAGCGCTGAGTGGAGGATTCTCATTAGTGGGCACACCTCCCAGAGGGGGCGCCCCTCTCCTCGGTCCATCCAGGAGGTACAGGGACTTCCCATTCTGAATGGGGTGATACCCATGATGCCACATCCCTTGTCAAGGGTGGAATACCTGGACATGGTGGACATCCCCTATCCCCTTGATACCCAGAGTACCATTTGGAAGTACGCCCATCACCCTCTTCTGCATCCTCATATCCATTCCCATGTGTGGCACTTCTTGAGATGGGTATACTGTACTGCCAAACGCTCTAACGCTTTGCAATCATCCTGTGTCATGTGTGACCATTATGGAACGCTGTTTCACCGCCTTGATTAGTGCCCTCCATCTAAAGCAATATGGCGTGAGGTGCAACGTCTGCTTTGCCAGTATCAGGCACAGCCCTTCAGTCTGTCTAGGTACATGTTTGCTTTGTCAATGGCCTCAACTCTCCCACCCTCCCTTTGTTCCTTGGCTGTTGCAATTGCTAAGTGGACTACCCACACGATTGTCTTGGATTCCATCTCAGGCTCCAACCCCACCCTCCAGGAAGCTGTACGCCAGTTCAGGTCTCACCTAGTGGACCACTTTAAAGCGTGGATGTTCAGATACCTCTCACCACGTCACCGCCAGTTGATCTCATCCTGGTTCCCAGTTTGGTTCATCAACTCAGACCCCTTCCTCCACACGTGCTCAATAGTGGCGCCTGCCCCTATAACGTGACCCCCCTCCCAGTATTGGCGTTCCCGCTGGCAACAGGAGATAGAATTGGCTTCTCTGGGGTGCCCTCCTCTTGCAGGAGTTTTGTTCTTCTATGGTGCCTTATCAAAAGTGTCCATCCCCTGGTTGGCCTTCCCCACAATAAATTTAAAATTGGATTTTGTTTGTTAGAACATCTGACCTTTGCTGAGTGGAAAGGGTATTGAGTCGTTGGTCTGAAAGCAAAATGCTCCTCCCAGCGCTAACGCTCAGGAGCGGATGGCTGTATAATCCAATAATTAGGTTTTTGTACCCCCAAAGTTGCAAATGCTGATGGACAATAGTTCCAAGTTTTGATTCTGGCAGATCATTTGTTATATATTAGTGGGGAGACTAATTGGGTATATGTGAGCCTCTTACCTACCCAGGGTTGTTGTATCCTGCCTATCAAGGGCTTTCAACTGTATTGATCAAAAATTTCACAGATCAATTCATGCAAATAACTCAAAGCTAATCTGTCGCCTATTTTTAAACCCTGTTTGAGGATCAAATTGATCCTTTATGGGTTCATGAATTTTCACGACTTAGGAATCAGTGAGAACATTACCATCAGCCATGGTGAAGTGCAAATAGGTGATACTTTAACCTATGATCAGCAGCGGCAAGCAGATGTGCTAATAAAGGAAAATGTCATTATTTTAAGAAGGTTCTGATAACTTTATCTTGATAAAAGGGTTGCAACATAGAGTGCTTATGGGTGACTCCCCCTGTTCAATGTTCAACCCCACCAAAAGTCAAAGGCGGAAGAAGCCTAGGTGGTGAAAGAACTAAAATAATTATTGGATGCTGATTTTCTCAAGCCTTCCAAAAGTCCATGGCCTCGCTCTTTCTTGCTTCTATGCAAAGGGGATGGGGGCTATCAGGTATTAATGGACTACCACTTACTGAATTCTATTACTTGGAAAATAATTATCTGTAATCCTGGATTGATGACTCCTTACGCCTCCTAGCTGGATCCCAATTTTTGCTGTGTATCTTGCTATTGGCTACTGGCAGATCAATTTTGCGGTGGATGATCGGAGGAAAGTACCCTCATATAAAGTGAGGGGCTATTTGAACCTATGAGGATGCCACAACAACTATCTAACGCTCCAGCCACTTTCCAAAAGGTTATAGATGGCTTATTAGGAGACTTGAATATGTCCTGTGTGTTAGTATATCTTGATGATGTGACTGTTTCTCCTGCACTTTAGATAAAAGTCTCACTAGTTTGAGAGAGGATATAATGTCTCCTCTTGGTGTTGCTGAAGTTGAAACCTGCCAAATGTTGCTTTTCTAAACGGATATGGAATTCCTTGGCCACATTGTTACCCAGCAAGGGATTTCGCCGTTTCTTAACGACTGGTTACCATTAAGAAAATGGCACGGCACTCCAGCTTACGCTATATTCAGGTGTTCCTCAGGATGGTCAGTTATCATGGACAGTTTTTCCCACTTTGCTGAGTATGCAAAACCATTTACATATCTACATCACAAGGAGATTACATTCCAATGGGAAGAAACTCAACAACAAGCTTTTGACATCCTAAGGAAAGCCCTCACAACCGCTCCTCTGCTAATACATCCTTAGTTTAACAAATCATTTAATCTTTTTACTGACACTAGCGATGTGAATGTTAAGGCCATCTTGGCGCAACTTAATGCAAAACAAGTTGGTCACCTTATAGAAAACATCAGTAAAATTTTAATTTTGGTGGGAAGGAACTACAAAATCATCTTTTTCAAGTGCTTAGCGGTTTTACTTACTATAAATCACTTCCATCCTTTCCTATTTTGGTAATTTATTTTACAGTTACCACAGATCATGCCTCACTATGATGGCTACCGCAAATGAAGGACCCAGATGTGCAGCTGGACTTCTGGTCCCTCAAAATATAAAGTTGTGGCTTTAACAACATTCATCATGTGGGAATGATACACTAGAATGCTGACAGATTATCTCGCCTGCTAATATTGACCCTATATGCCTTTGAAAAAGAGCAGATTTATGACCTTATTGAGAACTTAAAAGAATGGAGTTAATAGACCCCAACTGTGCAGCAAATACTAACAAAAATGACCGAGAGGTCTAAGATAGATGACGGACTTTTATATAAACAAGTTAAACCTCTTGGTTGCTGTATGTCCGTCCTTCTGCTAGAATGTAAACTGCTCTGGAAAATTCTTTAACTTTAAGACATGGTACTGTTGAAACCCCATCAGTGGTTGTTAGAGCGGTTTTTTTGGGAAGGTATGATTGAGACAATTCAAGGCATTATTAATTACTGTCTTACTTGTACTTGGCAGAAACCTCCCGATTTTCTGTATCAACCTCAAGTTGGGGGCCCCATAACCCTTTGCTACTGTTAGCATTGACGTAGTCAGTCCTCTACCTACAGTGATGTATGGCCACAATTATATCATACTGGCGGTTGAACATTTCGCTAAATAAGTTGAAACTACCTCTGTTACCTCTCCCACCTCTAAAGCAACTGCGTCCGACCTACTTAAACAAGTCCTCACCCATCATGGTAGCCTGAAAGTGCTTCTGTCTGATAATGACGCCAACTTCATATCTTAAGTAATCGTGACCTCAACTCTTAAATGGCACTTGTTTCTCCTTCACTGTTCCCTATCACCTTGCTACCAATGGAGAAGTGGAGTGAGCGAATAGGACTCTAGTCACCATACTTTGCAAGATGGATCAATCCAACCCATCCATGTGGAATGAATACCTTCTGGAAGTATTTTTGGCATGCCACGTGAGTTATCATCAGGTTATTCAAATGTCGCCATTTAAAGCTCTATACGGTTGAGACCTAATCCTACCCTCAAGTGTGCAACCCATAATGGAAACCTCCGCCATGGAAACAGCTGAGATCGCAATGCAAAGTCTGGCAGATGATATACTTGGCTGCAAGCATAGCTTCCAAGTCCATGGGATTGTCAGCAAACGAGAGGTGGAACAAAGCAATTCACAAAAATCAATTTTTCCTGAATACCAGCTAGGTTATCTGATATTGTTCTACAACAACTGGCTAGGGGGCCAAGTCCATAAATTGGTACTCTATACTCTGGACCATTTTATGTAATATATAGGTGGGGACCGGAGTATTCTATTGATTCTGTCTAATCAGGATTTGTTGTAAATTGAGACTACTCCAGATTACTCCAAAGTTGTGTCACTCATCACAATGTCTTGAAAGAGGCATTGTTGGGATTAATAGGATTAGTTAAATCAGTGAGCCTAGACCAACAGATATCTTACAATTCATTCATGGACCCACCATTTGGAGAAACCTGCCATAATTGCCATGAATAATGAATCTCAAACTGAGTTATCAAAGGCTAGAACTTTTCTTAAATTCACTAAGACAATTCCTAAAAATCTTGCCAATTGAGGATCGCCTAAATCAGCTGAACCAATTGGCACCAATTGAAATTAACTAATTTTTTGCATTCCGCCAGTTTTCCCCAAAATAACCATATTCTCTATGACTCCAAAACTTGACTAAATCCTTTAAGTAACCCTAAATCCAACATGAAAGAATCTTCTTTTTTATTCTTACTTTTTCCTAAAGAATCTTAATGGACTACTTATTTAAAGTAACAGTGAGTTTCGTTGGTTACATTAGAGCTGCCAAGAGATTGCCTCGAAAAAACAATACTCTGCTATATTATTACGCTGGGCTATCAGCAACTAATATATGCATAGCCTTTGATTAACCTGGCCTTTGAACTTAAACAAAGAAACAAAACTGTGGGTATTACTGCTTCAGGCGATTCTCTGTAGTACTAATATCAGCTGAGATTCTAAAGTTATTCTCAAGAGGCTTTGGTAAGTTTGGATTGTCAAAAATCAGTTTCTTGCACTAATGTAATTATGTAATAGGTTTGATCTCCTTTACCGGAATTTTCTCCGAAATTAGACTTAACTTTAGCTTAGAAGATAAATTATTTTCACCTGGGGTTGTCCCAGGTGTCATTTTACAATGATGACGGCTTCTGACAGAGCCAAAGGTTGGAGAATGAAATGAGGACCCTGTTGTGAAGTTTCTTAATCCTAAGTCTGCATATAGTTATCTTTTTTCCTTTGTAGAACTCTACAGACTTTAAAATTGGTATGGGTTTAGGCTGATAAATAGGTTGGAGAAAGACACATTGTAAGAAGGAAGGAGAAGCAGCAAATTCATCTCTCTTCTATTGTATGCCTTAGGACAGAAATCTGGGTGATAGGTAGGGCCTTGGGTTTGAGCCCCTTTTTACCTTAATGGGTTCATGCCTCTGTCCAATTTAATTACTGGAGCTGTGTGCCTTACATGCCTCAAAACAATCAAGCTTTAGAGGCCTAACTCATATAATGGCTTTTTCATAGGGTATTAATCAGTGTCACGGCCTGTCCACTTATTTAATGTTTTGTAAACCTTAAACTACTTGGGCAAAACCAATACCTGGAGAGAAGAGGCCAAGTTTGCAAAAGTACCACATAAATGAGTCAATCTCATCTGATGATGGATACCAATGGTATAGACATAATAAGAAAATATATGTACAAATGAGACCCTTAGTAAAGATTCATTAAATGAGCCTACTTGAGGGTCTAGAGGAAACCCATTGGTTTCTTTTTATAGAAAATTTCAGTTGTTATAACATATAGTACCAAAAAACATCTTAGGTTTGACTCAAGGCCAAAACTTTATAAGGAAAATACCATTTGGTCAAAGTGACAGGATTTTAGGACTTAAGGCTTTAACTCCATTAATATCCATGAGACTACAGATTGAACAGTGCCCTCAAAAGGTTACAAACCGGTATATAACCTAACAATTGACTTAAATAAAGCCAGATATCATCTAAATGGGTATCTACAGTACATTCTCATCCTTAAAAGTTATTCTACAAAAGCATAATGAACCAGAAAGCGTATCCAATGAACAGCCTTGATTCAGACAGCTCCTCCTCTATTAACTATATTGTTAATTTTTATGGGGACTTTATTGTTAGAATTGAGTGATAAAATCAAAAATCTACTTTCTAAGTAAAGTTACACCTTTTTATGTATAAATATCAATTTTTTGACTTTTCTTTATTAAGTGTTTTCTCCACTTACCATAGGACAAATAATCAGGTTTTGGGAACCTTAAAATAAATGGCAACTTAAAAATAAATAAATTACTTGTGAAAGTCTTAGACTTAAACGAAGTATATCTGCAGGGCTTCATTGTATTAGCACTATTGAACTTTTCTAGAATGAAAGCCCTACACCTAATATTACTAAGTCTGCTTCTTATCAAAACGTTGAAATGACCTCACACTGGCTAACTTAATATACTTTTATGAGACCAATTATAGTAAGGGAATAACTTAATATTTTTTTATTTGTACCTAAATACTTACAAAATATAGTAATTTATGAATGACTTATCTTGCTAATGCCAATAACGCCTTTATCTAAGCTTTTGATTACTATATCATCAGGCTTTATTAAGGCCATAAAACACTAAATTACTTATCTCATTATTGTAGAAGCCATTATAAACACTCTACCTGAGTTTGGCCAAAACTAAAGGCTCTAGACCTCTTAGTACTTCTGTAAGAGCTCATGTCTATGATGATAAGAGTTCCAATGATTCTAATATCAAAAAATTAGAGTTCTCTATTTTTAAAAAAAATTGAAGCCCATAAAGTTATGAAATGAGCTTGTAAACTTAAGATTAAACCAACAAAAGAGAGTCCTTTTTGTGGTAGGAGACTACCTATGTTGACAAACCAGTGTATATATGAAACCTGCTCCATCCTCTTTAGATAAATTATCTAAATGCTTTGATAAATGCTCCTAATATGATGATCCTAATCATCTAAAAAATAATATTATTTCTAGCTTACTTTTATAATTTACAAATTGCCTCAGTGTAGATTAGCAAAAAATTAGTTTTTAGAAATCTTATGTGAATCTTTTTGTATTGCCTCGCCTCATCAGTGGCATTTAATGCTCAAAGATTATATTTATTAATGGGACCATCTAGTAAAAAAAAAAAAAAAAGATTATATTTATTAACAATAAATGTTGATGATAAATGTGTATCATACTAGATATATAGACTTTGATAACTAAAGTCAATTTAGTGTAAAAATAGAAGTTTCCACAATTATTGTCACTTGATTTACAGTATTAGAATATGGCTTTATTGTTATGTAAAATCTAGATGGATTTATGGTCCATAAAATTGATTATATTAAAGTGAGACCTCAAAATGCTATAGACATCAAGGATTAATTTTATAAAGCTTACTTAATTTCTAGAAGCTAGTTTTAAAGCTTCTATATGACTATAGAAAAAACAGTTACAAAATCTTAATTGTAGTACATATATTAAAATTAGGAACTACCATAAGTTAAAAATTATAAGTATCTAAATTTAGTCATATAAAGGGTGGTTATTCTGGCAGGTAAAACTGCTTCCACCCTAGTGCAGGTTTTGAGTTCAAAATCTGTACAAGATAAAAAAATTCTCAGTATGGTATATTTGTACCATGGTTAACCCACCTCAAGTATTTTAAATTTAATCATATATTTCTCTTTTATTTTGATACACATTTTATTTAACCGAGGTAAGCTGGCCAGGGGATGGACATTACTGAACTAAAACTAAAAATCCTAATAAAAAATAATGATTCAAATGAAACGCCCAAAATGGATGGATTGATTGGATCATACCTTAACAAATATCCAACCAGGTGGGAAGCAAATACTGCTATCCCTCCATGGTAGACAGGGAGGGGGATCAGGGGGCTGATCTTTGGCCGCATCCATCTCATGACAGAGTAGGGTGCGTGTTAAGGCAGATAGTAAGGGTGTGGGGGCATTGGCGGCATGGGGTTCGATATCCTTGATAACTGGAACTTCCAAATAGTTGCCAGCCATCATTATACCAACGATATATTTGCCCAAAGCATCTTCAGCTTTGAGGCGGGCGTCTGGGAATTTAACAAACGTGGCAGTGTTGGTTTGGGTTATTTTTGCTTTCAGATTCTGTGCTACTGTTACCACGTTCTGGATGGCTTCAGTGATGTTTTAGTGTAAGGTTTTCATGTTGATCTTACTTTGTGGAGTAAGATTGTTGGGGATGACGGGAGGTGGAATTCCTCCTGTGAGCGCAGCCACAGATTTGGCGGCTGCTTTGCAAAGTGGACGGCAATATGGTGTGGCAGCTGCATCTACTGCAAGCTGGTGGTCGCTGTAGAACGGTTTGGCATTAGGTTGTGGGATGCATTTCTGAGGTGAGAATTTTGCATCCCATTCTGCATTACAGAGCCGCTCAAGTTGCAGCGTCAGTTCTTCAATGACATTACCTGATTCATCAATTTCATCCAATAATTCCCAAGGTTTATGGTTGAATTGGATTGGGGAATCAGCGTACAGTTGAGGTTTGTTCTATTCATTTGTGGACACATGGGATCAAACTGGGATCCAATCTGATGTTTAGTTGATTAATTAGTTTGGCATTGGGGAAAGGTGGGTGCTGATTGGTGGCTGTAGGTGCAGCTGCAGCATCAGGAATTGGAGGAGGGGAAGGTAGGATTGTACCCTCATGTTGAAGTTGGTGCAGGGTGGGCGGTGGATTGGTGAGCGTCAGGCAAACTTTTAGCGTCGGTGGGAGTTTCTGTGTATGGGCATTTGCATTTTGAGTGATCTAACTTGAAACGGGATGGACAAATCGTCCGTACGCCCCCAACGCGGGCCCAGAATGGATGGTCAGGGGCAGATGGGATGGTGGCATGAGGGGGAATTGCCAAAGAAATTTCTGTAAATTCAGGGCTGATTGTGGCATATGCCCAAGTCTCAGCGATGCATGTGGCCCCATTTGGGACCACAAATTGTAAGATGGGGTTGGCGCCATAGGCTGTCAAACCTTCCATCAGCTCCTGGTGGAGCACTTTGGGGGGAGGTGGGTGGGCAAACCAGTGAACTGGACCACCAAGGTGGTGTCCGTTGGGAGCCAGGTCTAAGTTGTTGGAAGGGGAATATTAAATATTAGCAGCATCGTTGCCACAGTGGCTGCATCAGCTTCACAGGGGAAGCCAAGATCAAAGTACCCCTTATAGGGGCGGAAGTCAATAAAACAGGCTGGTGTCATAACCACCTGAGCCATTTTGATAATGGCTTGGTCATCGTAGGGGAGGAATTTCACATATTCAACCCTAAGGCTGAAATGCATGTTGCTTCAGGGGAGCACCAGGGGGCAGCGGGGCACCAATTGGGTTTGGGTGAGATGGGCATCAAGATCCTTGGAAGGAACAAATCGTCCCAAGGGTTTTTAATGACTGGGCAAGCCAGTCCAAGCACGTTTTCCTGTCAGATGGAAAATGGAGGGGGGAGTTTCACTGCTGCCCCACGCTGGGACAGTCAACAGGGGATTTGACGACATTGGAGCAAGACTTCAGTGTGCGATTAATAGTTTGCTTTTAATTTACCAGGTTAATTTTCTCAGAAACTTACTGCTGAGCAGAGAGAGCGGTTTGATACACATTTTAACAAATTAGTAATGTCCAAGCTGAAACCTGTTTATTGACCATCCCTCTGCTGTAAGTCGTCTTGATTAAAAATTAAAATATCACACAACCTGATTTAAAATATACATCAGATGCTGAGGAATAAAGTCAGATTCTACAGTTTTTCTCATCTAGACTGCAAGTCTCAAGATGGCTATTTTATTGGATAGTTGTGTATATTTAGTGTGATTCAAACAGTTTGGGTTTTCAAACTTCTACCTAGGAACTGCAAACCTGCCATATGATCTTTACTTGGTGTTTATTTTACCTGTTTTAACACATATAAATAATTTATACTAAGGACGAAAATTATCTGTATACCATTCCTATTATCCATGCAGAAGTTCTTCCTGTTAGACACATTAATAACATATATCTTGTTGAATACTACTGGACTTAATTAATGTGATGAATAAGGGTATATCTGATCGCCATATTACCTCAATATCTCCCTGTAGGGATACTATTTCATACTTAAAAAGATAAGGATGTTTGAGATCAGAAACTGGCGGATCAAGAAGCTCAAATGGCGTTTTTAATAGTGTCCAATTCTCTGAAAGCGAAAAACTATTGCTAATCAAGCTGTAAGTCATTGGGGCCAAAATAACAAGTTAAAGTGTGAGAGATCATCCAAAGCCTAGAGAGTTCATTTGGCGCTAAAAAATGATTCAAGAAGAGGCTAGAGTAATTCCAGAAGCCTCAAAATCTGCTGTGCAGAGCCCTGAGCCCTGTGAGGTTCACAGCGTAAACAAACTCTACCACTAGAATACCCCTGGAGGCGATTATAAAGTTATAACTTTGTCATCTGCAATCAAGATCGCAATAAACTTACCCCATATTCTATAGATAATATATAGATTTTTAAAAACTTCTTTACTTCTGGAACCCAAAAATCTGGAAACATAGATGCCATGAAGTGCACCTCTGAGCTAAGAAATGCTGTCACTTACATACTGTAGCTCCTTAGGGATAGTGCTCACCTTATTATATCCGGTTTACAACTCTCTTTTATATGGTTATTCACTGTATGATGCCATTGTAGATAGCGTATCTGCATTTTTGTATATGTGATTTATCATGTTTGTAACTCTGACCTGAGCCCTATAGTAAACCTCATCAACAAATAGAATAAGATGGTGTCCATCACATTAGACAAAGTTAATACTCTATTTCTTTTCACTCATGAGCAAAAATTTATAGTTTATAAAGGAAAAGGTTTTAGTTTGATAATGTTGCTTCTACTAACAGCTATTCTTTACACCAGTTAAGGTCTTGGTTTTAATTTTCTCCTTAGGAGAGAGATTTTTGCTCACCATCACCTCAATATACATGCATACTTAGCTTCTCCCAAAACCACACCACAAAGCAACACTCAGGAAAGAGTTCCAGTTTTTGCAACCTGTGTGACATTTAAAAAGCACACCTAAAATCATTGCCTATCCCACAAGTGGGGATTAGAAAAGATCCCACGTTGCCTAGCTGGTTATATGTTTAGAAGATCTTTCCCCTGTGTTGGGAAATCGCCCAGCTTCACAGCTGTCCAAAAATAATGTATCTGTACAAATATCACATTTGTTTCTGATTCGCATCAAAGTTCAAAGTTCTCAGGCTGAGAATCACCACTGTTACTATTACTGCTGAAAATTTGGTAACAAGGGGGTGATATGACGATCAAAATAATGCCTGATCGCCCTATTACCTCAATATCCCCCTGTAGGGATATTGTTTTAATACTTAAAAATCCTGAGAGCTTAGAGATTTAAGGAACAGCAGATTAAGTGTTTCAAAAGGCAGATTTTATAGTTTATGGAGCCTTAAAAAGTGTTAGAGTGTTGATAATAAAGCAATACTGAATTAGGGGCCAATATTAGGGAAAAATATAAAAGAGATCATCTGATTCTTATAGTTCACTATATGTTTAGTTAATTTTTTTAGAAGAGGATTGATAATTCCAGAAGACTTAAAGTCTGCCATACAGCCTCCCAACCCCACAAAACTCATGGCGCCAACCAAGCTTCCGCCTCTATAAGTATCACTAACAGATTTTACTTTTTTTGTCTTCTAAAATATAATCCCCAAAAAATACTACAAATTCTGAACTAGTATTAAAAAACTCTACAAAATGTTTTTGGAATTCTCAAATCTGGCAACAGGGGTAATGTTAATCACACCTCAGAGCTAGGAAAGGCCGTCAATTACTTGCTAAAACTCCTAAGGAATGAAACCCAACTGCTTATATGCAGTTTATGACTCTCTAATATGGTTCTTAATTCTAATATTTCAGTGTAGCCAATATACTGCAATTTTGTATATAGTCATTTATCCTGTTTTGGGGCCCCAACGGTAGCCTTATTAGCAAACCTCATCCAGCAACCTTGAAAGGGGTCCATCACATTAGACAAAGTTTGTATTCTATTCCTCCTTTCCTGTGTGCAACAACTTTTTTGAGGGAAAACAGGCCTTTCTGGGCCTATTGCTTCCTCCTAACAACCATTCTCTTGCACCAGTTATGGTATTAATTTGTCATCCTTACCCTGAGAGAATATTATTGTCTACCTGTTCACCTCAAAGTACATGTAGACTTGTATGCTCCCAAAGCCACTCCTCACAATAACTTGAAGCAATTTTTTGTTCCTGCTACTCGCATGTTACCTGAAAAGTAACACCCTCAGTATTGCTATCCCACATTGAGTACCATACAGAAATTTTCATTACCTAGCTAGTTTTACGTTTAGAAAATCAGGAACCTGTGCTGGGGAACCTACCAGATCCACCAGCAGTCTAGAGATAATGTACATAGCTGAAGTGACCCCAAAATCGTCTGTGTCCGAATCTAAGTTCAAAGAACCCAAGCCAAGAATTACTTCTGCCACTGCTGAGAATCGGGTTTTACAAGGAAGTGATGTGATTTCAAGGCTAATCCAAATCTCCAAATTGCTTAAATTTTCTCATGTAGGGATATCACGGCTTTATTTAACATTTTCAGGTGCATTAGTTTTTGAGAATGTTAAATTGAGGAATTTAAATGACGTCTTTGAAATCATTTAGAGCTCTTAATAGCAAGTATATTGCTAATCAAGCAAGCTGGAATTAAGGCAAAAATAAGAAATTTAAATGTTAGATAGATTGTCAAACGCTCTAGATAGTTCACTCAGCGTTAAGAAAAGTTTCCAAAAGAGGCAGGAGTAATTCCAAAAGCCTCATAATCTTTCATACTTTTCCTCATACCCCATGAAGTTCATGGTAACATATAAGCCACCGCCTCTATAGATATGCCCTGGTAGAGATTTAATAATTTTAATTTTAGCTTCTAAATTTACTATCCCCTTTAAACATCCCAGTTTTAAAAACATAAGCTTAATTTATCCATTTTCATTTTGGAATTCTCAAATATGGCACCATGGACGCTGTGAAATACACTTTAGAGATAGGTAAGGCTGTTATTTACATGATGAAGCTCCTTAGAAATGTAGCCCAACTGCTAATATCCAGTTTAAGATTTTCCTTGATATGGTTATTCATTATGAGAAGCCGGTGTATCCAACATACCCACAATTTCAAATATGGTGATTTATTCCATTTTAGGGCTCTGACCTTTGCCCTATTAGCAATTTTCATCCAGAAACCATTAGAAGACGGTGTCCATCACACTTTAGAGGATACGCCTTGATACTATGGTAGACCACAAAAAGTTGGAACCCTAACCCCTGTGCAATAGCAAGCAATGAAAGACTTAGTAAATAAGTTTATTACCTTTTTAAAGTGCATAGGATTATGGCAGAATGAAATAGTAGATACATTGAAACCAGAAGTTTTTATACTAGTATATACAGCGCCTATGATAAATCAGAAGACAAAGAAGATCATATCTGTTATAAGTACAAGATCTTCTAAAAGCAGGGTAATTCAACCAAATGAAGTCTAAGAGCTTCTTTCTTCTTCAAATATGCGTAAATGGAGGTCATTGATTTTTATGAATTTTTTGTGATTTTGAACAATATAAATAACGAGTATTTTATCTTTAAAATCAAAGATATAAAATTTCTATCATGGTCCTAATATTCAACTAGCACTTCTAAACTGAAGATATATGCAGACCAATATGCTAACAGAAAATTGGAAAGACGTTCTCTCATTATAGCAAATGGTATAAGAACTATTAGGATGCATAAAGGCTCTGAAATGATCATTCTACGTTCCAACAAGCATTGAAAACCATGCATTGGTGAAAATATACCGCTTCCTTATATTTTTAATCAAATTTCTTTCCAGTAAGATTAATGTTTCATGTACCATTTATAATAAGTAACAGCATATCTGTGATGCATCTCTTAAATAACAGCCCATATGCACTCCCTTAACTGTATATGGATTATTTGGCCTAAAACTAAATTACTAAAAAATACCTTAAACTTATAACTTATTGCTGATAAAAGCTAAATAGCTTTCTTGTACCGCTATGGGTATTACAAGTATTCTTAAGATGATCAGGCATCAGCAACAACTAGATCCCAATTTGCAAAAATAAAATATTTGTTTTATTTTGCTGGTGAGATGTTTTAACCTGTCCTATATTATGCACTGGATCAAGTGCCAATTTCAATTTATAATTATTTTACTTTGGTTAAAAATAATCTTAATGCTCTTGGCCTAGATATACATTAATGGTATAAACATATGCTTTCCCTTTTTCCCCAGCCAAACTGTATTTCAATGAAAATTAACTACCCTTTTTTGTGTGCCATTTTTGTTTGACTTTTATCTTTTTAACATGGGAAATACTAGGTAGTATACCTTAGGGGGAGCACAGTTCCTTTTATTACTCAAATAAGCTCTTTATCTTTGTTGATTACTATCTATGTGGGTGGGGCCGGGCATGGAGTGCCTAGACTCTAATTAAGATGCCAACAGCCTATGAGGGCTGTTGGAAGTCTGTATATAATGTGATTCAATGATCTTAGTGAAGGTAGATAGCACTCTACTACCATATTAAGTTCATTTCTTGCCCTTAAACACCTTGCCAGCAGCAAGGGGTGTGCGCAGGGAGTCAGGGATTTCCAGGACACCTTCTCTCATCTTTTATTGGTTGCGTTGGCTAGAGGGTTTCTTAATGACTTGTTCTTGAAGAGCCATGAGCTGGGTAGTAGGGATTTAATCCTGGACACACCCTCCTCTCAAACTAAACCCTTGCTAAAGAGTTGTTAATGTCATGTTGTTTCCTTTGATGGTAAAACATATTGACCCTGTCCTAAGTTATCTCATTAGATTAAGTGTCACTTATTAGTTTTTTACTTAGTTGTCTTTGGTAAAATTTGAAGGGATCTGATGCTCTTGTCCTAGTATTCCATCAATAGTATAAATTTTAGTCTCTTTTCATCCCACAACTAATGTAGAAATTTTTAATATAAGCTACCATAACTTTAACTATCATTTATTTAAAAATTTATAAGTTTCACATGGGCGATTTTTGTGAGTATCCTTTTTGGGTGAGCTAGTTCATTATGAAAACAAATCAAATAATTGGTCTGCTTGTCAAAGAATTACTATCCTACTAGTTTTTGGCATTTACTCTTTTTGACTCTCTTTTTTAAAAATGCAAAGCCCCTGTCCTACAACTCTCAAATTAATAAAATATTTAACTATTAGTGACGCAACTTTAAATGCTGTTAAGCTATAAAAGCATACCATGATAAAACCCATATTGGAAAATTAATGGCCCAAAACATAATTTACTGGCTAAGTTAGGTGCAACTTCTGCGGTTCAATATGTGTATTTTTGGTGGTATTGCCAGCCATATAAAAGCTTGACCCTATATGTATGCCATATAATTTATGTAAAAGATTTTTCTTTTTTACAGTGCTTATAAGATGAAAGACCCTTTGGGCGATTGTCCTAGAGATGTTAACCACATGAACTAGACTTCAGTATACTATATTGTCTTGAACAATTCATCAAATTACCACCGGAATTTATCTTTTGACAATATCAGTGATTACTATATATTATGTAGAAGTTAATATTTTCAAAACCAACTAAAATTATGTAAAAAAGGGCCTCTACAGTAAGTAAGAACATAGATGTAATGCTGCTGATGCTCATTTTAGACTTTGTCTTTAAAGTTAGTAAAAATACTCTTTTCTACACTATATGCACCCCTCATCTTAGAAATATTATCTAAAAGGAGGTCATAAACAAGCAAAAAATGGAGCTCTCTATAAACCTTATCATTGGCTTCAAGCTGATAAAAAAATGCATGCTTTTACTATCAGTTTTTTGGCTTTTGTCTTATTTATAACAGCCAATATAAACTATTTCTTTTGTTAAAGCAGTAAATATCACAGTTTGCAAAAATTACATAGCATTAGTATCAATGTCTTTGACCTATTTTCTTATTCTGTTAAGCGGTATTGATATATTATTTTAAGTAGTGGATTAATTCATAAGACGAAATGGAAATATATCAATCTATTTTACTGTTGAGAAAAAGCTAAAAGCCTATTTTCATTGATAAAGACATGGTTACTTATTAGTTTCTTATCATACATTATGTAATCAATTGTAGTTTTGGTAAACTAAGAAATCACTTAAAATATTAAGGTTTGATCAAAAAAGATGCTGTTTCATATTATCAGGATAAAAGTTAGAGCTTTAAAGCCTAAAGGTATATATATCATGAGGAACTCGGTTTTTTTTCTTATTGTATATATTGGCATTTAGGATTGTGATTTAATTTAGTTCAAGGATTGGTAGCATAGCGGGGTAATTCCTGCTCCACTCTGGGTTGGGTTTTGATTGAAACAGGTTTGAAACCAGCACAGACTAAAAAAACTTGGTGTGGTATATTTGTCCTAAGGTTGACCTGCCTCGTTTACTTTTTTTAATTAAGCTCATCTTATTATAGTTGATGCCCAAAAGCCTTAGTATTGGTGCTGGATTGCGTGGAAGAACTTAATCTCTACAAGCTTTAAGCTTAAAAGCAAAAGGTGCACTATAAGACATAAAAAATCTAGTATTATTGATAACTAACTCATATATCTGTTAATAAGTTTTTACTATCTTATGGTACTAGGGGAATATTTGTAAGTCTGGGGAAGCGTCCCCTATGCTTGTACCAGGTGTCATTTCCTTTTCCGTCAAAAAAGGTCCAAAAAGGCCAGCTAATCCCCTCGTCTCCCAGGGTGACCTCGTCCATGTGTTGGATTAGCGGTGGTTCACAACTTAACCTTTGAGAATTCCGCCACCTATCCCTGTACTAACAACTGGTGAATTAGTACAGAAAATTGAGGCAATTTGTGTTAAGTTGTCAGAGTTTTGGCACCAGCATGGGGAAAATGGGGACAAATGTTATTGACAGTGACAAGCCCTTGCATCAATGGCTGACAGCATTGAACCATTGGCAACAAATTCCAACGGCCATGTACCTTTAGTAAATAAAGCTAACAGTACTAAACCTTTGGTGAATCTTGCTGAAAGAATCAGGTCTCTAGAAAAAGTAGTCATCAGAATTATCCCTCCCTGGTAGCGTCAAAAATCTCAGTCCTGAAAATCCCATATGGCCAAAAAGACACCTGAGCAATTGGGTGTGGTCAGGTTTTGCATCCTGAACCCATTCCCAACCTCTTGGGACCATCCCTATGTGGGGTGGCTCTAAAGGCTCCTGTTACCCATTGGGTGAGATGCCATCACTCAAATCTTTGCAATTGTGGCAAATCTGCAACTTGGGCATCCGTGGTTGAACTGATAATGACTTGGCTCACCACTGACACTTTTATAGTTGCTTCCAATTAAATTAATCTCCCACTCTCTAAGTTCTTCCAGGTTAGGTCAGAACTTGAGGGCCCAAATCTTATGCATTCATAAGCTATTCCCCAATTGAACAAATATTTAAACAGTCATACCACACTGGAAAAAGGTGGTGGTCAGATAATTTATCAATATAATTAATAAAAAAATCCCACGCTTAAAATCCATTTTTAGTTTATATTATTCTTTAATGGAACCCTGTGACACTCTTAATGTGGAGTTATGGGGCCACAATGAATGTGCCATAACAGTCATGTTGGTGACCTTATTGCCTTCCAAAGTTAACTGGGCACACCTCATTAAAAACTTCCTGGATTTTTCCCCATTCACCGAGTAAATCCACCACCATGATCTCAGCATTTTATGGACAAAATTGTCCCCGCTCCAGATGAGGATCTTCACCCTCACCAATGTCTTTATAACAAGTTTCCTAATGGGAAACCAAACCACCCAATCCAGTCCCACATTTACCTATGCCCAGGCCCTGGGCCTTGGGCCAGCAACAGCCCAGTTTTTTCACCAAGTTGCTTTTTATGTTTGCGTCCTGTCATCACTCATTGGTTACTTATCTCCCAGCCCAAATAAATGTCATTTGAACAGAAGTGCCCCTGTCATTTTGGCTCACCTTTTTAGTGTTTTTGCATCATGACTGGCAGTCCAGGTTAAACTTTATCAGCCGCTTTTCTGAAAATATCAATTATAATTCAAAGTTATATTGAGTGATAGAAAAATCCCTGCTTGAAGTTTTTGGCAGATATTAGTTCACTTTCCCACTAAATAATGAGTTATTTCTTTTATGTAAAGTAGATAAGGAATGGGATGGAGTGGTTTGATAATCTCATAAGTCATTGAGTTGCCAGAGAGTAGCTCATAAAAAATGTTTTATTCTATTTTTAGATTTTAATTTGGGAGTAATCAATAAGAATAGCTTTGTGGTTAGTATCAATTGCAAATTCTCACTTCACTACATTCAAGACTCTATTAGTGTGCCAGGCCAAACAGTATGAAGACTACTGGCTCTTGCTTTTTCACCTTATAGGTGACCTTTCAATACAAATCCTCAGGGCAACCCACCATTACTGCAGACTAACAACTTCACCTCTTGAGATTTAAACAATAATTCTGACTCAAAGGTCCTCTCCTAAGACTTGTACAGCAATTATGGTTCAGCGTCTTTTTTACTCCTATGAGGTTACTCCACTTTGGTCCCTCTTTTCCATTGTTGTTGTTGGCCAGTTGCCCAAGTTCCCAGGTGGTTTCCTTGTATTGTTGAGATATAGAAGTTGGTAGCTCCAACCACTCCATGAGATTTAACCCAGCACCTAACCTTTGGGATTTTCATTCCCACCTCTATCATCTAAGCTAACCTCTGTCCACTCAAAGCTTATTAATAGTAGGAGTAAAATTTTTATTAAGTGGGAGATTCAACTAATTATTTTCAGATTTTATTGGCAATCAGCTGCCCACCTATCAACGTCATAAGTATTCATTACAATCATCTAAATTTTCAGCACTCTCGGCGGAAATCATCCCTGCTTAATTTGTCATTATTGAATCCCATTGTTACGTCAATTCATCTTCAGCATCAGTAACTGATACAATCGTTTAAAATTCCCTATTATAAACATCTTTAATTTTCCTTAGCCTTAATCATTGGTAATCTTAACCTTCAGTGGCATAATCCATTTTGCGCTCAACTCTTATATCCCTTAGCATTAAAGCCTGTAAACTGATCATCCTCAGCATAAGTCTCTAACTAAACCCAAATAGTAAATAATTAGTTTATCCTTGGCATCAGTCGCCAGTAATCCTGAACTTCTTGATGTCAAACTTCCAATTTGCAGATTTTATGAAAAGTATAAATATTAAAATTTTTGGCCTCAGTTGCCATTATCAAAATAGACCAATTTGTTTATAAAAGATCTTCTCAATACTTCTATGACATCAACCTGGAAATTCTTCATTATAGATAATGATAATAGCATTCTGACATATTTATCCTCGGGTGCCAGTAGCAAAATGGACCAATTTATTACCAGGATCATCCAAATACTTTCCAGATCTAGCAGATCGTCAAAAAATCTCAACTCAACCAAACTGGGGAGCACAGATTGGTTAATTTATCATTAAATATTATCAAAACTAGAAAATTAGCCAGAAATCATCCTCTTCTAATCAAACTCCTAATTTGGTATTTATGAAAGAAATTCATCTGGTTAAAATTCCATCAGTATTATAGATGATATTTCATACCTTATATAAATTATGACTAACAACATATCACATATTAAGGAAAATGTTATATATGAGGGTCTTATAGTAAACTTTAATAAATTGGTAAAGCCTAAATCAAGGCATCACCCATAATATGACAAAGCCAACATTGGCTTCAAAGTCTAGCTGGTGTCATATTAGAATTCTGTATTCGTCTTTTTATGTATTAAAGATTTTAAGTTAAACTTTTCTGAAGAAAAACAATTTAAATTTTGACCTATGTTCAAAAAACACTCAGACCCACTAACTAAGAATATTTATTTGAAGTTGATAGTTTTAATAAAAAAATATAAAAAAGATTACAAAAATAACTATAAGATTTTTTCTAAAGATTTAAGAATGGATGCAGTATTTCATATGGTAGATATATATGCAATTGGAGTTACAACTCAAAGATCAAGTAACTTTAACATCATTGAGATGGAAAAGAAATAAATAAACTAGCTATTACTGGTTAGGTCCAGATACATAATATTTAAGTTTAATTAATATTACCATTTAATGTCACATAATTTCTTGTAGTTATGTTAAGTGCATAGGTGATTCCTTCATAATGTTCTCTACATCACAAGCTCGAGTCTTTGTTGGTACTTGTGGTGCATAGTAGGTCCAAGATCTTCTTCATAATACAAAACTATATTTGAACCACCCTTATACATTTAAGTACATAATTAGAGTAATTAATGTTTTTAACCTTCTATGCCTCTGATGTTGCATTTAGTGAAATAATTTTTGGCTTTGAGAAGTAAAGTATACCAAAGAAACAGGTAAGGATTTTAACAAAGATTCTCTTAAGACCATCAAGGAAACCTATAAGGTCATTAATAGGATATGGTGTGGCCCTATCTTTTAATAAGGACATTACTGAGGCTCAACATCATGGAAGTTTACACCAAAATACCTTAAAAACTTAAGACTACAAATTATTATGTAACAAAGAAATGAAGTTTGTGATAAATAGTGATTTGGTATAATGTAAATTTTCAAGATGATACTTTAAATGATCAGTTGACTCTTGGATGAAATTTTTAATTTGACCATCCTTTGGACCTCTTTTTTCAAGAATACTACACTGAAGGCATCATTAAAGGTTTTACCTATTAGGCTCTATTATTTTTTAGTCGGAGTTTGCTATAAAGTTATTAAAAATATAAATTAGTGATTTAGATGTATCAAAGTTTTTTAAATATTAGTCTTAATTGTTTTTAAGTGGATTATTTTATCAATTTCATTTATCTTGCAATAAAGTTATAAACACATGAACCTACAAAAATGTTTTAATAAAGTTTGATATTCTAGGATCTGACATTTCCCTCAATTATTTCAGTCAAATTATAGCTTGATTCATAACAGAATGTAGGTTTTTAAAGACGCCCGGGATGCTGTTTGTTACTTGTTCTTCAAGCTTTTGTCTGATTAATCTTTACATTTAAGAACTGAAAATATAGACCACCCTTGTTGTCTTTTGTATTAAAATTAAATAGTATAAATAATATATAAGTATTAAAATATAGTCTCATTTTTTATTTCTGCTTCTTAAATAAAATTTAATCTATTTCTACTATATATCTATGTTAATCTGACTTAGGGACATATAAACTCAATGTCATCTAGTATTAATAATTAAGTATGATACTTGGATTATTTTTGACAGGATAAAGCCAAAGATTTTAACTTTATAGTAAAGGTAACCCCTCTTTCAAATTACATCTTGATGAACTTCTAAAATATATTTATCTGATATAGGTGAATTTGCTGCAGAGCTTTAATTTAAACATAAATTGGGCTTCTATGTAAATAACATATAATTAAAGAAGCATAAAAGTGCACATTATATAAATCAAACCTATTTACCAGTAATTTAGATCTATCATGGAGAGGACTGTAAGTAGCTGTTGATTAACATCATTCCCATATCAAGGTCCAGAACCATTACCAGTAAGATGGGCCACCTGTGTCAGCTATAAAATTATCAACGGTGTAATTTGAGTTTGTAATATATTCTTTATTGAAGATTTAACAAATTATTTTGATGTTATAGTTGACATTGATTAAAGTTTAGTATCATGTAGGGTCGTCTTTCAGCCATAGCTTGATTATGGTGTAAGGTCCCTAGCTCATGTTATCATTCTGGGAGAGGCCTTACAGAATTTCAGGAGTTAAATTAGCAAACCCCTTAGGGCCTTTATTCTCACTCATATTTTGATCTAGGACACACCCTAGCTGAGCGATGAGTAGCTGATGTTCCTCCTCGTTTATCCCACCCAAACTTTCAACCAGCTCCCAATTCCTAAACCTAAAGTTTGATTTTACTAGTTGACTTAAATGATAAATCTTTAAGACAACCATCAATGCCGATGAATTACCTTATTGATGGATTCCTTGGTCCTTCCTGATTAAACAACACAATTATATATACTAAATCACCTCAAAACCGCCATAATTAGATTGCCATTCATAAATTATCTGTGCTAAATATAGCTATGAGAATATTTTATGTTTAAAAATGAGACCAATTGGGTGCAAATTGGTATCACAGCATTAACTAATTTGCACCTATATAGTGCACTAATACTTATGCCATAAGGCAAATTCTAAGTTTATTTTGTAAAATTGATCTGTTAAGCATTTATACATGGATAGCCCAATAAAAGTGTACCTAATACTATGAGAGGTCTTCTAACACTCCAATCTGAGGTGCATCATAGTCATTTATTTTTTCATCATTTAACCCCTCCTTTGTAATCAATTAAATTATGATGTAGCTCTAATCAGAAAGATTTTTGGGTAATTCTTACATCCAGAAATTGTCCTGATTAGAAATAAAATTGCCATCAATTGGGCTGGTTTGATTGCTATTTTAGTCAATTAATGGGCTGAATTGACCTGGGATTATATTCATGATTATTGCCATGACCAGCAGAGGATTGGCATAATATGAATGAACTCATTTGATAGATGAGTTCATCCAGGAGATGCCTGAGAAGGGATATAATATTGGTGCCTGGACAATCAATAAGACTTTTTAACTATTGGTCATCAATAAATCTGTTTTATAGTTTTTATTGTTTGTTTACCATCTCTTGATTTCTGTTGTTCTTACCTGCTATCTAATATAGATAATAGATAGTTGTGTGTGTTTATACATCCAAAAGAGAAGTACTCAGTTATACCTGCCTGAGAAGTAGTCTGAATTTAATAAAAATAATTCCTATTTTTGGTTACAGAGACAGAAGGTCTTATATTTTTTTATAGCCATTAGATTTAAGAATGGTAATTGTACCAGAGTTACTTGGCTTTTATTGAAGATCTTTGGAGTATCTACTTCCCAATTTTGAGCAGGATTTTCATTTAATAAAGCGATTATATATCCTCAATTCCCCTTGTTAAGTCATATATCTTGCACCATCGTCTAAAAGCTTAACGCTCACTATTGTTACTGAATCTGAGTAGCATTATGTGCAAAAATCAAACAGCTCCATTATATGTAAGAATTTCAAATTGATCTCAGTGAAAGAAGCATGATTTTACAAATCAGACAGGTTTAGACAGGAATCTCCTTGATTGCAAATATATATATGGGGCAAACTCAGTTGACAAAAATTTACAAAATGAGTTGCAAACAAGTAAAAATTTTAAAAGAGGATGAGAAATGATATTAAACTTATCAATGCATCCCAAACATGGTCAAAACAAACTTCAAACTTCATACTTACTTAAAAAAACACTTGAGAATAATGCAAGAATTTAGGCTGATATTAGCATGAAAAAGGGGTGATCAAATAATGACGTCAACTACTATTAAATCAGAACTCATCTTTAAAAACCTACTATATAGTGTCTGAGAATAGCTTTCTATCCCTACTATTTTTACAGCCTATGCCTTACTCCCCTATGTCCAGTTATATAATCTAGCACCTTGCTAATGATAGGGTGTGTCAAAATATGATGATCGCTCACTTGATTAATAAAATCCTGCACAGTGAATCAAGCTGAGATTTGGCTGGTGGATCCTTGATTTGGCCAGTTGCTTACAGTTTTAGAACCATCAAAAACACACTAAGCATACAAAAATGGCTCTGCCTTTCTGGACAATTTTGGGTTTAATTTTTCCCTCATAATTGGGAACTTCAGATGAGGCAGGCAAAGTGGCAAGCTGGGGATCCTGAGTTCCCAGCTTGTTGACACTCTCCAAAAGTGACTTTAGATATAAATTAAATAAAGATATAATAAAATAGACTTTATTGAAGATTAGATTATTTGAAAATTAGGCATCAGGCCAGGCGCCAGTATTTATATCTCTATGGCATCTCCTGGCCACACCAGAGTACAAAATTTCAACAGATATTTTACCACCTCAGTTCAGCCCTTGAACTGATATGACTGAAACCTTTTCTTAGGTTTAATGATGGCAAAATACTCTTAGAATTGGGAGGATTTCAGTTACAAAAAATGTGATAAAAGCTTGAAAAATTGTCCTAGTATCTTCTTGATTTGAGTTTCATTATACTTCTGATGAAATACACCTTCTGTGAAATTCTTGTCTCAATTGAAGTAGATGGTGTACCCCTATTTGGGACATTGGCAAGCCTCTCCCTCAATAGCACTAGGTTCTCCCTTTTGGGCGGTCCATGTGCAAGTGCTATCATGCCAATTATGTGGATTGACATACAAATTTCGCCCTAGGGAAGAAAATTGATTATGTTGTTTGTTCATTCGATTGTCCATGGGACTTTTAAGCGTTAACTTTGTGTCATCCCTGTATAATTTTGTATATAAATTTCTAAATATTGGTCCAAATTAATTGGGACTAGTTTCTGAGGATTGGGGCATAGATAATTGGCCCAACTGTGCGAATGTATTCATCCTGAGCTGCTAAAAGAATAACTAATTAAATTGACATTGATTTGATCAACCCAGCTGAGTAGTTTCAGAGAAGGTTAACCTAAATGTGCAGGGATATTCAGCGTGAGCTTTAGTAATATAGTTAAATCCATGTAGCAATAATAGGCTGATCCATGTTATTGTGATAAGTTTGAATTAGATTATTTGTTCAAGCATTAGGTGGGAAAAGCTGCCCAATCTGTAGGTTGTTAAAGAGTTTATTTTTGAGTCAATCACAGAATTTGAAAGGGTTTTAGGTTAATATTTATTTTCTATATTAAAAATCTACCTGAAAATTTTATGTTTTATATTTCATATAATATTAACACTTGCTAAAGATAAAATGAGACCTATGGTGGTGCCTTCCATATTATTACAAGCTGTGGTAATTTCATCAGCTAAAAGGTTATTTTTATGGTTTTCCCAAGAAGGTATAAAATATTTTTAATTAAGAGGCCATAAACTATCTCCCCCACCAATTCAAGAGAAAAAAATCCTTTTCATTCCCACCTATCCACATGATACAGGTATAGAGATGTCATGATGTTTGTGGATTCTATTGTAAATGCTGAAGTATTCTGATCTGGAGTAATATTCTTTCTTGTCATGGTGGATACCTAAAAAAGTAATTTGACCTTTAGATATCAATAAGAAAACGTTGTTCATGTTCAATTTGCCTGTGGATCAGGTACTCACAAAGCAACTTTTATTAGGCTTAAGAGCGCTCCTCACCCTATGGTCATGGATCACCTTTGGTGATACTCTTAATCTCAGGAATTTCCATATATTGCACCCTAAAACACCCAGCTTAGACACTTGGGGATTTTCTCCTGTGGACAAGAGTTCCTCTTACTCATTGACTTATTATGAATGTTTTGAATTTGATAGTCTAAATGGTGCTTTTCTTGCCATGTCGTCATTAACTGCAAGTCCAGGGAAACGTCCCCCATGCGTGGATTGGGAAATTTTTTCCAAATAAAAAGGGTCCAAAGAGGGAGGCTGTACCCCTCATCACCCAGGGTGATCTCGCCCAAGTGGTAGATGAGTGCTTGGTAACAGCCCTCCCTCTACGGATTCTTCCCCTGAAACCCTTGCTCACCTTGGCTGAACTTGTCCACCATATTAAGGAAATCTGCACTGAAAATACTGAATCGAAGTCAAAGGGTCTGAAACTGATGGTAGTCAAGCCTGACGATTGGAAACCATATAGTCAAAAAGGGAAAAATATTTAATTATCAGCCAGAATCGCTGACAGTTTTGACTCAGAAAGCAGTATGATTGCCAATGCTAACCCCCTCTTGAAATTGTTGGGGATGATCCCTGATGTGCAGATGGTATCTTTGGAAACCATTGCCAACAGTTCAAACCCCCTATCCAGAAAATCAGGGGATGTGGCTGACATAACTCATTTGACTTAACAAGCGCCCCTGCGACCAGGCATGGGCTTGGTGGCATCTCAAACCTGTTTCCAAACAATTGGGACCGCCCATGTGGGGTGGCCATGGGGAATCCCCGTTGCTCATTAGTCCAGACGCCATTATGCCAACTGACAAAAACACATTCAAGCCTCAGTTCAGGCGTTTGAGGTCAAAAACTGACAGTGACTTGACCTGCCGCTGAAACCTTTGATGTTGATTCCCATTGAGATATTCTGCCCCCTTCCCTGAAAAATTTGCCAGTTTAGGTCAAATTTGAGGGACCTGATCCCTGCTTGTACCCTCATCAATCAAAAAATATTTAATCAGTTGCATCGCATTGTGAAAATTGTTGGTCAATTCTATTTATTCTTCTTTCAATAAATTTCTGCCACAACCATTGATTTTTAATTTATTGATATCCTTCTTGCTGAATTCCTAATGGCATTACCCTGGTGGCCTGTCAATTCCTATACCAGATGGGCATTACCATTTTTGATGATTACAATAACTCCCACCATTGTCAACTGGATTCAACGTGCAAGACACTTCTGGCAATTTAACCCCCTTCTTGCAACTATCCTCCATCAATATAGTGGGATCTTGTGGCCTTACATCTACCATTTTCAAGCAAGGATCCACCCCCTTGTCTCTTCAGTTGTATTGAACCCACCCACCAGCAACCCAGTAGAAGCCATCCCAGTGGTACAATCCCCTGCTGCAAGACACCAAGTGTCTGGGGTTGTTTCCTTTTGGTTCATTTTCAGGTTTCCTTTTACGCTTTTAAAAACAATGAGTTATTGTCTCCCAATTTGCGGCTCCATACAACAGTAACAAGCGACAATGCCCTTGGCATTCTGGCTTGCTTTTTGGGTGCTCATGCACCCAACTGGCAGGCCAGTCTAAGCTTCTTCCGCCGTTTTAATGACATTACCCCTGCAAGTAATAGTTGACTTTCTTAGGCTCAACTTTATAAGACATAGATCCCCACAGACGAGAACATATTATCCCTCACCTGCCTCCTTTGAACAATCCCAGTCTACAAGATAATCCTTATTTGCTATAACTGAACATCCCAGTATGATGGATATGGTCTCTCCAGATGACTACAAACCAGTTGAGAAGAAGAACCCAAGTTATTTCCCATAAACAGGAGAGCAAGCCGGAGAAGTGATTCTTTGCCCATTGACTTGAGGTAAACTTAGAAAGAAACCCTTGAAAGATAATAAACGAAATGCTGGTAGTCACCAACATGCTATGGTTCTAGAAGGGAATACAAGGCCGCGATAGCCATGTTAAAATATGAAGTATATTCCATAGGCTAATAGTTGATTTATCCCATATAAACGAATTTGAGTTGGGCTAAAAATCTATAGTCCTTTACGTGTACTGAAGTATTATATGAGAAATTAAAACTTTTGTATTTGTTGAGAGCTTTAATAGTATTGGAAGCTTAGTCACTGTGGACCTCACATTGTTTGTGCACCTTCTTGGCATGCTTCAAGGCTTCTAAAATTCTCCAGAACCTTAAAGTCTTGTTCTAGAATGCTAATTGAGTACTCAGGCGCTACAGAAATTTCATCTAAATCTCTAATTAGTTTATTTACTTTATTATGACACAATACTTGATGTATCTGTTTATCTCTGACGTTTAGATCTTTTAAAATCAACATTTGTAAATCTATAATTATTTCTGACCATCTAGGCGCTCATTATCACTCCTTTGTGTCTTGGTTTTCATTGCAGTATGCTAAATCAATGTGACAGTCTAGAAGTGCCTTTATTATCACACTCAGTTCTGAGTTTCCAACCCTTGCTAGCATTGTCTCAAGTGAGATCTTAAGAAGATTAGTATTCCATATAAGCCTCAATGACCCATCAGTGTTACCCTACCATATTACAATAATGCAACAGGTGAAACTCCAACGATGTTTGTATCCATTTTATGAAAGTATGACAGATACTTGTCCTCTCTCTAATCCCTCAGATCCACAATTTACCCAGATGTCATATGTCCAGGCAGCAACAATGCCCTCTCAGTTCATGAAGAGAAAATAAGGTATCAGGATATTCTTGTAATAATAGTTTAGGATCTAGTGTTTTTTCCTTCAATAACATAAATATGATCACTCTTAGTCTTGTTTACTGTTCATATTAAAGTAGAGCAACGTAAAGTGTTAATAAATGCCCTAGTGGACAATGGAGCCACATGAGATTGTATCTTTATTCAGGTCACACAGTCTTTTAGCCCGTAAGTCACAATGTGTACACTTGTATTGGGTGCCTCATTTATTACCATGATCACACTTCCCCTGAGCAAGCCATTTTGGTTTGTTGCTCATGAAAATGAGTTTGTGGCCAAATTGGCCGAAATTCCATAGCTTTTTACAAAATGATTCATAAGGTAGTTTGATAATGTTACAATTGGTGAACCCTAATTTAGAAAGAACACATTATCTTTTACCTCCTTTCTTATTCATGAAAAACTCTTTTGCCAACATCGACAACAGGTAATGAGTAACGGTAATGGTGGAGTACTTCTCTACTGACACAATTCCTGCCTTACTTACTATACCACAGAACCTTGAGCTCTTTATGTCCTTTTTGATGTGTAAGATGCTAATCGCCTACCTACTCACTCAGAATTTGGCCAGAATTCCAGTTTAAATTAATATTATATAAATCCAATGGCAGTTGTACCCATACATAGGGAAGGAAGATCAAGATTTGATAGCATATATAGACATGATGAGTAAGTGATGGGTTAAATAAAACCCTTTCCCAGCTCATCTCCAGTGGTTATATTAGAAGTAAGATGGCACATTGCGACCTTACATGGATTATTAGAATCTGAATAAAATTATAGTCCCAGTTCTCTTACTCTTGAGGCCATTATCGTTAAAGCAAATTCTAAGTTTAAGGTTTTCTTTAAACTTTACCTGGTGAATGCTTCCAACAGGCGTGGTTAAAGTTTAGCCAATAATGGATACCAGCAATCTGAACTTATTTTTAAAAATCTATAAATTCAAAGTTACTCCTTATGGATTCTAGAATTCCCCATCGGTTTTCTAATGTCTTGTTGACAACTTTCTGGGTAAACTCGGGTTTTCCTGCTCAGTTACATATGTTGAAGATAAATTGATTCACTCAGCCAATGCAAAGCAACACGCCACATATTTGGTGGCTATGGTTTAAGCCCCTGCATAAGGCTGAGTTATATGCTATACTCTTTAGATGTAAATTATATAAGGATGAATTTTAATTCTTTAGGAATCTGGATGTAAAGATGGTCATGATAGTGCACCTTCAAATTTAAATGCCACTCGATCATGGCCTAATTTCTGTGATACAGAAACAACTGCACAGCTTTATAAAGTCATTAACCTTCTCTGAAAATATTTCTTTAGCCAACTATGATCTTGCATTTCCATTGCACCCACTTGCTGGAAAAACGTGTTATTTATTTGGACCCCTATATTCCAACAATCCTTTTTATCAATGAAGGAGTTTTTACCACTGCTCATGTTCTTCACCATTCTGATGAAGATGAGCCCTTTATTGTGGCATGTGTTGCCTCAGGAAAAGATGTTGGTGCTGTATTGTTGTAAGAGCATGATGGTCGTGAAAAAAAATTGGCTTACTTTTTCAAGAGGTTTTCATAGTTCTACTCTCCTGGGCCATCTTTATAGAGTTGGATGCCATTTCCTGGTTCCTGATGCACTGGCTAGTCCTTTACAGGAAGTCACTCATACTGTGGTTGTGCGCACTGACAATAAATTTCTCATTTTCTATTGCAAACCTCAGAAGTTGGCGCACAAGCAAACTTGAACTCAATGGGACCAACTTAGCTTTGATATAAGTATGGGTTTGATAAGGAGTCCACATAGATAATTCTGGATTTTTTTAGCCATAACCTCCTAATGGATTTTGACCTTACTTATGACTCTGAGTTTGACATTGTGACCCCCTGAGCAGATAGTGCCACTCCCACCACCTGCTATTGCCGCAGTTGCTCCCTCCACATCAAGTTCCAAATCCAAACTACTTGTTGCCAAGCCAACTCTGTCTCTGTCATCTCCTCTGAGTCTGCTGGTCAAGTGGATTCACGTGATACTACCCTCAACCCATCTGAAACTGAGTTCTCTCCTTGACTTTGTTTTGGCAACACGTTTTTAGACCCTGAAACATTAGCCTACTAATCAAACCTGAAAATATTAAAGATCCATCTGGATGATACTCCAAAGAGAATATGATAGTCTATCCATGTTATTTATCTGGGTTCCTTCTGCCCTGTGTTCCCGCGTCATAAAGGAACATTGTGATACGCCCATCATGGGACAACCCAACGCGAAAAATTTATATCAACTTAATCAAATGCGGGTATAACTGGCTGTGCTCATTATAGATGTTCCAGTTGGGATAGAACTGTGCTTATCATATGTTGGTATTTTTGTCCATATTCCCAGCTGAATAAATTACCAGGGATTGCTATGGGATAATTCCCTTAATGCGAAGTGAATTGGATATCAGTTGACCCTTTATTCAGGGTAACTATGTTTGGGGGATTTTTAGGTTATTTTCCTGGGTTGGATCTGTCAGGGATCGATCCAGATGAATGCTTAAGGTCTCTTGGGCAGAGTTGCTGACAAAAAAGGGCATCTGATAGTTGATTAATTATCAGGTGTACCAATTGGGATTGGTCAGGTTTCATCACTGACTGATTGGGAATTTAAGGAGTAAGTTGTGAGGTGAGTGATGCTACCTGCAACTAGTGAATTAACTAGTTGGTTTGCGACCTGCCTTGATGGGTAACAAGTCCCATTACCTAAGTAGGTCGCTTGCCAAATATGGTTGGTTCACTTGGAATGAGAGGAAAACTTTAGGGACACGTTTTCTGACTCTTTCCATTCTAGGTCTCAAGGATGTCCAACAACAGAATACTATCCAGGGTGGGGAAGATTATTGCTGTTGAGACATGGATGGGTAATTCAACAGCAATGGTTGCCGTTTCATTGAGGAGGTGCCAAACAACTGTTTGGCGCCAAATTCCGCACTATTAATTCCCAAAAGAGTTCACTAATAAAAAATCACTACTGCACATTACTTTACACAAAGTTAGGAAGAGATACAGATCATCTCAACTCTTCATTTAGGTGTCACCCATCCTGTTGTTGATACAGGTGATAAGTATTTAATCAGCTAGGTGACCAAGATCCTTTTATGGCAGGAAGCCTGAAGACCACTTTATCAGAATTCATTTTGAGTTCTATTCTTTCTTGGGGAAATTATTGCTGTGTGCTCTAATTGGGAGATTCTTTAAGATAAAGAGTAAGGATCTGAGAGGGTATCCAGAGAAGAAGCTGAATCAAATTAGGCTTTGCTGCCAACAGTGTGTCAAACAATAGAAACCTCAAACATGGATCTGAGCATAGATTGAGTTAGGCGGTATGAGGGAACAAATCCCTATTCAGGACATCATAAGTATTTTAGAGAAATACTGGCTGAGCATTGGACCAAAATCTAATACTTCAATAAACTATGGATAATAGTCGCCATACTATTATCAACAATTCTATCAACTACTATCATACAACATGGAGAATTGCACAAAACCTGAACCTTGCAGTTAAAATATTTATAGGGGATTTTAACTGAGAATAATCAGAAAACCTATAAATGTTTACAAAGTGGTGATCAATACAGGGGTTTAGTTGAGTAGAAGAGATTAGAATGTGATGTTGTATAAAGATGAGATAAGAAAACTATGGATGGAGTTGGCAACCGTTAATCAAAACACCGTGAACTCAGTGGATCATTGAAAATTTGCAGCCTTAGAAGAGAGAGTTGTCAAGATGGAGGAAGTGGTCAATAATGTCGCAAGTTTTGGAAATGATTTACTTGAAAAAGTAACGTCATTAAAGAAGAAAGAAGGGGACTTAATTTTGAGAAGTCTTACTTCTTAAAAAAAGTGTGAAGCAGATCGCATTCATTTAAAAAATCAGCACTGATGTTGAGCTGCTGATTAAACAGGTTGAGGAGTTAAAGATTCACAAATGCAAATGTGAGCTATATGCAGTGACCAATGTTGAAGAAAGAACTTCCTTATACTTTTATTTTAAAGATGACTAACCCAAGAAACATGACATCTTCTTTTACCACTAGTTTGAAGATGATGTTCAAAATTACTCCCCAAGTGAGCTGAGTAGCTAAACCCAGAGAGGTGGATAGAGAAACCTCGGAGGATTTAAAGCAACACTGAAATTGCTGACTTTCCACCAGAATTATGCCCCCAGCATTTTTCTGATTGTTCAATATATAGATGTATGGATATGGTGATTGTCAAAAGGCATTGGCAGTGATGAATTGCCTAGAAATCAATTGTTAAAACCTAGTGTTGCCCCACCTGGAGGGGGACAGCTGGTTGTACACAGAGGCCAAAGCGGCCATTATGAAGGAGGTCAGAAGCCCAACGCGCATGTCAAAGCGCAAACAAGAGTTTATGGAAATTCAATTCCATAAATAGAATCCTTAGCAAGCTTCACCGATCATTTTGACCAGTAATTGCAAATTCTGGTTGGAGCGAAGGTTCTAGATAATTTTGATTCCAAAATTGCATTACAAGTGGCCCTTTGGCACTAACATGATATGTACCAAATGATGTCCTCCATGTTTGTGACAGAAATTACCACTTCTCAGATGGTAGACAATTTAAAAAATATTGGGAGCTAACTTCATTGCACCAAATAGAAGTTTCATATCAAACCCAGTATGAAATTCAAATCCCATTAAGGTGAATGAGGGCACTAAGGAGATGAATAATCAAACCATGCTGGGGAATAATCCCAAAGATTTTAAACGGATTAGTAAAAAGGAGAAAGTCTGTTACTAATGTAAAGGAAAGGGACATTTTGCTATACATTTCAAGAAACCCAAGGATCAAATCAACGTGGTCCAAGTGAAAGAGTCTGCACTTACAAAGAAATCAGGAAAAGGGCCTGCGGCCTAGATGGGGAACAATTTATAGCTGCAGAGAAGCCTGTTCCTCCTGATATTATGCAAAAGGAAATTGACATCAGTGATCTGTTTGTGTATGAAGACGTACAGGATAATCTGTTTCAAAAAGTCAAATTGGACGTGAATGCGGTAACAAGATTTGGGGCAAAGAGGATTGACCCCAAGGTAATCAAAGAAGTTGCTAAGCCATACTTCTGGCAACTAGCAGACAATATTTGAGCTGCAGATAATCCCAAAGAATTGACTGAAGTTTGATTAGATGAGGCAAACCTGTCAATTCCCCTCAGCACGATCAAGAAATTATTTCCTGATTTATTGGTGGAAAATCATTTACTCCCTCAATTCAGCTAATAACGCTGCTATACAGTCACTAAACACTATCTTACAATACTCCAAGTGTATATATATAGATATACTAGTGAATAAAGTATGGGTGAGGGCAATTGTTGACATCAAGCCTATTAATATTATCTTGACCAATATGGTGAAGAAGATGAAGGTCTCTCCTGACTTGGAACACAAGAAAGAGTACAGTACATCTGGGCCAAATACAACCTTCTCATGTGGAGCGTATAGGACTCTGCCACTTTGTTTTGGATCCTTGGTGGCATTTGCGCCAGCAATAGTTTTGGCCAACCAAAACTACAATATTCTTATTAAGACGGAATTTCTACAAAAGTATGGAGTTAAATGTAACTTTGAGGATAATATGTTGATAATATTAGGTCAGATGTTACCATTGGTCTATCAGAAGGATGGGGAAGATCCACTGAGTAGGAGAAATAACTTCATCAACTTAATATACAATGATGGCATTGTCCCAGTTCAATATTAACTAGTTGGCTGGAAGCGATGAGGAATGCTGGAGGAAATCCCAGGAAAATGAGGAATTCCACTGAGGATCAAGGATGCAAAAACCATATCACTGTGATCACAAATAATAGTTGACATTATAGATACCGGAGATGCTGTAAGGGGAGGTGGAAGCCCATGAAAGAAGTCCAGAGTAGAGCCTTGGGTGGCTCCTGGAATAATAATGCTGGGTCATGGTGAAATTCAAGTTCTTCTGGCGAATTTAAGCATGAAACTGATGAAGACTGAGAAAAATCAGATCGTCATGTTCATTCACCTAATCCTGTGCCAAAGTGAATAAAATTTCATGATTTTGGGACCCTCAATGAGATGAAATTACTGACCAGAGTAACTGAGAGTATCAATCTATAGGTTGATCAATAACAACTTGTTGATCTGATGGAAGGACAGCAAGAGGAGGTACTCAAATTGTTCAAAAATATCAGGAAGTATTCACCCATGATGACCATAATTTGGGATGTGCAAGAGATGTGATCCACAAGGTTGATACTGGGGAAAATTTGGTGTTAAGGATGATAAAAACCAACTGGCCTTATCAGAATACTGAATAGGCCAAAATTTTGCCTATTGTGATACGCATGGTTTTGGGAAAAAATACTGAATGCATTGCGGTTGGGTCCATTTAAGATTATTGCCAAGAAAGTAATGGACGCCTACTCCATCAAGAACCTCTTAGATGGAAGGATAGTAATTTAAGTACATGCTAAGTATTTAAAGTGATGGATCAAGGAAAAAAATAAGAAAAAAGAGTTACTAAAGGACTGCTGAACCATTAAGTTGGTTATGTCCTAATGATCTAATCAAGTCCAAAATGGACCTCTGAACTAATTTAGATGGTTAAGTTTTAAAAAGTAAGACCTCTGAACCATAGAAAACTGGTAGGTCTAAGTGTACCAAGGATACAGTTTGGGGTAACAAAATAGAAAGAAGGCCACTAAATTAAAAGAAGGTCAAGTCTTATGGAAATAGAAGGAAAAAATAAAAAATTGATAAAAAATGGAAAAAATATATAAGACGCATAGAAAAATTCAATATCTATAATTTTTATTTTTACTAGTTATCCTCAATTTGGGGATGGTTCCGCCTATGTCGCCTCTTGGGGGAGAAGAGATGGATTGCAGTGGGAGTAAATAACCAGTTGAACTCTATGTGATATCAGATGATACATGGGCTAGATCTACTCAAAACCAAGTTCTTTGAGAGGATGCAGATCCCTGTGAGAAAGTGACTAGGGGAAGGGAAATTGAAATTTTGGAAGAAGATAGTTGTGATTCCCCAGAGCGGGGAGGGAAGCAACAGTATAAGAAGAGGCAGTCAGCGTTTAACCCCAAGTAATCCCAGTATAGCACCAGATATGGAATATTGGTCTTGAGCACTTGCCAATGGGCTTCGTCAAGAGCACCGGACATATGGTCTGGCAATGAGCAGGGGATACTAGTTGGGGTTTGCCAAATAATGCCCCTATATCAAGGCCGTCAGTGGAAGATATTAATGGGATGTTCCAGAAACGAGATAGTCATGCAAGGAGTAAATAACATCCTGCAAGCAATGACTATGAACTTCTCAGAAGCTGAAGCAGAAAGAGCGATGGAAACCAGGAGAGGCTGGAATCTTTATGCCCAACATCAAAGAACTTGGCTGGCAAAGAGAAGAGCATAGGCTGCAATATCTCAATCTAGGATGTTTTTAAGATTGGAAGAACTCAGAGCTATGGACAAAGCCTTGGTGACTTGGGCCATTAATTCTGCATAGGGGAGATCAAAATGTACGCTGTTGCCGATGGTTAGTTTGGTGGCCAAGACAGCTGGCTTGTAATATGGACCAAGTTAACAGAGGAACTCCAGAAGCAATTTCAATCCAGCAAGGAACAAATGATTGAGATCAAAGGGCATTGCTTCAGGAGGTTTGATGATGATGTTAGGAGTATCTGCAAAAGGAGCTGAACCCAGGGGAGTCTTCAAATTTAACTCAGGAATCGACAACAGAGGAAGGATTGGTCACAAGTTGTTTGAGACAATTTCTAACTTGGTTTCAGCGGGGTTGGTTACCATTTCCAATAATTCCACAGAAGGACTAGCTACTGGTACTTGACTAGGAGTATGGGTCCTGGAAGGACCATAGAAAAGGTTCCATCACACAGAGACTCATCCACTTGAAGTTTGAAGGTCTTGATCAGACAAATTATTGAGCAGCTGTTGGTACCACAACTCAGAATTTTACATATGAGCTGGATGAGAGGGGGGATATCAGACTTATATGATAGTCGGCATTATGCACTCTGAAATCAATTAAACTCCAATTTTGGAAAACTTAATCTCAAAACCAATGGAATAAGCTTTCCAGAGAAGAATTAAGAATGATATAAGCCAAGAGTTTATGAAGAGAAAATAACAAGGGCAAACATAAATGAGCATCCTTAATTAGATTGTGAAATGAACATTGAAGGCAGGAATCTCTTGTAAAGGACAAGGAGAAAATAAGGAGTTTGAGGATTCTGGACCAAGTTTCCTGAATATGACAGTGGGTCATATGCTTTGATGGGGGAAACCGGATCCCAGGATTAATATCATCATGAGTAAATTGATCAACCTGACATGGCAGAAGGTTGCAGGGACCATGCTCTGAGTAGGCTTTAGAGAGGGAAAAACAAAAAAAGACCCGCATGCCAAAAGTCATCCTGAGCAGCGTTGAGTACTGATAATTGTACTCTGCTTGAACCAATGAAGTTTTTGATCAAGTGTCTGAAACAGCGTTCTCCTGCTCCGATCTTTTTCTCATTGGAAATATAGGCAAGAGGGGGGATATATTAAGATTTTTGCCCATATTCCCAGCAGCTATATTATAAGGGATTGCTATGGTATAATTCCCTAATGTGAAGTGAATTGGATATCAGTTGACCCTTTATTCAGGGTAACTATGTTTAAGGAATTTTTAAATTATTTGCCTGGGTTGGATCCATTGGGGATCAATCTGGATAAATGCTTAAGATCTCGTCAGGCAGAGTTGCTAACAAAATAGGGGCATCTGATAGCTAATTAACTATCAGGTGTACTGATTGGGTTCAGTCAGGTTTCATCACCAACTAATTGGGAATTTAAGTATTAAGTTGAGAGGCAAGTGATACCTCCTGAAACTAGCAAATCAATCAGTTATTTATGACCCGCCTTAATCAGTAACAAGTCCCATTACCTAAGCAGGTCGCTTGGCAAATATGGTTGGTTTTCTTGACTGAGAGGAAAATGTTAGGGAACGTTTTCTGACTCTTTCTTTTTTAGGTCTCAAGGATGTCAATGACAGAATACTAGCCATGATGGGGAAGATTATTGCTGTTGAGACATGGATGGGTAATTCAACAGCAATGGCTGACGTTTCATTGAGGAGGTGCCAACCAAGGGTTTGGCTCCAAATTCCCCACTATAAATTCCCAAAAGAGTTCACTAATAAAAAATACACTACTGCACACTACTTTACACAAAGTTAGGAAGAGATACAGATCAGCTCAACTCTTCATTTAGGTGTCACCCATCCTGTTGTTGATACAGGTGATAAGTATTTAATCAGCTAGGTGACCAAGATCCTTTTATGGCAGGAAGCCTGAAGACCACTTTATCAGAATTCATTTTGAGTTCTATTCTTTCTTGGGGAAATTATTGCTGTGTGCTCTAATTGGGAGATTCTTTAAGATAAAGAGTAAGGATCTGAGAGGGTATCCAGAGAAGAAGCTGAATCAAATTAGGCTTTGCTGCCAACAGTGTGTCAAACAATAGAAACCTCAAACATGGATCTGAGCATAGATTGAGTTAGGCGGTATGAGGGAACAAATCCCTATTCAGGACATCATAAGTATTTTAGAGAAATACTGGCCAAGCATTGGACCAAAATCTAATACTTCAATAAACTATGGATAATAGTCGCCATACTATTATCAACAATTCTATCAACTACTATCATACAACATGGAGAACTGCACAAAATCTGAACCTGTGCAGTTAATATATCTATAGTGGTTATTACCCGAGAATAAAAAGAAACCTATAAATTTTTATACCATGTGCTCGCTCTAAATCTGACAGGTTAGGTGAAATAGTTTACTACACCCTTTTCAACAAGAAGAAGGCCCATGTATCTCTATGTTGGCAGAAATGTTTGAGTTTACCAAAAACTAAGGAATTGACGCTATCAAGTGGTGTTTGATAAATTCACAAAGTATTCTATGTTCATGGTCAACTTATCAGTTCTATAAATTTTTAAGCTGAAGTCAAATGGGTCCCAAAGCACTAAAAACTAGTGTAGCAGTTAATGAAAATGAAAAGATGTTGTAAAGATATTACTTTATAGAGTTGAAACGATTGAAATATTTATGGGGCGAGTGGACAAGTGAAACTGAGAAGACTTACTGGTTCCTCAAGGTCAAGATCCAAGTCCTTCTGGATCAAATGCCTAATTGATGCTCTCATTTCTTCCATCAGCAATATCCTTATGACTGCATTAATTTGAGTCACCCCTTTGGTGCTTTGGGAAGCTGAGGGGCTAATACAAAAGGCGTCTCCATCAGTTCCTGTGCGTACATGGATTATTGATCATATTTTCCAACAGCGTCCTCAGTTGGTAGCCTCCAGTAGAGAGGGTTTGAGTTAGCTAATTGAGGTTTGTTTTGGGAGCGGGAATCTCAATTCATTTATTGCCTCAAATCCCAACATTCATCACTTTCTTAAACAACGTCAGTGGCAGAGATGGTATAACTTTTTGTTACTTACGTCTGCTCCTATTGTGGGCTTATACAGGAGATTGTTTGTGATGTGGACATAAGCTAAATCAAAATTCTTGGAAGGCCCTTTTTGGTAATTTGGGAATTAAGCCTTCTAGTCATCAGCCTATCAACCCCAGTTAAATGGGTAAACAAAGAGGATAAACCAATCACTTGATCAATATACCGTTGTTATGACACCACAACTCAGACACATGAGCGGCTGATCTACCACTATCACAGTTCTCATATAACAATTCCTTTCATGCATTCACAGGAGTATCTTATATGTACTCCAGTTAAGGGACAGCCCATTTTTTACCATTTATCCGCAATCCATAATGGGATTCCAGAAGTAAAAGATCTTGCCTCCCACATCTTAAAATTGCACTAACAAGTTCAGATCAAATCGTGGAAAACTCAATCAATGATACCTTGAGCTTTGCAGGTAAAAACCGTCGCGCAGCTCCAGATTATCAACTTGGTGACTTAGTTATGGTAGATACTAAGAACTTCCACTTTGTGGTCACCTGCTGTAAATTTGCATCTAAACAAGATGGCCATTTAACTATAACAAGGTACTGGATAATTGATCCTTCCAATTTAAGTTAACATCAAATTGGAAGATACATACCTTTTCCATGAATCCTTTATTTTCCCTTTCTAAGGACAGAAACTGGTTGAGTTATATCTCATAGTGGCAGAGGGCTCACTAGAATTTAAATTAGAAAGGATAATGGATTTGTGATAGTCCAAACTTGTTCTACACTACTTGGTATTCTGGAAAGGATACCAAGCATATGTGAACAACTGGCCCTCTCAAATGATGTATTAATTGTCACAAGCTTATTGCAAACGTATATAGAATAAAACTACAAAGCTATTTCGCTGCCCCTATCCAAGACAGCCATCATTTCTGACATCAAACTCCCAAACCCACACAGATGCCCTAAAAAAGGCTTGAAGGGGGGTAGAATCTGTTTTTTAGTAAAAATTAGTATAAGGTTTTTGGCTCCTGAGATCAAGCTGGATTAGGCCTTACACCCTTTCATAGTTAAAATGGCACCAACATTCAGGTCCTTGCCACTTACTCAAATTGCTGATCTAGGACAAGCCCTATATAATAGATGAATAGCTACTGATTCAGCTTGTATGTCTTACCCAACTTTACAATCACCTCCCAGATATAAACTTCTAGTTTTACTGAATCTGAAGAGCATTATGTGCAGAATGTCAAATAGCTCTGTTTAGAGGTAGAGTTTTTAAGCAATTTCATTACATCAAGCGTAATTTTCTACCCAAAAGGGCAAATACATAGGAGCTTTTTTATTGTAAAATTTAATATCTTGAGCAAAACTAGGTCACAATAAATAAAAAAGTTGCAAAAGAGTAAAAATTGAAATGCTTTGGGTAAGAATAGGGGAACAAACCATAATTGAATTCATAATCTGGCAAAACAAGTTTTTAAAAATTTAAAATTTACCTAAAAATGGTTCAAGTATAGTGTGGGAATTTTGTTTGATATCTTATTATTAAAAGGTGATTGAAAATTGAAATCCACTATTTTCAAAGTATAATGAACGTCAAAAATCCTGTAATAATGGTATTCTGATATAGTGGTCTAATCCCTACTATTGCTACTCAGCACAGCCTTACTCCTCCCATGTCCAGTTATATAACCTACCACCCTGCTAATGGTAGGCTGTTGGGTTATTAGTTTAATTTCTCATAATTAAAGTTTCCCACCAAAACTTTATTTTTTATTATAACCATATTATACTCTTTACTATAATACTATAATTCCTATGAAGGGGCTCCCTGTCATGGTTGGAAAAAGACATCATCCTTGGGACCAACGTGAGAGACAAAGCTGCATGTTGGGATGCCAAGATTTGGAGTTGGCAGGCCTCCCTGAACTCAAGCATACTATAGACCAACTCTGGGTGAAGGCAAAATATAACCAGGTTAGTCCTATGGATGCAAGAAAAGCTCAGCCCTGTATGAGAGCAGGGGCGTTAAAATGAACTAGCTTTGTAATAGAGAAAAATGGTTCACTTCAGTTTTTGGGTGAATGGGGACTCGAAACACATTTGGTTTTCAAAATTTCCAGCTTGGGTCAGCCACTCCTACAATCAATTACCCAAGTTCAGTTGATTACCCAGTATAGTGTATTGCTCAATGGAAGCGTGTGCCTATTGGTGAACCCTGGCTTAGACCTACTTCCCTTGATTGATTGTTATTCTGAAATCCCTTAAATATCTTATGTCAAGACCAATCTTTCCTGTTGGTCAACTTTTTTTACAATAAACCCCATGTTTAGTACACCGTTTTGTATTTATGTTATATTGGACGTTCCTGTGCTGGACCTCTTTTAGAAGGTCTCACACAATAGTAACCATTTAATTTTAACAACGCTAAATCTATCCACCTGTGCACCTTTGGGCCGTCCAGGTTCTATCCAACCTAGGACGCATATACCTTACCACTCCGTGCACCACGTTGCTCCCTTTTGGTTCCTACCTTTAATGATAACCCTATTCTACCTGAGTTACTCTAGTTCACGCACCCTCTGCTGGGCTCTAGTAACTTTTGTACTAGCAACTAGTTCCCTAATGTTGGCACTGTGCACCGTGCACCTCCACTCTGAGAATAGGAGAGTTATAGATACTCTCCTTACATTAGTTGACCAACAACTTTATCTTATGTGCACAAAATTTTCTCTGTGGGACTTTCACAAAGTGTAAATGGGGTGCACCAGCTGTGGGCTTCAGTCATGTTCAGCTGCACCACTATTTCTCCCTTTTCTCAATAGCTGAATCATCTTGGCGTTATTTTGACTGCCTCCAACTGAAAAAACCACCCTTCTTGCTTGTACATGGTGGATATGGACGCTTCATGGTCCAGAAGTCATGATTCACTGACTTTCCGCCAAAAAATATTTTCGATCTAGATAAACTGATTTACTTTGGCAGCACGTTTGGACGATGCCAGAGGAATCTTCAAAATGGGCCTGGTGGTGATGGCCTTGGATAACGTTGGGCAACCCATTGCTGTAATGGGAGTAGGGTCATTTGCGACTAAAAATGCGTTTTATAACGAAAAAAAACATATATACCTCTAAACCATATTTGCTCTCTTATGGCTCAGATAAGAAACCTACTCTCCTGTGTATCAAATTTCACCAGAAAACCCCCGTTTAACCTCTTCCATGATCCGCAGCAAATTAAGAGTTGAAAAGGAACTGAGTTTACAATAAGAAAATGTTTATCCACTGCTGAAGACATGGTGGAATATGTGGCCTCAGTAGTAAGAGTGTCCAATTATCCCTCTCCATTCTTTGATTCAAAAAGATGCCAGGGTGATATGTTAATGCCAGAGGAAGCGTTTGTTGGTGAAGTACTGGCGTTTTTGTTTTAAATAAAGACCATTTGGGGTATTTTCTACTGACTGCTACCCTTTCCTCCCCTTTAGGGAAATTCAGCACCACTATTTTGGTGGATACTGGAGCCTCTGAAAATTGTATGGACCAAAGCCTAGCCGACTATCTTGAGCTGAGTTATGTACCAGGTGGTATGGTTAGAGGAGGGGCGTCCAAAGATATTCCCACGCTGAGAATTTAGGGTTCAGTGGACTATCAAGTTGGCATCTATCATTTGTCTGACCACTTACAGGCTATCAAAAACATCTTATACCCCATTATTTTGGGTGTAGAGTGGTGGCTAAAGTTTGATGTCAGGACTAAATTGAAAGAAAATACCATATCCCTCACATTAAAAAAGGTCACACATTAGTTTCTCCTTTGTTGAGGTTAACTTCCAGGGTGATTTGCCACACTAGCCCAACATCCACACCCTCAGTCTCGCACCATTGTTAAAACCCTCACTGGAGGTACTTTACCTTCTTGTTTGGAGGGTTTGGAATCTTCATAAGATGCAGCTTTAGTAAATGAATTACCTGCCCATTCAGAGTTTGATTGTGAGTTCAAGCTCACTGTTGATCTGGTGTGCATAACTTCCCCAAGTTTTCCCATTGACTGTATAGGAGAAAGAAACACTAGATGTGTGGGTTAAGGAGCATTTAGACAAAGGCGCGATTTTTCAGAGTACCTCCCTGGTATTCTCCCCACTTCTCTTTGTGGAGAAAGCTTATGGAACTTTATGCCATTGTGTAGATTATGGGAACCTAAACAATGTCGTTATACCAGACCTCCATCCCATCCCTTTGGATTCTCAAATTGCGCGTTATGCATAGAAGGCTAAAGTCTTCTCCAAACTGATTGCTTAAACGCATTCAATCAGATCTAGATTAAGAAGGGCAAGGAGTGGCTAACCACATTCCATACCAGAAAGGGGATTTTCCAATTTTGGGTTATGCCCTTTGGGCTTAAGAATGCCCCTGCTATCTTTTACCATCGCATTGATGCAGCTTTGGGGGGCCTGCTGTGGGTATGCGAGATTTCCTACATGGATAATATTCTGGTGTTCTCCCCTGATCATGAGTTCCATGCAATACACCTTCAGCAAGTGGTGGAGTGGTTAAGTGAAGCCCACCTTACACTGGAGATCAGCAAGTGTGAATCCTTCAATTCCCAGGTCACCTTTCTGGGCAACGTCATGTTTGACCAAGGACACATGATAACTCCAGAGAAGGTGAAGGCGATTTGTGAGTGGCCCACCCCAACTTTGGTCAAGGAATTGAGGAGTTTTGGGGACGTGTACATTCCTCAAGGAGTTCACACCCAATCACTCCAAGGTAGCAGCACTCTTGTATAAGGCCAGTGGTGCAAAAGTGCTTCAATGGTCCCTCATTTTGGAGGATGTTTTCCACACAGTAAAGTGCACCCTATTGTCTACGTCCATCCTTCGCCATGTTGATCCTTCAAAAGAGTTCATTGTGTCTAATGATGCCTCCAACTTTGTCATAGCGGCTGCCTTATTGCAAGTAGGCGAAGATGGTATAGAGCATCTGGTGGGATAATTTCCAGAAAATATCTTTGACTGAGTTAAATTATCCTGCTTATGCCAAAGAGTTACTAGCAGTGGTGGAGGCGCTGACTTATTGGCGCCATCACTTGCATGGCTCTTCCCAACCTTTCCATGTATGTACAGATCACCGTGCCTTACTTTACTACCGCTCTCCTCATGTCTTAACTCCATGGCAGACCTGTTAGCATGAGACCCTTACCCAATTTGCATTTTCTTATAAGTTCACCAAGGTCAAGGAGAATGTTTGGCGGATGCCTTGAGCTACAACCCCGCATTAGCTCCTGATCCAAAGGAGGTAGAGGTTCATAACACCCAGTTGATAATTCCACTGGATAAGATTATGTCTCAACTTCCCTCTCCCCCGGCCAACAGGTCAGCGCTAGCTCCTCTGAAAAATGCGGAGGAATACAGTATGTTCAGAAAGGTAGTTCTTTCTCAGCCGTTATCAGCTTAATATACTATGGTTCTCACTAAGAGCGCTCTGAATTAGGAGGATTTATCAAGGGGTTTATAACGTAAAGGATGATATGGTGTGGTTTCAGGGGCGCCTATGGGTTCCTGCTGGACCACTGCGCCTGGAAATCATCTGGGGCCATCATGACGGAATCACCATTGGTCATACTGAGAAAACAAAGACCTTGGAGTTAATATGACAAACCTACAATTGGAAGGGTTTGCCTGCTCAGGTGGGACGGTATTGTAAAGAGTGCCTGATCTGCAATCAAATGAAACCCAATCGTCAACTGTTAGCAGGTTTTTTGGTACCAGTACAAAAGGCAGAAGGGCCCTGGACCTCCCTATTGGTGGATTTCATTGTGGAATTACCCGTTTCTGATGGTTATGATGCCATCATGGTGGTAATGACCGTTTTAAGATGTTCTCCTACTTTATTCCTTGAAAAATGACAATAACTGCAGCTGAGATGACTAGGCTCTTCGTCACTCATGTGTTTGCACTTCATGGGGTTTCCCAAGAAATCATTAGCGACTGGGGACCTCAGTTTACCTCTGCCTTTTGGGAATAGTTGTGTAAGACTCTTAGTATTCGCCCCTGCCGTTCAACCGCCTATCACCCCCAATCAGATGGACAGACTGATAGAATAAACTAGTGCTTGGAACAGTTCTGTGGTGTTACACCACCACAGATCATTCAGATTGTGTTTCTCACCTTCCCATGGCCCAATTTAGCTAAAATAACACTTTGCATTCTTCTATTGATTGTTCCCCTTTTTTCCAACCATGGTTTTAACCCCGCCTTTAACACGTAGTTCAGCTGTGGATCCAAAGTTGAAGAGGTGGTGGACTTTGTTAAGACTATTAAGAAGGTCAACCAGGGGGTTTCTATGAGTTTGGAGGCGGCAATGCATGTATATAAGGAGAATGCTGATGGTAAGCGATGAGTGTGTCCAGCGTACAAGGTTGGGGATCTCATGATGCTTGATGCTCATAACATCCCTATCAAGCAGCCATGCAAAAAGCTGGGACCAAAGAGGTTTGGTCCTTACCGAGTTGTTAGAAAGGTGGACCATGCCTCATACCAATTGGATCTTCCCTCTTCATTTCAGATCTTCTCTGTCTTTCATGAGAGCAAATTGATGTTGTTTGAGGGCCCCCCACCTGAGACTCCTGAGGCCTATCTCGTGGATGGAGCGCCAGAGTGTGAAGCAGATGAAATAGTAGCCTCCCGCCGTGTTAAAAGAAGGCTTGAGTACCTGGTATCCTGGATGGGTTTTGACACTTAAGAGATTAGTTGGGTGCCAGCACGTGACTGTGTGCATTCCCAAGACCTGATTGAAGCATTCCATAATTATTTTCATGAGGCTTCAGGATCAAAGTCCAAGATAGCCATTGCTGCTATGAAGTTGTGTCCCGCACATAAAAACTTCTCCTTAGCAAACGCCGATGGAGGGGGTAGAGCCCAAGAAGGAGGAGAGGGTAATGTTATGGTTGAATGACTTGATAGTAAGCACCAACCCCAAGGATAAGGCTGGGTGGCAGGAGGCCCAGAAGGTGAAACTTTAGGCCCTCCCTGACCTCAAGTACACCTTAGACCAACGCTGGGTACAAGCCAAATATGCCCAGGTTGGTACTAGTGAGGTGCAAAACGCCCAGCCCCTTGTACCAGCCCAGGCTTTATAACAGACAAGCTATTTGATTAACAAATACAGTTTGATTCAGTTGATTGGTGAATGGGGGTTTGAAACCTGTTCCAGTTATGTAATTATGAGTTTGGGTAGAGTACAACTTCAATCAATTACTCAAGTGAAGACAGTTTCAGTGTATTCTACCAATTCAGATGGAAGCGTTTGCCTATTGGAGCGTCAAGGCTTGTTACCACTTCCGCAGACCCAGAATTACTCCAAAGATTTTTAAATATGGTTTTTATGACTAACATTCCTTGTTGGTCAACTTTTCACAATAAACTTTCCCATTTTTTACGTTTTATTTATGGTTCCTTGAGCGAACCTGGGTGTGGACCTCTTTGAGGAGGTCTCCAACTACGTTGGCCACTACATACTATCACAAATAACAAAAGTTTCGGGTGCTCCCTTGGGCTGTTCAGGTCCCCTCCAGATCGAGGCGCCTAAGCCTCCTAGCACCGATTTAAATTTGATTATGGACTCCCCTTTGGGGTCAACACAAGTTTTGCTGTTTCTTGTTTACCTGATATTGTATGACGTGCTCTACACCCTTGCCTTGGATCCCTTCTGTACTGGCACCATTCGTGGTGCCTTGTTTCTCATTTTTTAACGGCTATTTCCCTATAAGTGTGGTTTTGAATCCCACACACCTTGCTGGGAACGAGAGAGTTACAGATACTCTCTTGACACTGTGGGAGGATGCTCCAGTTGAACCATGCCTCTTCAGTTCCTTCCACAATTTAATGTTTATATAGCTTGGCTCTGTTACCATTGGGATAGTTGGCTTTGGAAACTAAACACTATTTCTGAAGTTTCAACCATCCGCAATACATAAACTCCTACAAATAGTCAGATTCATCACCATGAAGTCTCACAACAACTAGGGCTTACTCAAACCCTAAGCTCAAATATTTTTACTTTTATAATGTGGCATCCTTCTTTGTTCACAGCAATTGGTAATCTATTGTCAATAATCGTTGGTTAATTAATGATTCTCAAAATCAGCTCACTGTTTTGGATAAAAAATTTTCATTTTATCTTGAAGACTAGCTTTTTCAAAACGTGAAGCTCCTTGAGGCTACCTGAAACAAATGTTCAACCAGATTGAGGACCTTGTGTGGACCCTTCAGCATCACTATCAGGAGTTAGCCTCAATTTATATTGCCTCTGAAATTGTAGAGCCCAAAGGTCCCTGTGGGCCACAAGGACCTTCTGGTCAAGCAGTGCCTACACCTGGTGATCCCAATTACTCCTTGAAACAAGGTGTGCTTATGGTGCTTGTTGCCCTAATAGATCAAATATGCGATGTGGCCCAAGGCTGAAAGCTGATTAGATGAAGTGCTCTTGACCACAGAGTTTTATTTGAGGCCTTTTCAAATGAAATGAATACCATGAGAGCTTTCATCAACTCACCAATGGTCACATCAATTAGCATGAACTAACTTTTCATGAGTTTAAAACCTGTTTGGGCAGTATGTAGGGTCAGCTACTCCTCCAATGTGCCGAGATCTAAGACTAAAGAAGCAGATTACACATGAAGCCTCCATTACCTCTCTAAACAGAAATTTGGATGACATTCAGGAGGATTTGGAAGGATTAAGATGATGATTGGATCAACAAGCCCCTCATGACTATGCAGAAACTGAGCTCTAAAATACTGTACTGGTTCCTGGCATCAATACTCTTTCCACCCCTCTTGTGACTAACTTTAAACCCAACTTCAAGGTAGAGTTCACTCCAGGGAAGGAAATTATAGCCTCCTTCCTGTATGCTTATAAAATCTTGATAAGGAGGCCATGGACTAGAAGAAGTTGAAGCACATCCATTCCTGCTTAAATTGTACACCTGGGAGATTATGATTACCATATATCTGAATGCCATACCTGGTAAAAGGTACATACTGCTCTCATCCAGGAATTCAGAAGCAAACAAACCTTGGCCAATCAGAAGCAGACGTTCATGGGCATTTAACTTAATAAAGGGGAAAGTTCAATGGAGTTCCCCAGCTAATTTTTTGTCTGAGCGCGACCTTTTATAGCCACTAATTGCATTACCTTAGAAGACGCCATAACCGCACTCATCTCCACGTTGGGATCTTATAATGAGGTCCAATTGCACATGTGTGGCAAGAAGAATAACTTCACTTGCATCCAGGAAATTAAGGAGATACTTAATGAAATCTCTGCGTCTATCTTACATCTCAAGTCTACTGCATCTGCCTCCTCCAATCACCTTTAGGTCCATGTTTTTGAGAAACAAAAGAATCCCAGACCTTGATGCTCCTACTACAATGGATTTTGTCATAGCGCAAAGAATTGTTGGAAGATACTTTCCGTGGAGACAGGAAAGGGCCATTTACATGAAGGGTGAGGCACATCATGCTGACATACCTGTTCCACCTCAATAATTTTTAGTGACCTCCAATGAGTCTATCACTGTTGTACCAGAAAAATATGATCTGGTACTCGTTGAAATTAAAGAACCTGATAATGCTTACTCTTCTTCTGATGAATCTCCTATGTTCCTCACATTACCTCCGCAGTTTGGGAGCTTAGTTACACACGTCACTTATTAAGTCCACAAAATTCCTGTCCACGCCATTGTTGAAAGTGGTTCACCATGAATGTCATTATGTTTAGATTAATGAAGTGCATCAAAATGCTCCAGACTTGTCCCATTACATAGGATATGGCATGGCTGGGACACAATGCACTCAATCCATTGGGATATATTCCTCTCTACCCATTTGCTTTAAGAAGCTTTCTGTGAATACAACCACCATTGTGTTAGACAACTCAAGCTATGACCTTCTCCTAGGGACTCAGTTTCTCTGAGATTATTCAGCCATCATAAAATATGGGTGATTCTTGTCCCTGCTGGGACACTGGTTCCCACTGGTTTTGAAACCTCCTTTGATGCCAAGACGTAGATCAATGATAGTCTTGCCTTCTGGAAAGCAAAGGCTGGATTGACCAGCTTGAATATCATGTAAGAGTTCTCATGTACAGATGCCCCCTAATATGGTAGATGGCCAAGAAGGCATGTCAATTTACTTGCATAAGACAACCACTATACTGCCAAAGTCCCAAGTTACTGTCAACACCCAGGTACATATCAATATCCCCTCCAGACAAAAGCTTAAAATCTGTGGTTTGGATAACCCATCATTCAAGGATGTCTTGATCTGTTAAGGAATTTTAGATTCTTCCTAAGCTAGGTCTATATTGGTGTTATTGGCTAACCTCACTGAAAAACCTAGGATAGCGGGGTCTAATAGTTCAGCAGCTTATGCTCACCTCCTACATGAAGAGGCTATTGATGACAGCTGTATATTTGGAAGTTTACAGGATTTGGGGCTATAAACACCCCCATCAGTAGCCCTAGTTGACACCTCCATTGGGCAGGAGCTTACTAGTGAGCAACAGAGCCAGGCTAAGAGGCTATTGAAAAATACTCAAACTTCTTCTCAACCTCTACATAAGATTTCAGAAAGATAAATGGCGTTTTGCATCACGTAGAAACTGGGGACTATCCCCCATTAGGTCCCGTCCCTACCAAAAAAGTAAAGTTGAAGAAGCTCAGGTGGCTGTTGAGCTCAAGCAACTATTTGAAGACAGGCTATTAGTGCCTCCGCAAGGTCCTTGGGCCTCTCCTCTCATATTAGTTCAGAAGAAGGATGGCAGCTGTCATATGGTGATGGACTATCAATGGCTTAACTTCATTACCAAGAAGGACAGTTACCCCTTTCCCAGGATTGATGACTCTCTCTGCTTGCTCTCTGGGTCAAATAATTTTTATAGTTCTCATTAACAGATATTGCAAGTAGAGACCTCTCCCAAAGATTGATCCAAATGTGCACTCATAGCCAACAAGGGTCCATTCAAGCCAATAAGGATGCCTCAGGGTCTTTGCAATGCGCCCACCACCTTTTAATATACCATGGAAAGAATACTAGGATTTATAAATATCCAGTGTTCTTGTGTACCTTGATGATATCATTGTCTTCTCACAAATCATCAAGGGTCATGTGGAATACCTCTGGAAAGTCTTTAACCATCCTAGAAAGGCCTCAATAATCTTAAGCATTTTGAAGTGCTCCTTTTTCTAATCTGAAATGAAGTTCCTTAGACACAAAGTCTTGAAATATAGTATCCAAACCCCACATCCCAGATAGATTTAATACCTTAATTAATATTTCACCCCTTCAGAGTCTTAGGGATACTTAAGTATTTCTGGGCATGGTAGGCTATCACCAGTTCATTCCTTGGTTTTCTTACTTATCTGGAGCCCCTGTTCTACCTCTTACAAAAGAATGTGCCTATTTAGTAGCAGTCTAAACAATAGCAGGCTTTTAATGCTATAAGAACTGTATTTTGTACTAAACCGATTTTAGTTCATCCACACACTTCATTTCAACCTTTTTGTTTTTCACTGATGCTAGTGACATTGCCACTGGGTCCATCCTAGCTCAGCATGATGAAAATCAGGTCGATCACCTGGTGGCTTACTTCAGCAAGACCCTGAGCAAGGACAAACGGAATTATTGCATTACTGAGCATGAGTGCCTGGCTGTTTTATTGGCAATCAAGAATCTTGGCCCTACCTATATAGCACACATTTCAACTATTATCACTGGCCATTCCTCCCTATGATGGCTGTAGCAAATTAAGGATCCAGATGTCCAGTTAGCAATATGGTACCTGAGGTTACAGAATCACAATTTTCCATTGTTCATTTCACAGGAGCAATTCGTCAGAATGCTAATGATCTCTTATAGATTCTGGTACTCAAAGCCCTGACCCCTAAGGAAGACTTATTGTGTGATTTAATTGGTTGTCCTGAGCAATGTGAGTTGGAGACTATTTAGATCCAAGGTGAGCTTTAAAAAATGACCTGGGACACTTAAATTAAAGAGGGAATGCTGTATAAGAAAATTAGCAAGAAAATGGCTCCCTTACATCTGCATTTCTTACTGAACTGATGTTATCCTAGAAGGGCATAAAACTGTGGGGCATGGGGCAGTGAAAAAGGCCACTAATTGGTGAATAAAAGATACTACTGGGTCTAAATAGTTGAGACAATCCAGAACCATTTCAAGGAATGTATGTCTTGTCAATTCAAGTTCAGTGCTTTCCCCAATATTAGCATTCAGTCATAGCTTCATCAGACCCCTTTAGTGTCATCAGCATTAATATAGTGGGACCCCTGCGCGCTGGGTTACATGACCATAAGTATATTCTACTAGCTATGGACTATTTGACCAGATGGGTTGAAGCAATTTCTTTTCCCATTATCACTATAAAAGCCATGGCCCTATTCACTATATAATCTATTTCCATTCAGCATTAATGCCCACAAACTTTACTTCCAGGCAATGGGCTGGATTTCACCTTGCAGTTAGTTTAAGAACTAGCTTCACTTTTTAGAACTAACCAGAGTCTCACTACCTCTTATAACCCTTCAACCAACGGGGCAGTAGAATAGCTATCAGAACCCTTGTCTCTATTTTGCAGAAGATAGTCACCTCTGACCTTACTTACTGGAAGCATTATTTACTTAACACCTTGCTCACTTACCAAATAAGCTACTATTAAATCATCAAGATGGCCCCCTTTGAAGCTCTATATGGTCATGATCCTCAATTACCAAGTAAAGTTCAGCTCCTGCTCAATACCTTCATGCCTGAGAACTCTGATATAACTATGGGGGCCTTAGCTGATTAAATTATCTAGCTTCAAGCGCTAGCTATGCAAGACATTGTCACCAACACAGAAAGGGAGACATCCTGATTTAAAATCAGCTAACCCTCCTTACCCACTTTTAAGTAACTAGCTTATTATCTTTTATCACTATTGACCCAGAAGTTGACATAACATGCTTGACATTCTTTAGTCTGCCTTATAAGGTATTTATAAGGTAAACTCAGAGTACTCTATTACTGATATCAATCAGGGGACAGTGGTGAACTGGGTACATGGCTGATTCCTTTGGCCCTATGCCCCTCTCTGATAGAATCTTGAGGGCATCGTCAGGATTTAAGGTGATGAGTGAGTTAAAATTCATACTCCTGAATTGAGACTCAATAAGTCAACACTTGAAATGTTGCGAATGAAAACTGTCCCTGAAGGCACCATTGAGAGTTTTGATCAAGAAGTATCATAAATACAAGAATTGATGAAGATGCCTTCATCTGGGCACCACTAGTGCTAAAAAAGATGGAGATGCCTTCAGGAATTTTATCCTCACTTCTCAAACCTTGAGAGGCATGATTTCTACCATTGCAGTCATGAGGATGATGTAGAACCATAAGGGTGCCAATCAGGTGACCAATCTGGAAGACTGTGAAAGATCCTGATTGTATAGGACCATGGAGGTCCCCTAGACACCACGTCCCCACACAGCCTATAAATATTGACACTTTCTAACTGAAAGAAAGTCTATTTCACCCCATCTTTTCATTTTCATCAACCCCTCCACTAGTTTACAGCTTTGAGCCCATTTTCAAATTTCAGTTACAGTCAAGAGAACTGTTACACCGAGACTCTATAAACATGTTAACAAATAATTAAGGAAATAATGCTGAATTAGGACATCTTAATGCATATATTCCAGCAAACTTTTATAGTGTTAAGTTAACTAGATAGTACTAAAATGATTAATTATAATCAAGTAATTATATATTTTAGTAATTTATACTAAAGTTTATTCGAGTCAATTGTCAAAACTCAACAAAAATAAAGCCTTAAAATAAAGTAAGCGACATCAGGCCATACAGTAACTTTTGTCTGCTGTTAAACAGCTATAGGGAACCTAAAAGGTTAAAAAATAGTTTACCAAGAAATATAAAACTTGACATATTTACTGTAAAAATATGAACGCAAAACTTAACTTGTTACAAGCACTAAATTACAAATGAAAATTGCCGCAATAAGAAAAACCATACATAAAGTTTATATGATTGAATACAGCTGTGATATAGTATTATAAATCAATACCGCTCAAAAATGGATAGTTTGGAATTGATAAATAAATATCTAGCTATCTTGCTTTAATTTTTGTCTGACCTGGCTATACAATTGTTTAGAGTTGAAACCAATGATTTTGAGGTTGAAGTGTGCAATATATACTAAAGCGGCGTATAGTAGTCCAATTCCGGTCAGAATGGTCAGAAAAGCTAAACATGCGTTCCGGAACTATAGGATACTGTACAAAGTTTTTATATAAACCTTTACTTTTCCTTTCCCGTTTTATCAATGATACGATTTAAAAGAAAAGAAAATGTATAATTCTCAAATTAATTATAATAAAGTAAACTAATAAATCTTAAAGTACTGATTCATTAGTTAATCAGCCTCAAGTACATAGGCCCAGGTTGCTCAGCCCCAAACAGAATTAAAAGGATATAAGTAAATCACCCCGCGCTATTTTAAAAACCTATGCAAAAGTTGTTTAAATGTTTAGCTTATTTCAAGGATTTTGTAATTTAACTAATAACAACCTTTTTTCAAAAATTTATGTAGAAAAATGACTTTTTCTATTACCTGTGTTCTATAAAAACATGAGAAGTTTTGAGAACATAAAGTGTAAACAGTTATCAGTTTTAGACATTAAAAGGTATTCGCGCTTTAAAAGCATAAAAGACATTTTTCAAAACATACTTTATGAGCAGCAGCTCAAAAGTTTGATTTTTCTCAAAATTTCACTGGCATGTTTTATTTTTTGTAAAAACCGGTTTGCATTTATAAAAATGTAGAGAAAATATTGCGAGCAGATTCTTTTGACGTGATCCTAAAACCAATATGCAAACAATTATAGGACTTGTTATGTAATCCAAGCTCGACAATGTAAGCGTAAGAACTAAAAAAACTTTCTATGTACTCGTCAATTATCAGGATGTTATAATATCCAACTAGCACAAGCTAAAGACTCTTGAAGCTGTTTAAAACATTTTTTGAATTCCGCGTAAAAAACTTATATAATATATTCTTCATCATTGATTTAAACACGTTTTCGTGGTTCCAATAAAATAAAGCAAGGTTTCATTTTAAAAATCAAACACATATATCAGAAATAAGTCTCATATAGCTGTGCTTTTTTCTGCGCAGATGAAAGTGCCTTTTGGAAGTATTTATATGCAACCACCAGTCGTTGAGCTTCATCATAGTTCTTGCTGTCATAGGCAGTAGCAAAAAGGTTCTCAATTTCTAACAATTGATCTAGAGCAATATTAAAAAATAAATAGTATTTTCATTACCTTTCAATTTTCTGGCTATTGTTTGCAAAATATTCACATCGTGAGCAACCTCAATGCTTTCATTTATCTCCATAATTTCAAACAGAAAAATTTTGATCTTTAAGCTCCATAGATTCTTCAACAGTAATTTTTTGCTTAATTCCAGCTTATGTAAAATTAGTTAAGTTTTCCTAGTTTACCAAATAGATAGCACGCGAAAGAGGGTTCTTTAATGTTTCATAGGCTTTGTTTATCCACGAAGAAAGATTTTGTGAGTTTTCCGCATTTTTCTTATGAAATTAGAAGATTTAGACAGTAGAAAGTTACTTTGAAATAAAAGTTATCGGGATGGGTTTTTCTTTGAATATCAAAAAATTTAAGTTGCAATTTCTTGTCATCTATCCTGAAGGTAGGTTCCCTATATAAAGCTGTTAATATAATATAAAAATGCCAACTAGATTCAATTCTTGACTTTCTTAGGATAATATTCTAAAAAATAAATCTGCTTAAAGTAAATAGGATTATCAAATCCAATCTAAGACCCAATCTAGCTCTGAAGTTTTAAAATTGCAAAACAAGTAAGTTAAAATGACTATTGGAAACAAGCTTTACATTTTAAAAGCTTCAAAAAAGTTGACTGAGTATGGCGGAGGTTGTATAAAGCCACAATCATTGATGGGGCATATCAAATCTAAACCAATTTCTGTATTGCAATCTGAACATCTTTTAAAAAGTTGTGAACTTGAGTTGAGTGAGCGAAAACTTAAAACTATTCTATTAACAGTGTTGTAAAATGCGGCTTTTCTAAGTCTCAAACTCAAAGGATACTTCATTTTTATCCTGTAAGTCCAAAATTACTTAATCTCAGTTATATGCTTTAAAACACGGCTATTTGTGGTTAAAAAAATAAACTCAGTATTTAAATGCAGATATGAATTCATCAAATTACCAGTTAGGCATTTTGTAGCGTAAATTGTTTTCAATTTATCCATAACCTAGAACCTATTTTGCTCTTTTAAGGGTTCGAGCTAGACTTTTTATACTGCTTTGTAACTAGTGAATATCAAAATACCATTGCAGATCAACCCTGTCAGTTCCACCCTTTGTCCAATTTGCCCTGAAAATCCCACTTTGATTTTATTCCACTTTATCATTTTTACAAATAAAGCTAATATAATTAGCTTTATAAAAATCACCACTGAAAAGTGTTTTGCTTATTCTAAATTTTTCAAAATCTTTATTTTTAAAATCTTAGGGTCCATGCATATAGGAAATGATGCCAGATTACATGAAAAGACCACTTTTTATTCATTTTAGTACAATTTCAAACAGATAATTAAAGTGCTATTTGCACTCCTAGTCACTTTGTTTAAAAAACTCAACTCCATGACAGCATGTAGTTCTCAAGGAACCTTTAAAAGTAAATGAGGCAGGTCAACCTTGGGGAAATTATACCATGCCAAGTTTTTTAACCTGTGCTTGCTTTGAACCTGTTTCAATCAAAACCTGACCCAGAGTAGAGAAGGAACAACCCCTATGCTATCCACTCCTCTCTCAAGAAACCTTTAAATTTGGTGCTTTTTTTAAATAACAAGTGGAAAGGTTAAGTCCATTTGATACAAAACATAAAATTTAAACTTTATTTGAGGTACACTGACCAGGGGATGGACATTACCAATATTTATTTAGCAAAAGAACTGAATGAATGGAATGACAAAACAAAGCAAAACCTCCAACCAGGTGGGAAGCAGAATACTGCTAACCCACCATGATATATGAGGAGGGGGATCAGGCAGCTCTGCTACCAGCTTTTTGCTCATGACAGAATCACAATGGTTGAAGTAGTGGACAAAAGTGAAGAGCCAGGGCATTAGGGCATCAGCATGGTGGGGATGGATGCAGTTGAAATATTGGTTACCCTCCTCAAGATCAGCTTGAAAGACAGCCTCAACTAATTCTGCAACATGGTGTTTAGCTTAAAGATGGGCATATGGGAGTTGGGCCAAACTGGTTATATTTTGCTAAGTGATTTTAGCAGATGGATTAGATGCTGCTAGTTTTACAACAAGCAAGACAGAATCTAGGGCCTCATCTTTCAATTTGATGATTTCCTCATGTGCTGCTTTAGGAAAATCAGAGGGGAAGTCAATTAAGGTCAGTCCTTCATGGAATTGAACAACTGATTGGGCCACTGCTTTGTGGAGGTGGTGGCAATGGGGTGAGGCCACCACTGCTAAGGCAAGCTGGTGGTCACTTTGGTAAGGGATGGCATTGGGTTTAGGAGCAAAGCATTTTGGAAAGAGAGATTTGTCAAAATCAGAATTATAAAATTCAGCCCATTTATAATTATCTGGGCCAAGAGGCTCACCAGATTCCTCATTTGTGATAATTTTACCTGATTCATCAACCTTGTCTAATAGGTCCCAAAAGTTTTGGTTTATTAAAATAGTGGAGGAGGAATTTGGGTGGGTGGTAATAGGTGAATGGGTGGATGCTTGGGTGCAAATGGTGGTCCAAGACTGACTCTGATTGGCTAGGTTGAATTCAGATAGGTAAATGTGGTTGGATGATTTAGTGGGGGCAGATTTCCCACTTTGGTCCCATGAGCTTATGTGGGGGTGGGAGGGGGCAACAAAACACCCCATTCATATGCCAGTGACAATTGTTTAGAAGCTGCAACAGAAAAAGTGGCTTGGGGGCAGGACTTTATAGAATGATCAAACCCAAAACAGAGGGGACAAATTTGGTGACCATTATCAAAATGAGCCCAAAAGAAATGCTCTGGCACCATTGCAATATGAGCATGGGGGAATTTGTTGGGATTTGGCAAGGTGGTGTGGGATTATGGTGGCAGTGGCGCAAGGGACAGCAAGGCACTCTTCACCAGAGGGAACAGTGAAGATGGGGTTGGGTTAAGTGCCATAAGCCATAGTCCCCGCCATCAACTGTTTATATAAAATTTGAGGTGGGAGGTGGGAAGGAAGTGACACAAATGACACTACCAATGTGGTGTTAGAAGGGAGGCAAGTATGGGTGTAGTAATGGGAGTGTTTTTGTAAATTAGAGGAGTCAAAGCCGCTGCTGCAGCATGCTCCTCCAATTGGAAGCCTATACTAAAATAGCCCTTAAAAGGGCGGAAATCTATAAAGCCAGCTGGTGCAAAGGCAGTGGTGGTTATCTCAATTATTGCTTTGTCAGTACATTAATAAACGCTCATAGTTGACACAAAGTCAAAAACAAATGTTTGAATGAGGAAGGGCAAGGTGGTGGGGGTAAGAAGGGTGGAGCGTGCAAGGTGGAGCGCTAAGTTTTTTTTTGGGGGGGGACAAATCAGCCAGAAGAGGTCTGTGGGCTACTTGAGCTCATCTAATCACATTTTCCCGCAGGGCAGAAAATGCTAGGTGGTGGAGCACAGCTGCCCCACACTGGAGCAGCCAGCTGCAGATCTAGGGACATCAATTTGAAAATGGACGTTGCTAGAGGCAGTGGTAAAATAAACTTTTTTAATAAATTTTGCACAAAAGTGATATTGAGCAGAAAGAAAAGTTTTAGATACAAAACATACTTTGATATATTTATAAAAACTTCCTCATCATAAATTTTACTAATTAAAGTGATACTGGGATTCTAATCTTTTAGTGTGTGACAACCCAGTGAAATGCCCAAAATTCCAGTGGCATAGCAGCCCTAGACTTGGAGGAGGGACTACCTATGATTCTTGTTATGGTATCAAAGTTAATTAATGTACTAAAGGCCCCCATAGCAAACCAGATGGCTGCAATGGGGGCAACCATGGGTATTTCTGGGGCAGCCCCCAAGGGTGAGAGATGCATGGAGTATGACCAATCCTCCTGGGTTTACAGTTGCTGGCCTTTGGTTTCAGTCCCATAATTCTCAGTTTCAGTAATTATATGGAAGAATCCTTAGGTTCATAGAAAATTGTTGACCTGCAAAAATGAGGATCAGGTTTATAAATCATTTTGAATTGGCTTACATTTGAATACATGGTGGTCTTGGGCATTGTTACGCAGTTTTTAAAATGTTCAAGAAGCTGCACAGAGTTGGAAAAGTCAATTGACTGTGGATACATTTATTTATGTAAATTGAAACAGATTGCCTTGAGGAGTGCTCCAGATGATCCAGCGCCTGGGTTTCATCTCCAGGTTGTGATAATGGGTAATCATCACCTGCAAATGAATTACCAAAATTGGTGGAGTAGGAGGCCTTGTCTCATCGAGATTATGCTGAACCAGTGGTGAGATGGTGAAGTGAATTGGGAAGCTAACAATAGTCATCCTGAGTGAGGAATTGTAGGACTTTTGATTTGCCAGATTGTACTAAACCAGTGGTGGGTTGGAAAACTGGATCTGGCAGATTGGGAAGTCCTTTTTAGATGGTGAATTGGAGAAGCAGGTTGTGAGCATTACCTTTGATGACCTCAGTTAGCACATAGCAAGCTGCTGGATTGATGGATCAGAGTTCTCACTCAATGATTGTTAGTACCAGAACGCTGATAGCAGCATGTTTGGTTGGGTTCAAAGTGAAAATTTTAAAAGAAAATATATTGTCAGAGCCTACAGAGAGGATTTTGGTAGCTGAAATTTTTACTTAAACAGAAGTAAAGAATGAAATTACAACTGACCCTAGGAGAGGCAGTTATCATTTTATAATTGGCGGCAGGGGAAGAGATTGGGAAAATGGCTTGTTATAGGCTAGCCGATGTGCTTGTGACGAAAAGCCTAGGTTTATGGGGCCAACAGATAGCTTAAGTATGAGGTCATAAAAGCTCTGATTACATAATTCATAAATCAGCCATGGGGTACTCTCACTGATCCAAACTTGAGAATATTAGCTCAAATAAGAAGCCTAATATTTGGTTTTTGTCATAATCACTTTTGATGATCAATTTAAAATCTAAATTAAAAAATTCTGGGGACAAATTATCAGCTCAAATCAGCACCCCATGACCAAGAATCTCAAATTCTGTGGCTCATACCAGTTTTTCTGACGCTAAAGTTTTCCAAAGTTTCAAGATTAATTTTTGCATTTTCCAAGGGGGTGTAAGGTAATAGGGTGGGGACAGATGACTGTGGGGGTCCTGCTGGTGGCCTCTGGCTAGAACTACTTTCCTACAGACTCCCTTGATCTTATTCAAAACTGAAGAAGCAGAAAAGGGGGTAAATTAGATGGGGTTTTAGGGCTAAAGCAGTTACCTAATGTATATCAACAACGTGAGAAAAGTCACCCAGTTGAATCAAGTGCTCCACAGGCGCATTGAAACCCTCTTTGCTCTGTAATGTGGCTTTCCACAATCTAGCCCAAGAGGTTGGATTTCCAATTTTACATTTGATCTTTTATAAGTTTAATTATCTTCCATTTTGCAGATTCTTTTATTGGGGTTGTCCTTATTATATGGGCATTTGGAAGATAAGTGGTACCCAATGCCCAAGTATAAAATAATAGGACTCAAAAAAGTTGACAATTACTGAGTTCTCACGCAGAAAATCCACCCCTAATATTAGATCATAGCTTTGATTCTCAAGAACCACAGCAGGAGCATTTATTTAAAAGTTTTACAAACCATATGGATAAGGCCAAGTAAACACCAAGTGACCTAATGAAATATGGGCCTGCAGTTCCATACTCAATTTTATGTGGGAGGTCAGGCGCAAATTTAAGCTGGTTGACCAGTTTAGAAGGTATAAAATTCACTGGTGATCTAGTTTCAATATTGGCTTGAACTCTTAATTTTTAAACTCAATCTTCCACCTTAGTAAATGAGTCCAAATTTTATGATTGTAGGGCAACTAAAGAATTTTGATGCACAAAGAGGAAACAAGAGTAATCCAAGTCACTTTCTTTATTTTAGGTAGACATTACAACAGAATTTCTAGTAATGAGGCATTAGAAGTAATAGCCTGAGAATTAGATGGTTGAGGCATATGGTGGTTGTCAACATAAAGAGCCTATCCCTTCTTGTTGATGGGGCTTTTCCCTCATCATCTGAAATTCTTTTTGTAGCATTCTTTGGCAGTATGCCAATGTCTTACAAGAAAAAACATTGTGTTTTCTTATTATTAGGACCATTTTCTTAAAAGTGTTGACTTAAAGGCATTAGTTAAAAGAAAATCTGGGTTTAGAGGTCTTATGAAGTGACTGGCGGGGATATCAAAAGTCTCCTTAATGTTCAGAATGCTCATTAGTTTTCTCTTGATGGCGATGATATGTAATTGGAATTGAGGGAGAGAGCTAAAGCAGAGATAGCAACAGTAATGGAGTCATCTAGAGAGATACTGTTACAGGCAACCAAGGTCTGTGACGCATGGTAAAACTGGTTGGCAAACTCAGTTGGTGATTCCCCATGTTTGATGCAAATACTTATAAAGGCTGATTCTGCAAGGACAGGGTTTTATAGCTTTCATTTTACTTTATAAAGAGGCCTTCACTTGGCTCTAGGTTTAACTGTTATTAAGGTGTGGGACTATGACCTCTTGGGAGATTTGATATAAACAGGTAGGAAGGTGTTTATCTTTCTGTCAATAAGTGGCTTACTAAATAACACTTTCTTAGGAGTAAGGATGAAGCAAAACTTCCTTAACAGGGTTTACTTTTCCCTAAATTCGGGCTTAAAGTTAGTAGAAACAGGTTTATAAAACGTTAATCCCAGTTGGTGCAAGAGGAGCTGAAATTGAGGATTCAGTATTGTAGTATCTGGTGGGGTGCATCTAATCAAGCTGTGCCCTCAAATCATTTAAATTGTTCTGTGGATCCATGTACTGAGTCATCATTGTTGTTGGATCCACCAATGGATGCCGCAAATAATTTATTAAAGTGAGAAATTTACTTTTTAATAAAAGTAATAGATAACGCTTTGTTAGGTTTTTTTATGTTTTTTATTGTTAAGCAGGGCCAAAACCAAAGAAGGTCCTTTTCTTGATACTAGTATTTCCTATTTAAAATAGTACAAATTTTGAGACCATGGGTATTTGAAGCAAAGCATGTAAATCTGAGTCATCCAAATTAGGGAATATAGGTTTTTGGCCTATCAGATCAAAGATAAAATTTTTTTTTTGAGGCAAAACTGACCCATGTGGTAATGATTTGATGTATTGTATCCAATCACCAGTGAGTAAAATCTTCTCACCTCAGTGTCATGGAAATGACAGAAGAAGTTTAGACCAGCCTGCCAGTCAGGATGCGTAAGCATCCAGAAAGCAAGCCAGAATGCCAGAGGCATTGTCAACCATACAACTTGATATGGATCTGGGAAATAGGATACTATGAAATGGTGGCAGAATGTCAGGGTTAGGAGTATCCCAATGGCAAACCACACTGAATAGACTTCAGACCCAGGGGTTTTGGTAACAGGGGTGGAAACTACTGGGATAGTTTCTACGAGATTCTTAGTTGTTAAAACCATTCCATTGGGGGTAGAAGAGAGGTGAATTTTCTCTTGTAGTTGATGAACATAGGGCCATAAAATCCCTGTATATTGCTGCTGGAAGGTCATGAGAACTGGGTTGTAGAGCCAAAAATTTCAGACTTGTTGAGCCCAATTAGTGATAGAGGGAACCATGGTAACCAAGAGAATTGGTAAGGCCCACCCAGAGTGCGGAGCAGTGGACCACCAGGTAAATGCCATATGGAATGTAATTGAACGGAAGGAGATAAAAATTTGGGGTTTTCATAAAATTTTTATTTGGGAAATAAAGTAAGAAAATAAACCAACATTTTCTCAGTGCCATGCAACTGATTAAATAGTGGTCAGTTGGGTAGTGACAATGACGTGGGCAGGATCCACAAATTTGGCCTAACCAGCAAATTAGATGGTAGTGGGGGGTTTATTCTTTTGGAAACTGACATTGCAAAATTTGGCGGCAGGCCAAGACTCTGTCAGTTCAACCTCAAACATATGAACCAGGGGTCAATTATGTTTCTGATGGTTAGCATGATGGCGTTTGGCCCACAGAGTGACAGGAATCCCCAAGGCCATCCCATATAGGGATGGGACCATTTAGTTGGGAACAGGTTCAGGATGGCCAACCCATCCGCGCTCAGTCATTTAACCATTTGTTCAGTTGATAGTAGCTCATTGGGTGCAATGCCCAAATTACTATCAGAGGGCTTCAAACTCTCATTGATGTCACCCAATATTTATTCTACTGATTTCAGGATCAAATTTGAACTGTCGGGCAATCTGGCTGATATCTCATTATTCAGACTTTTATAGCCATTCAAATTTTGGCCATCAGCCCAATTGCCGCCCAAATTAGATCCAACTAATTTCAGTTTGATAATCTTGGCACAGATTTCACTAATTCCCTGCAACAGTCCTGCTGAGGTGAGTGAGGGAATCGGGGGTGGGATCCAAAGCAGATGGGCTATCACCCATCGCTCATCAACTACGTGGGTGAGATTGCCCTGGGTGATGAGGGGTATCACCATCCTCTTCGGTGTTTTCTTATTCAGGAACGGAAAGATAGCTTGATCAAGAGCCAAAGGACACTCCCCAAGACTTACATTACCCTTTCCTTTTCCCAAAGGATGGCCCCCCACCAGGAAACTGCACCAGAGCCACATTCTTATGCACTTTGGGTAACTTGATAGCCATAATTGTTGCAGCCTTCTGAAGCGGGCGGGGAGCCTCGGGGTGGGATGTGTGGAAAATGTCAACCAGGTCCATACAATTCACACAATCGCGCGCCTTGACCCAACTGTTTTTGTAAGATGGATATCCTTTCCAGGCTACAAGATATTGGACTGATTGTCACAACTTCTGAGATGCCAGGATGGCCTCTACTTCAGCTTCCTCCTCATTATTGATGACAATTGGTTCTGGGTCTGTGGGAATTACACCCTTAAAGGGTGACAGCTGGGATACACAGAAAACTGGGTGTTGCTTCCAATGTGCGGGAAGCTTCAACTGGAATGCTCCATTACCCAATACCTGCTCCACTAAGTGAGGGCCTGAATGCTTGCTGGCGAATTTGCGGGAAGGGGTTTGGATTTGCAAATGGTGAGTATCAAGCATAACATAAGAACCCACCATAAAGTCATGACCCGGAAGACACTTGCAGTCTGCAAATCGTTTATAGTCATTGATGGCTTTAGTGAGGTGTTCCTGCACTAGAGCTTGGGTTGATCAGATATGGGCAGCATGATCTGCAGCAGCTTTCACTTCTGGTCGCAAGCATGCTCTGACTGAGAATGATGGGTTATAACCCAACGTTGCTTCATATGGTGAAAAACCCAAGGAAGCGTGAGTCCCATTATTGTATGCGAATTGAGCAAGAGGCAGGTCATCAGCCCAGGTATCCTGCGCTGCTACAGCATAACAACGCAGGTACTGTTCAAGAACTTGGTTAACCCACTCGGTCTGGCTGTCAGACTGGGGGTGATACACCATGGATTGACAGGGGGTTATCTTAAGGATCAACAAGAGTTCACTCCAAAACTGGGCAGTAAACTGAGTACCCCTGTCACTAACAATTTCCTGGGGAAGACTACACATTGAAAATACATGTCAAATGAATAGATGTGCCATTTCTTCTGATGTAATCGCAGAAGTATAAGGAATAAACAGGGAAAATTTGGTAAAGCAATCTACCACTACCATTACCGCTGTGAAACCATTAGAACAGGGGAGGTTGACAATGAAATCTATAGACACCGAGGTCCATGAACCTTCCGCCTGTTGTAACGGGTACAGAAGACCATTTTTTCCAGAACGGTCTGACTTGGACCTAGCACAAATAACACAATTGGCGATCCAAGCTGGAACCTCTTTGGTCAGTCCAGCCCAATTAAAGGTTCGCTTGATCAAGTCAATGCATTTCTTGTTACCGGGGTGTCCAACTGTGGGGGATCATGGTGTGCGCGGAATATGGGCAGGCGGAAGGAGGGGGAACCCAAACACAAGAATGAAAGTAAATGAGACCTTCTTCTAGAGATTATAGGGAGTGTTTGGGACTCGAGTGAGTCAAGTGTCCAATCAACTCCACACCCTCAGGGCAGGCTGTTTGACCAGCTAACACTTGGGCCAATAACAGGTCATCAGGTGATAACGCAGTGGAGGAAACAATGGAGGGAGCGATCAATAGAATTTTAGTGGCAGGAATCATGGTATTGAGATCCTCTACCTCAGTTTCCAAGGGGCAATGAGTGGGACTACGGCTTAGAAAATTGGGAAGGAAATTTAGCGCACCTTTGATGAATTCATATTTGAAGTTATAACTGCATAGGTTCTGATAGGTTCAGGCTTGCCGGTGTGCCAATTTTTGGGGTTTGCGAAAATACAAGAGAGCTTGGTGATCTGTGCGAACTGTTAACTCATGACGAGCACCCTGCAACAGGTAGCACCAGTGAATTAATGCCCATGCAACAGCAGCCAGTTCCTTGTCATAAATAGCCCAGGACTGCTCCATAGCGGTGAATTTTCAAGAAAAATAAGCAACCAGATGTTTGAGACCATCGTGGTCCTGAAGCAGCACCGCGCCCACAGCTACTGATGAAGCATCACATGTGACAATATATGGTTTGGTGGGATTGGCGTGTTTCAAAATGAAAGGAGACACAAATACTTCCTTAATCAATTCAAACGCCTGCTGGCATTCGGGGGTCCAACAAAATGGTACGTTTTTCCCTGTGAGGGGATGGAGCAGGGCGGCTAATTGGGAAAGTGCGGGGGAAAATTTCTTTAAGAAAATTATAGTACCCAAGAAACTTTGGAGCTGCTTCGGTGTAGTAGGGGTTGGCCATTCTCAAATTGCATCTAATTTGTTGAGGGGGATGGCGACACCTTCTTTAAGTACCAAGTTTCTGAGAAATGTAACCTCTTCCTTGTAAAACTCACACTTGGAAGCTTTGAGGAACAGGCCTGCTTTATGCAAAGCAGCCACCACTGCTTCTAAGTCGATAGCGTGTTGTTTGGGAGTTGGGGAATGGACTAGGATATCATTGATATAAGCAATGGCGCAGGAGAACTGGAGATCCCCTAACGCATTGTTGATCATTTGTTAAAATGTAGTGGGAGCATTTTTTAGCCTGAAGGGCATTATGCGAAATTGAAAAATGCCTCGCCTTATTCAAATCGCGGTCAGCCATTCTTGTCCTTCCATTACTCGAATCTGATTGAAAGTGTTCACCAGATCCAATTTCAAAAAGACATGAGATTTGGCAATTGCCTGACTGATTGTCTGTTCTAAGGGCAATGAATAGGGATCTGTAACTGATATTTTGTTTAATTGACCATAATCCATGCAAGGATGGAGTGATCCATCCAGTTTTCTTGCAAATACAATAGGGGAGGTGACGGGAGAGGTTTCTTTGAACAGCCAGCCTTTTTTAACATATCGTCCAACCAGGTATTGAGTGCAGCCTCTTCCTCTGCTGTATGAGGATACAACGGACAGTTGATGTTCACAAATTCCACAGTTGTTCAAAATCCACAATCATACCTGGAATGTTTTGGCAGACGGTCCAAATTTTCCATATCAAAGATTTCCCGGTATTGCATTAAGCTTTCAGGGAAATTGGCTGGGATGCCCGCGGAGGTAACCAAGGTAGTGATAGAGCTGGTTCCTTGAATTTTTTTGAGGGTGTCAATCAAAGGGAACTCTCCTCTGAATCATCATTGGTAAACAACAATGTATTAGACTCTAAGTGAATCTTCACATGTTGCCGACGCCACCATCCCACACCCAAGATCACCAGGAATACCAGGTTTAGCATGGCCAAAAAATGATCGCAGAAGTTATATTAGTGGATTGAGAAGTGTAATGGATGGCGAATGATATACGAAGACTGGTAAGAATATGAGGCCACCATTACTGAGGCGCCTACATCCATTTCCAATTTTAACTGTTGTGCCAACTTGATGCTCATGAAGTTCCCCGCCGCTCCAGTATCCACCAGAGCTTCTAAGGATACATGATGAGGACTGACACTGATTCTCATAGGGACAAGGAAGTAAGCAGAATTCTGTTTATTTGGAGATTTGAATGACTTGAGAATGACTGAAGAGATAGTGGGTATGTTGAACCCAGGGTCAGGGTTTTTAGCTGGGGCAAAAATTGGGAGTACAAGTGTGGGAGAAATTATTTCTTCCATCTGGGCATGAACAGAGTAGTTTATAGTTAACTCCAGAAGTGGCAATTCAGACTCGGGGGTTATGGGGGTTGGGATCCAACTTGACAGCTACTTTAACATCAGGCGCATCGTCTACATCTTTGTTAGGAAATCCTATCATAAAGTTTCCCTTCTGATATGGGGAAACGTGATGAGGTAACACTTTGATAGTAGTTGCGGTGGCACATATCTGATCCACTGATTGCTGAATGGTAGACCAGGCCATGTGGTGAGCGGAAACTGAATTCAAACTCGCTCTAAAGACTGCCTGAAGCATGTCAGTAGATAGGTCTGATGCAGAAGCCAGCTCATGAAAGGTGGAAATCAGGGAAGCCAAACTAGGGGCTTCAGCATGTTTAGGAGTAGTCTGAGTAAGTGATTTGATTGGGACACATGGGGTTTCAGGGCAGCTGATACAGCAGCCAGCAGGGGAATTGGATCTTCTTTTTGTGAGGAATAACTTAAAAGACTTCTCACCCAACGGTGGGCATCTCCATCTACAGCATCCAAAAACGCAAAACTTTGTTAGGCATGAGATATTGCTGAAGCATTACTGAGAGCGATTGACATCCTCATTTGTACTTTGGCGAGAGCATCAAGAACCTGATTGGCAATCTCTTGGGAGGGGATACTTGATCCTTTCCCTTGGTCAGAGAAAGTATGAGAAGATGCAGTCTGCATTTCTTGGGTGGCTTGAAGAAAGTTTCCCAAAATAGAGCTGATGCTTCTACTGAAGTCAGAAAGTGACCAAACAAACAACAAACAACACAAAACTGATTGCACATTCATCTGGAAGAGGGTAACTACTGCAGCGCCTAATTCAAAAACCAAGGCGGAAATGGCTGGAAGTAATGGTTGGTCGATTATGTCATGGAAACGGCAGAAGAAGTTTAGACTGGCCTGCCAGTCAGGATGCATAAGCATCCAGAAAGCAAGCCAGAATGCGAGAGGCATTGATGACTGTACAAATTGATATGGAGCCAGGAAATAGGATACTACGAAATGGTGGCAGAATGTCAGGGTTAGGAGTATCCCAACGGCAAACCACACTGAATAGACTTCAGACCCAGGGGTTTTGGTAACAGGGGTGGAAACTACTGGGATAGTTTCTGCGAGATTCTTAGTTGTTAAAACCATTCCATTGGGGGTAGAAGAGAGGTGAATTTTCTCTTGTAGTTGATGAACATAGGGCCATAAAATCCCTGTATATTGCTGCTGGAAGGTCATGAGAACTGGGTTGTAGAGCCAAAAATTTCAGACTTGTTGATCCCAATTAATGATAGAGGGAACCATGGTAACCAAGAGAATTGGTAAGGCTCACCCAGAGTGTGGAGCGGTGGACCACCAGGTAAACGCCATATGGAATGTGGTCAAAAGGAAGGAGATAAAATTTGAGGTTTTAATAAGATTTTTATTTGGGAAATAAAGTAAGTAAATAAACCAACATTTTCTCGGTGCCATGCAACTGATTAAATAGTAGTTAGTTGGGTAGTGACAATGACGTGGGCAGGATTCACAAATTTGGCCTAACCGGCGAATTGGATGGTAGTGGGGGGTTTATTCTTTAGAAACTGACATTGCAAAATTTGGTGGCAGGCCAAGACTCTATCAGTTCGACCTCAAACGTCTGAACCAGGGGTCAATTATGTTTCTGATGGTTAGCATGATGGTGTTTGGCCTGACAAGTGACAGGAATCCCTCAAGGCCATCCCATATAGTGATGGGACCATTTGGTTGGGAACGGGTTCAGGATGGCCAACCAACCCACGCTCAGTCATTTAACCATTCATTCGGTCAATAGTAGCTCATTGGGCGCAACGCCCAAATTACTATCAGAGTGCTTCAAACTCTCATCAATGTTGCTTAATATTTGTTCTACTGATTTTTAGATCAAATTGGAACCGTTGGGCGATTCAGCTGATATCTCATTCTTCATACTTTTACAGCCATTCAAATTTTGGCCATCAGCCCGATTGCCACCCAAATTAGATCTAACTATTTTCAGTTTGATAATCTCAGCACAGATTTCACTAATTCCTTGCAACAGTTCTGCTGAGGTGAGTGAGGGAATCGGGGGTGGAATCTGAAGCAGATGGGCTATCACCCATCGCTCATCAACTATATGGGCAAGATCGCCCTGGGTGATGAGTGGTACCTCCATCCTCTTCGGTTTTCTTATTTGGGAACAGAAAGATAGCTCGATCAAGAGCCAAAGGACACTCCCTGAGACTTACACTCAACGGTGGTCAGATTTGTGTGGTAATGATTTGTTAATTTTTACCCTATCATTATTGAGTATAATCTTAGCACCTCAGAGGTGGTCAGATTCATGTGGTAACAAACACTTAAATTTGGATAAAATATTGGAGAATTCCAATTATCAGTTCTTACCTTATTATGCCAATTTTGGTTATAATCCTTATTTTTCCAATAGTTGGGATTCCACCAAGAATCCACCAAGGTCATTTTGCCATTGGTACTCATATTGTTGATAACCACAATATTGTTTGAAGATTGAGCAGGAGATAGGCCAATCATGGTAGCAGATTTGGGAGCACTCATACCTCCAACATCCTCTTTCCTAAGTCAAGAAGGTGAATATCTGACATTGCCCCCCTCAAGAATGTTGGGAGGGGTGTAGGGTCATTAGAAACGGCCATGTACCTGGTTTATGATAATTCTGGTGGCCAGAGACTTTATAGAATACTCATTTCCTCTCTTATATGTGATGGTAAATGGCCCCTCCCAGATTGATCCAAGTTTACCACTTCAAGGTGTTATGTGATTGTGGTAATATAAAACCTTATCCGACACTTAGAAAGAGGGTAGGGGAGCTCAGAGCTCATTGGCAGCTTGGCCTTCTTTAGTAACCATTTTAGCTAGATTGGTCATAGCCTTCAATTGAAGCTGAATGATGCAGTTAGCTAACATTTACTTGGCTTTCTCAGGTTCCTCTCCTCTAGAGAAGACATCATTAGCTAACAGAGCAGGTATGCCCGGTTCCCTGCCATACAAAACTTGGAAAGGGGACATTTTCAGAATTTGATGATAGCTATTTATGTAAGCCATAAGCGCGCTTGGGAGATAATGATCCCAATGAAGGGGATCAGATGTAGCCATTTTCCATAAAATAGAAACCAGAGTACCATTTGCTCACTCCACTGTACCATTGGTTGATGGGTTATATGGAGCTGAGAACAGTTGCTGGGCTCCCATGGAAGTAGCCAAGATTTTAACTACTCTGGAGGTAAATTTTTCCCGTTGTCGCAGAGTAATACTTGAGGGCACCCATGTTGAGTGAAAATATTTTGGTGGAGAAAGGTGGCAGTGGCCTTAGCAGTTTGAGCTGGCAGCGCCACAGCTTCAACCCACTTCATGAAATGGTCAATGCCTACCAAAATATATCTGTTTCCACTTGTGGTTTGAGGAAGCGGCCCTACTACATCCGAGCTTATTGTATGGAATGGCTGTTGCAGGGTAGTCAGCTGATATTGATATCTAGTCTTGAATCAAGACTGCTTCTTACATGTAAGGCAAGCATCCAAGACTTCGACGATGGCTTCCATGATTACCTCCCAAAAGTACCAATCCTTAATCCACTAGTAGGTTTTCTTTACTCCTCCATGGCCCAAGGTCAAATGGGCGTCCAAGATAACAGGTACACGCTTTGAGGGTCGTAGGTAAGGCAACCACTTCGCCCCCACTTGTTTGTACAACTTCCTGCTTTCTACTTTAGTGTTACAAGAGTGCTTGGCCAACATCCTCTGTACAGGCTCATCCTCAGCTTCCCAGTCGTTTGGGGTCATTAGAAGATCATACAGACACTCCGCTTCACTGTTATCTAGGTGGAGGATGGGCAGCCAAGTTAACCCATCAACATTCATGTGGTGGGTTCCAGTGTGGTGTTCAATCTTCATATCATAATGCTGGAGCTTTAGAGCCCAGCAAGCTAAGTGCCCCATAGGGTCCTTCATGTTTTGCAACCATTTTAAAGATGCGTGGTCTGTGATCACAGTGAAAGAGATCCCATACAAGAAAGAGAAGTAATGCTTCACTGCGAGTAGAACGACGAGACACTCTTTCCTGGTAACACTATAGTTGCGTTCTGCCTTTGATAGCATTTTACTAAAATATGAGACAGGATGATCTACCCCTTTTTCATCCAGTTGGGCTAGGATGGCCCCAATGGCATAGTCCGAGGTGTCTGTAAACAAAATAAACGGTTTTCCATAATCAGGATGCCTTAGGATAGGCCGTTCTTGCAGCTGCAACTTCATTATTTCATAGGCAGCTTTCTGCTCAGTGCCCCACTGATAAGGGATATTCTTTTTTAGTAAGCAAACAAGGGGCTTACTGAGTTGGGCAAACTTAGGGATGAACTGATGGTAATACCCCATCATCCCTAAAAATACCTGTATATCCCGTAGGTTTTTGGGGGATGGCATTCTGGAAATCGCTTCAACCTTGTCTTGAATGGGTTGGATACCTTCTCGAGAAATGGTATGTCCAAGGAAGTTTAATTTCTTTTGGAAGAACGAACACTTTGAGGGCTTTAATTTGATAGTTGAGCGTTGTAAGCGATAAAGTACCTCTTTTAGTAGATCAAGGTGTTCATTAAAGGTCTTCGAGAATACAGTAATGTTGTCAAGGTAGACAATAACGCAGGTTAACTTGAGATCCTGAAAAATGTGATCCATAGCATGCTGGAAGGAAGCAGGTGTGTTGCACAACCCTTGAGGTAATCGCGTGGGTTGGAAAAGACCTTCACTGCATATCAAAGCGCATTTCTCCTAGTCTTGGGGAGATAGATCCATTTGCCAATAACCACTGGCCAAGTCCATGGCAGAGAAAAGTTTTGAGCCTGAAAGCTGGGCCAGGGAATTGTCAATGCGTGGGATAGGATAACTATCCTTTTTTGTAAGATTGTTTAACCTGCGGTAATCCATGACTACCCGGTGACCTCCGTTTTTTTCTTAATTAGCAGAAGGGGGAGGACCAAGGGCTTTGCGAAGGAACTAATAACCCCGCGTCTAACAAATGCGTGAGTTCCGTCCTCATTTGTTGCTCCTCCACCTTTGACTTGCGATAAGGTTTTGACCTAATGGGATGGGCATCACCCACATCAATGGAGTGACACCAGCCCTTCATGTGGCCATAATCATTGTCTGACTTCGAGAATATATCACTATACTCATCCAGAAGAGTATGCACTTTCTCCAACTCATCTAAGGTCAGCTCATCTGAGATATGGACATTTGGTAAGGTACATACCAGGTTATCTGCGGGCAGGCCTAAATCTGCCATTGAGCCAATGGAGTGGATTTGTTCAACTTCCTCCACAGGAAGTAAAAACCCTCGGCCCACCTCCTGGTGCTTTCTTACAATTATGTCCTTTTTGGTGAGGTTTCCCAACAGTAGAGTAATAGGCCTCTGATAGGCTGGGTCTAAAACGCCAGGCAATACCCAAGGCTCAAAAGGGCTAGCTCTGTCAATGCTTAAGAGGTGTAATAAGCAGTGGCGTGGGATTTGGAGTGTGATTTTCGTGTCAACCACTCGTTGTTCACCCAGCTTAATCACCACCTCATCTGCCGCATAAAATGGAATACCTTTGATAGCATCCACTGAATCAAGCAATTTCTTAGTGTTGCGCCCAGAAGTAACATAATGTAAAGACAAAGCGGAAGAGGGGTATTCAACCAAGCAGGTGTAGTCATTCTTGATGGGTTCTTTGTTAGATAAGATTAATGGAACTTCGTAGTTCATTAAAGATAGGAACCCTTGCTTCATGTTGATGATGCCTTCATATTCAATCATAAACTGAGTACCTATGAGCATATCATAAGAGTTATTATATAAGGCCACAGCGGGGGCTGATAGGATAAGCTTCCCAACGTGTATGGGAAGAGAGGAGTAAGCGCCAAGAGCGCGGGTGTTGTTTGGGCCCTCAGTTTCAAATTCCTTGATAAAATCCAAGTCAGGCATCAATTTAATCTTTTTCATCAGCTGAGATGAAATTACATTCATTGGAGAACCTGTATCCAGGATAGACATCACCTGGACTTTGTGAACAACTACTTCACCTTGGTAAGTGTACTTCCAAAGTTGGCTGACAGCGCCAAGACCTCCTTGAGATGAAAAGTGGAGGTTAATTTGCGTGCAGTCTCAGGGTGAGTCTCCAGAATAGACTGCATGGTATGCCTTCGCTGTTGAGGGTGAACTAGACTCGATAGGAGCTGATCAGCATCGCTGGCAGTGTCAATAGTTTCCATACAACCTATAACTTGTCAGGAGGTAAGTATCCGCAGGTATGGTAGCTTCATCCACTCCTCCAGCGTTTAGGTGATCAGGGACCTCCACTTCTGCGGGAGCTCCCAACAAGAAGTACCCAACGTCATCATAACCCCCTCAGAGTTGGCCCCAGGGGTATTCTCAACCATGGGTAAGGTTGCAATTGTAGTAGGGGAGACAGCCACGAGAGGTGGGGCATTTAGCTTCACTTTAACCAGCATTTTTACAACTCCAGTAGTTCTGGAGGATATACCCTTAGGGCGCGCACTTGTTGGCTGAGTTGAAAGAGAACCCACATTGGGAATCTCCACTTTACTTTGTGCTAAAGAAGCAGGTTTTGCAGAGAGGATAAGCATAGGTGGCCTCACTCCCAACGGTTCAATAGGCCGCAGCTCTAGCTTTTTGAGATGGGAGAAAGAGCTGGCTAGTTGCTTCTCGAGAGCAACTAATCATGATTCAAAGGAGCTGCTCACACTTGCAGCCTCCATTGCTTTGATACTTTATCGAAGTATTCAGGGTAATGGCCCCTGTAGTGAGCACCAGTTTGTGGGATCCACTGACAGATGCCACAAATAATTTATTAAAGTGAGAAATTTACTTTTTACTAAAAGTAATAGATAACGCTTTGTTAGATTTTTTTATATTTTTTATTGTTAAGCAGGGCTAAAACCAAAGAAGGTCCTTTTTTTGATACTAGTATTTCCTATCTAAATTAGTACGAATTTTGAGACCATGGGTATTTGAGGCAAAAGCATGTAAAGCTGAGTCATCCAAATTAGAGAATATAGGTTTTTGGCCTATCAGATCAAAGATAAAATTTTTTTGAGGCAAAACCGACCCATGTGGTAATGATTTGATGTATTGTATCCAATCACCAGCGAGTAAAATCTTCTCACCTCAGCGGTGGTCAGATTTGTGCGGTAATGATTTGTTAATTTTTACCCTATCATCGTCAAGTAAAATTTTTGCACCTCAGAGGTGGTCAGATTCATGTGGTAACGAACACCTTGAATTCAGCTGAGAAATTGGAGAGCTCCTATTATCAGTTCTTACCTTATTATGCCAATTTTGGTTATAATCCTTATTTTTCTGATAGTTGGGATTCCACCAAGAATCCACCAAGGTCTTTTCGCCATCAGTACTCATATCATTGATAACCACAATATTATTTGAAGATTGGGCAGGAGATGGGCCAATCATGGTAGCAGATTTGGGAGCACTCATACCTCCAACATTCTTTCTCCTAAGTCAAGAAGGTAAATGTCTGACAATTATATAAAAGGTAGCCTTTTGTGTAACCTATTCCTTCAACCCCTGAAATTATAGCTTCTGAGCTTCCATGTTTGCCTTGATGGAGGTTTGTTCCACCTTAATAGCCACAACTTAATTGGCAAGTAGGGAGAGACAGTCAATGGTATGATCTAATTGACCATCTAGTCAAGAAAAACTATTAATATTCATGATGCTTTCACTAAGGCTTCAAACGTATAAGTGAGGCCAAAAGGTCAACCTTCAATACCACACCAGAGCTGTGAGTTACACTGGAACCTGAAATTCTAGTTTTGTGACTTGATTCTAGATATTACTCAATCAAGTTTGAGATTTTTTATCTTTCACTTTAATTATGGTAGGGCAAGGAGGACCAGGAGAGCCATAAGGCCCAAAGGTTAGGGGCCCCAGTTTCCCCTTGACAGCTGGGAGGTCCTACCATTCCAGGTGGCCCAGAGGGATTATATTTTCAGGTGGTCCTGGCAGTACAGGGGGCAATATCACCTGGAGTTCTAAGGCTCATCTGATTCAAGAGGCTCTATAGGCCTCCATCCCCTTGAGGCCCATAATACCATTAAGTCCCCTTGCTCAGGAGGGCCTTGGTAGCCAGGGGGCCTTTCAGGGCCATCAGGGTCTTAATCTCTGGGACAGATTTGTTGTTAGGACTTCTCAGATCGCATAAAACAGTGTCTCACTGTTCTTAAAAGATAGAATATAATCCAAGAGCGACATGATATTCTATATGATTTTATGGTATGCTTCAGTAATGGCCGCTTCCATTTGGATTGTGAGTTAATTTTGTAGGTACGCACAGGCTCTTTAATCCAATGAGATCATCTGGAATTATAATGTATTAATTAAGCGTCAGTTCTTGAGAATAGCGTTGTGATTCTCTTGGATGAAGGAAGAGGCAGATTGTTAAAATTCATAGGTAGATGAATGAAAGGATTGAATTAGTTAATTTATCACAGTACTTCTTAGTGGTGTATTATTAAAATTTGCATAAAGTGATAGATGGCACGTGAACAAAATTGAAAAGGTTTTGGTCACTCTGTTTCCCAGCTTGGTGGCAGGTAAACTGTGAGCAAAATATAGTTCTCTCATAGCAGAGGGAACAACTAATTCTCTGAACTGACTATAACGTCCTTCAGGCACAAAACACATCAAGCAGTTGCTGTACTATAGGGATAAGGTTGTCAATCCTTAACCAATAAACACTTTGGTCTACAAGAGTCACTTTACATCTGTAATCAGCCATATATTCAAGTGTAACTGGGAAAGGGACGCTTGCTTCAAAATGAGCATTGCTGATTAACAAGTAATTCTTTAAACCCCATTGTTTAAGAGGTTTCTTGTTCTGGAATTATCCATTTTCTTTATTGAGTCATCACTCTTAAAGGCAGATTGGAAGACCTTTCAGGGAGCCCCAGTTATCTGTAAGTACTGCGGATATTAACCAGACAGAGGAACAGGCTTCAAAGCTGCTTTGAGTCAAATGTGTTATTCCTACTAAAATACAGCAAGGATCCAAAATTATTGGTATAACTAAGGCTTGGTAAATTACCTCTTTGATATTATAGAATAAAGGTTTATCTAAAGTTATATAGGCGAAAAAACAATATATCATTCATCTGAAGCCAGGGACATTTATAAGGTGCTAGGGTTTTTGCTCACAGGACGTTCCCTTTTGGACCAACGATCAGGATCTCCTTGATCTTCAGAAAAAGCGTGTGATGAAGCAACTTCCTATGTGTTTTAGTAGTCTTCTGGAATTTAATAAAGTGGCCTCTTTGTCACCTTAGTCTTAGACGCTTCCAGATATTCTCTCCTTTCATCAGGTAGTTTAGAGGTTGTGCCTCAGTTAATTTTGGGGTTATAAACTATCTGTATTTGGATGAAATTTGATTTTGACCTTATTTTATTTATTCTTATCCGCGGTTTAAGCTCTGGAAATGTTACTCAATCTAACAGTTAGAGATATTTTGGTTGGCTCATTGAATTTTTATAAAACAGTTCGCCATATTTTATGAATGTGTCTACCCTCATCTCGTCCAACGCTCATATTGTTTGTGACTGCTTTCTAGAATATTTTCCGAGTTCCTCTTGTTATACTTTAAGTATGTAGGTATGACTTTATGGAGACATTTTGTAGCTGAAACAGACAGTCTGCGTTCTGATATATAGCGCCAGGGCAGCGGATAATCTCAAAAATGTAGGATTGACCTTTCAGGGCCCATTGTGCTAGACGTCCTTAATTTAATTAAAATTTGTAACTAGTAAATGGATACGTGATTTGTCTTGGCTTTTAATTTTTTATGGAGGTACACCAGAAATTGCTTATATTAATATCTCATGGATAAACACTTATATTCTGTGAGGGTATAGTTTCACTAATAAAAGTTTAGGCTTTGACTACATTAAGCGACTAGTGATACATGCCATCATCTTCTCTTTGAACCAGTGCCACTCCTACAGCAGAGAATGAGGCGTCAGTCTTTACAATAAAACTTTTTTAGTTATGATATTGTACAATTAGGGCGTTTATCAATGCCGTACTGAAGGTTTTAAAGCCACTCTGGCACTTCTCAGTCCATAAAAACATTACGTCCTTTTTATAGTCTAAAAAGGGGTTCCCCAATACAGCTAAAGTTAGAAATCTAACGCTATTCTTACCCAACCTTAGCTGAAAATTGTACGTAGCATTTGTTGCCAGTTTAGGCATTTTTAATAAGGCTTCTATTTTTAGTCAGTTGGGCCTTAACTTCTTGGCGTTTATTACAATTATAAGGTACTTCAACTGCCTTTTAAAAGGTACATTTTGGGCTAAATTTATGCTGGCAGTGGAGAGCTGATGGAACACCTACTCTATGTCAAGACTGGGCTCCCAAGGCCCAGCCCGCCAGCAGCCCTACACCACTTGTCCCCATATGTGGCTGTACCAACTCCTATTGGTCCTGTCCAAACTGGATGGCCTTGCTGGGCACACTGTGCCAAGGTGTGGTGCACTGGCCTCTGTCGCCTTGGACCTCTGGGCAGAGGTGCCTCCCAAGACCTCTATATATGCACACGGGGTCAATGGGCTGAGGTGTGGCCAACCAGACTCTGTCACCTCAGGCTACTCTGGCTTCCCCTCTAGCCAGGGCAAGACCTCTCCAAAAGGAGCCCGGCACATCCACCCCCTTTCCTGATGCACCGCCATCTGCTCCCCAGAACTCGCTTCAAATAAATTAAATTTAAATAAAACAGGTTCAGCAAAAAGCGCCTTTAATAAAAGTGAACTTGAAGTTGGAATATAATTCCAAAGTGAGGGTCATCAGGGCTGACCTCACTTTGAAATACTTTTCAAAAAAGGCTAGATAAATTGTGTGTCATAAGGGGTGCAAAAGCCTCCGGAATTGGTGACAACCAGGCAACTTGGCAGCAAAACAGGGGAACCTCAGAATGACAAACAATAAAATGAATTAATTAAATTATTCCATTATTGACCCAAATAGGAAAATCCTACTTGGATTAGTGGAATTGCAACTATTGACATACATGAATCCCATAATTCCCAACTTATGGGATTCATGTATGATTGTCAATTGTTACACTCTAGGTGTTCTAAGTGTTCTGAAAATGTCTAATATAAGATGTTGATGTCATCCAATAAAATAAAACACAATAATTTAATCTCTAAGGATGGTGTCCATTGTCTGTTGAAATGCTTCTGGGGCTTTGCAGTGCCCTTGAAACATTTAAGGTCTGGATTATTACCTGAGAAGTTGTTATCACACTATTCTCTAGTTTAGCTTCTAGCAACTCAATTTTAACACTAACCTAAGATCATTTCCATGGAAGAAAGAAATCAGGCGCTACCCAGATGTTACAGTGCATTGTCAATCCTTGCTAGAAAGAAAAATCCTTCTTGTAAAGGTTGTTTATCTTGCAGTAATTCATCAAACCCAGTTTTTATGCTTCTTCTTAAGAACAAACACTGGTGAAGCACAGATGCTTTTTTCAGTTTCATACTTTCTTCAGCAAATATTCCAATATATTAGGAAACTACTTCCTCCACAGTTTGTGAGTGGAAGAACATATTAGAGCAGATGGGGACATAGTCCCTAGTTCTAAACTGAACAACCCTTCTATCAGATATCTGACATGCCAAGGAAATTGGCATCCATTAGGGGTATTAAATACCCATTTTGCATTTAAAGTCCGCACAGAATGGTCATTTTGAATATTCCAGAATAAGATCTGTGGGGTGATAAGTAAGTCAAATTTCAGTCAACAAACGTCAACACATTCCAAACATCAAACTGAGAATAGGTAGTAGTTTTTACAGCGCTTCTCTCACTCATGGGAGGATGGCTGGGTCAGAATATGGTAGCTGATTTTACATCTGGGGTGTGATGTGGATACAAAATTGGGGCTGGCCTGAGTTTACACTTGATAGCGAAGGGCAGCAACTACGTCATCAATACCAATACCATTGGGATTTTTAATATCCCAATATTTTGATTTGCCATTTTAATTTATTTTGGTCATAATGGATTGAATTAAGGGATTTTACATCCAGTTTAAAGCGAGATTTCAATTATATATCATCTCAGGTGATTAGCTGTTGAGGTAATTCCAGAAGACTTCCTTGGTTCTCCCTGTCAAGTGATGCCAACGCGGTGAACGCTAGGGAAATGGCCATTGCTACCACAGCAATCAAAGGGAGAGTGCCTTTATGGGTGAGGGAATATCATTAGGGGAGGACATAATCTTTTAGATTTAATAAAGTTAAAAGTGGTTCTCTTAAGTGGAAATCTTTTCTTTTAATAAAGAATATTACAAAATAAACCAACATTTTATCATTGACAGAATGCCAGGTTTTTATACTAGTATGGTAGATGGGAAGGATGGGCATAAGGACATTGATGACAATTAAAAAATTGCATAATCTCCTGAACGCTAGGGACTTGGTGAAAAGCCATTGCAAAATCTTTATTCCTTCTTAGTAGTGGATGAGTTCTCTGGCAGTTGATCTAGCAATCTTTACCAATCTTTATGGGCTTCAATATTATGAATTAATCCTTAGAAATGGCATAGCTCATGGGACAACTGATTTGGATGCTAGGAGACCTTCCCCAGATCAAAGGCTATTCTTTTATATTTTTACAGTTTTGATCTTGGCCTGCTAATTTGATGCAGCTTTCGCAGCATACAGCTCTAATTTTTTCTACATAGGCTTTGTGGAAACTATGAAAGTAATAGTGGGATTGCAACTCTCACAAGTTTGAGGGTAAGTATAAATTTGGATGAGCGGCTGATACCAAGCGTTTGTCCATATTATAACCTAAGTATACTATCTTTTCAAAATGGTAGCGCGTGAGACCCTCTCTCTTCCCTTGATCTAAAGGGTGTATTGCCATGTCTAACCTAATAGTCACAGAGGGGACCCTTAAACCCTCAACCGCAATCTTAGTTGTTGTTGCTGATTACTAAACTTTATGATATTTTGAAATAAAGCTACCGCATGGTTTTCTGTTTTTGCTTAATCCCATCAGAGTTTTTCTGGGAACCCCAGTTAATACACAAACTGAAATTTTGAAGTCAAGATCAGTTTCTTCTATCAATTCAAATTTATGAAAGTCATGTAATTTGTCAATGGGAATCAGGTGTAAATAAGCTATCACCTGAGGTCTCTGTACCAACAGTGGCTCTTTCTGCAGCTTTTTTAGTAACGCCGTTATCTCTCTTTGCCCCAACAATATTATGCTCAGAGCCACATGGAGCTCAAAGTGTGATTTTTATAGGGCGCAATTACTTCACCTATAGTCTTTCAGATATATCAACTTCAAGTCTAGTAATAAAGATGATTTGGTGACCAAAAGGTGTTGTAAGATAGCAGGTGAGCATAAGGGTAATTCTTTGTACTTGTGGTTTGACGTTTTTAAAAGAGTCTTGTCCAAATTTTTTGTTGATAATAGATTTATACTACTCTTTTCAGGTATGCAAGGTTGATATAAGAAGTGCAGGTGAGTTCCTTGGGCACGTCACATGAGGTGAAGTATACTGGTATCCACTGCCCATAAATTTAAAATGTCTCTTCCACCATGTCAATGATAGTGCCAAAGTAACACATGAACACTACCTGTTAAGTTTTCAGCCAATGGTGTAAGCTAAAATGACTTAACAAAGAATTCGAGGATAAATACTCACTTTTCAAATATAGCTCCTGCTCATAATCTGGAAGTAGATTCTCTGATAAATCCTTGATAATAGCCAAGTAACTCCGGTACACTCACCATTCCTAAGTCTACTGGCAACAACAGTTACAAAACCTTTTGTCTTCATACAAAATTAGGAAATTATTCCTCTATAATCAGGGCTACTTCTCCAGCAGATAACTGAGTACTTCTCTTCAGGAAGTATAAATGCACACAACTATCTAATATAGGTGTAACGGCAACAGATAAGAATATCAGATAGATGACAGATGGACAACAATAATTATTAAACTAAGAGACAGTATTTATTAATGATCAATATTTAAAATGTAAATGATGATGTTTTATTAATTGGCCAGGCGCCAGTATTATATACCTCTTGGGCATCTCCTGGCCAAACTCATCTATTAGATGAGTTCATTCATATTGTTCCAATCCTCTGCTGGTCATGGCAATAATCATGAAATATCCCCAAGTCAATTTGGCCCATGAATTGACTAAAAATAACAATAGTTTCAGCCCAATTGAAGGCAATTTTACTCTCATAATTGGGAAAATTTGGGTTGCAAACTTAACATCAAAATCTTCCCAATTAGAGCTACATCATAACTTTACAAATAACAATAAATGGGGATAATAAAATATATGAACAATAAAGACGACGCACTACTAATTGGGACATTGGAAGGCCTCTCAAATAGCACTAAGTACACCCTTAATTTGGGATGTCTATGTTTAAGTGCTTAATAAATTGATTTCATTAATTTTACCCAAACCTCCGCCTTAGTGCATTAAGATTAGTGCACTAATTTAGGAGGTGCAATTTAGTTAATGCCGTGAGACCAATTGCACCCAAGTGGACCCATAATCAGCTATAATGTGATTATATCATAGCTATTATTAGCTACGATAATTGGGTTACTTCAGATGCAATCAGAGCGGTTATGAGATGAATCTGATTTATCAGATTATGCAGATGAATTGGGAAGGATCAAAGGATCCATCAATGGGAGTAATCTATCAGCATTGATGTTTTCTCAAAGGGTTTATTTTTGAGTCAACCATTAAAATCTAACACTGTCCTGACCAGCTTATCATAAATTGGTTGAGGAGTAGTATTGCGGTTGCAGATTCAGCAATCAATTTAAATTATAGTGTCAATGAGCTGTACAATTTTTTAACTTTGCATTATTATCCTGACTGTCAAGAAGACTACTTCTTGTTCAATGTCTAAATTTAGCATTAGTATGTCCATAACTTTGTTATAGTTATGTTTACTGGTGCACCAGTGTCTATAATCACACGAAAATTTCCTTATGCTACAAAAATATCACAATAAGTGTACTCAGAGTATACGGAATTTTGACTATTTTTTATGTGTATATTAAGTTTGTTTTTCCTGTCTAGACCTTTATGATAAAATTACTATATGCAGTAATTTTTTAGCATTAATATTAATGGGTATGGCGACACTAAACCCCTGAAAGATGTTATATTGTTAAAAAGGTTTTATTCATCCCTGGAATTAAGCTTGAGTCTTTTATATATAAAGAGGTTTTGGCGGGCTTCTTCTGTTGCCCCTTCTTTTTCTTGAGACGGTCAATACTTGTATGTTATTAGTAGTCCACTGGTATAGTTTATCAGAGGAAGCACAGAGTACTGAAAAAGTTAGCTGTGTCCAGGTTGGACAGTTAGGCCAACTTGGCAGAAGTAGAGTGTCTTATCTCTAAACCACACAATCTTTTCCATGATTGTGAGAATACATATGCACCACAATTACACTATGTAACAATGCGGTGTAAACAAGGTGGTTTATTGTCTACAGTGGGAAGCAAGTCAGGAAAGAGTTGTCACATCTTTATGAGTAGTTCAATGTTCTCTCATAAGAATTGGGAGGATTAGAGGGAGTATAGTATGCCGCTCAGATAGGCTGGCTTAAAGTTGGGGTTTATGGTGTTGGTCGGTGATCCTTGTTTAGATTCTGAAAGTAGGAACATAGGAGCCAGCTGATGAAGATAATTAACTTTTTTGACATGGTATGTGTCCTTGCAGAATAACGATCATAGCATTGAAGAGCTTTCAATGTGGTTTTACCATAAAGGTCATTGTGATTATGATGTTAGCCTCATGTAATATGCCAGCTCCCTTTAATATTAGCCTCAGGTGTGAACTGATCAGTGAATTTGGTTAATGCGTTGTACCATTGAAAATGATTGTCAGGAAGTCATCCTTAGGTTGATATATTACTTCAAATCCTCTGAATAGCCTCAATATGGCGCTGTTGACCACTTGATAGGTCAATGAGCTTTCTTCCATAAACAGGTAATTTGATTGATTCTTACAACGTCTATGATGGAAATTTAGTATTTTTGCCTTACAGCTGTCTTATGCTCCTTCCAAAGAGAATTTTAATTGCTTAAAAATATTTACATTTTTTATCTTGATTAAAAGAGTGAATCTTATCTACTTGATTACTCTATTTCTTCCTAGAGCTATAAAGCTTGTTATGAACTGAGGTACCTCTCACCTGTCAAAGGTCAAGCCAAGGCGAGGAGAGTCCATAGGACCAAGGATAGAGCTCAATTTATCTGCGGTCTTGAACGCTGTAACTTTTGCCTCACCTGGCATTATAGTAATCATGGGAAAAATTCATTTTAAGAGTATATAACTTTGTCCCAGAGCCTTTGCTGTTTTCAATTGGCTCTCCTCGCCTTCTCAGTTTATGAAGAACTCTTTAGCAATCTCCTTGTTTTACTCTCTATTGCATCAAAATGACCCTTTTTTGGTGACAATCTTAGTTTGAAAATCTCACTTTTATTCTCAGAAGTACTTATTTATGGAGTCTAATTTTCTCTCAAAATAATGTTACAACTCAAAAACATCATCAAAAATTTCCTACAATGAGAGTTCTGTTACTGAATTTATGTGGTTGGCCAGATGTTTCTTTAAGCTGATCTGATAGCGATTTACAATTGTCAGATAGATTTTTGTTGAAATGATGTAGTGCATCTAGGTCATTTTTTAATTTCCACATATTCTAGGGACTTAGTAATCAGGGATGTCGTTGGTATAGACCAACTCACACTTTTAAATTTTTTCTAGTTGCTCTAGGATGTCAGTAATCTTCCAGTATGCACTGTTGATAGTTAGGAAGGGTTCTTTATGCTAAATTAAGATTATTCCGCTCCATGTGGAGCTGACTTATGTTGATTGCCATAGAGTCCGTTGCTTGGTGATGTAGATGTCTAGGTTTGTAAAATGGTTTCTAAGGCGCTTTACCAAGGTGCCAATTCCCATAAACAAGATGGGAACATCTTTCATAAACATCTTGGTAGCAACCCAGCGTGTTAAATTTCCTGACCCATCCCACAGTTAAGCCCTATGGTTCATAAGCTCCCCTATAACATGTGGGAGCTCTTGGTTTAGTTGAGACATGATATGATCCATGTGGACGTTAGTTTCTGACAGGCTTCCTTGTAAATGAATGACCACCCATCTAACCTCTGTAAATTTGTTTCTAGAGGCAATATAGCAGGAGGCAGCTATTGTTTTGATATGCCTGTGAAAACTTCATCGCATCAGTGATATTGATAATATGTCAAGCCAGTACTAGAAAAACCAGACAAATGGGTGTCTTTATATAGGCGACTCAAGGTACAACATGTTTTGCTGGGAGCTGAGGCATTTGGTGAGGCTAGTCATTTTGGAATATAGAGAGACCTATTTGACTCTTAGTCTTGGTTTTTGTCCTCTGATTGGACAAAATGATTTTGAAACTTATAACTTGTTCACAGTTGTAAAGCTATTACCCTCTGAGAAGCCACTCATTAATGTGAGCGAAGTTGCTTAGAATGATTTAGTCAATCTTCCTTGTTGTGCAAATTCTAGCTTTAGCAGGCTGGGAGATGAATCTCCACCAGTTTTATTTCCTTGTCCAGAAGGTGTTTCTATGGCAAATAAGGGCTCCTAATTGAGGTCTACATTGGTTCTCTGGTATACTTCAACCAGAAGCCTATGAGGTCTTGACATAGGTAGCTCGGATTACTGTTAGAGCTTAATGGATCTGGCATGGCTCTTATATGTAAATGTTCTTGTTGGATTGAATCAATATGCCCCTTGTAGTGAACACCACTATAACTTTTCTGGCAGATAACATCTATAATAAGTATCTAGTTATACCAAAGGTTTCTTAGGGGCTAAGTACCACTGATGCAATAGGAAAGCAATAAGTTGATTGCCATCTCAAAATATAATGTTATATTATTGAATAAGATGATAAATTATGTAAAAATTATTATTTATTGGTAGAGGCGCACTACTGCTTAATTCCAGGGAATATCTCATTCTCTTATACACTGGCAGAGTAGCACTACCAGTCAGTCTTCCTAAGTCATCTTTTTCATTTTCCCCCATTCATGGCTTTGGCTTTGTGATTCTTATATGATTGCCACAACGCTTGTCTGTCTACAACTGGGTTACTGAATATTGTATTCACAATTACATTTATTTCATAGTCTTTAATTATTCACATAGTCTTTATTTTTATTATTTGATTTGATAATGATTTTTCTTTTGAAACTATAGATGTCTGTTCATATTCTATGTTGTAAATAGTAACAGTGATGATCAGCAATCGTAATTCAAATAATATAAAATATCAAGCTGTTTTTGGCAATGGAACAATATAGCAATTGTTAAGCCTATTGCTTAGTCATAAAAGTTTTTAATAGTAGGCATATTATAAAGATTTTAGATAATATGCATATTATCACCTAATTCATGATGTATTTTTTGATAGCTTTGTAATTCCCAAAAAAACATATAACATAGCTGCCAAACATATATATTCTTCTCTTTTACTTGATTTTTATAAACCTTGACATGTCACTTTGTCATCTAGTAAAATTTCATTGTAAATTGTAAGTGTTAACACATTACCTAGACCTTACCAGCACTTAGATCTCCACACGCCATTACATTTTACCCATTTTTAAATTTACAGCTGCTTAGACCCCATTACATGATAAAAATTACATGATAAGTAAACTACATATACCATGATGTAGGAGACTTTATAGTATATCACTTCGGCGTTGCAGCAGCATTCCTTTGCCTTTTCCCACAATTTCAAGATTAAACTGTGTGAATAGAGTCCCATAGTCAAAACTGGAAGATAAAATAGTAAAGAATTAATTTTTAGAAAAATGGACAAAACATTGGTGAAAATACACTATTAATAATGTCAATACACTCAAAGTAAAATCTAAGGTTTTTGCATAGTCATATTCCAACATAGCATATAGGCTTCTATGATATAGATAATGGTGGTAATATGTGAATAGTATGCCAATTACAAAATAGTAGACTATACTTCAGGTGCTTTTCTTGCATATAACCCTTTATTTTACAAATTGTTTGCTTGAAATTACTAGGGTTAAGATTTTTTAAAGTTTTTTATTTTATGTAAAGATCAATCTCCTAAACGTCAACTTTTAGTTCTTCTTCACGTTCAGCTTAAAAAATTTTCTAAAAATTATCTTTTAATAATCCTTTGTTAGTCAGAAACTGTATAAAAGAAAGAGGAGCATGCCTCAAATATTCACAAAAATTATTTTAAAGAGGATAAAATTGGGGTGCTCCTCATTGTTTCTGTCTTACAATAAAATACAAAATAAACTAATAACTAATCTTTAAACCTTTTTCTCAAAACATAATTTTTTTAACTGGAAGGTATAACTGATAAATTGACATATCCATAGTTTAGTACTTCCTTCTTCTACTTCCCAGTTCATATAACTAGGCTAATGCTTTCACCTGTGAACTAACTGTATTTACTTTGTTTTTTACTACACTGATTACTAAAACTTTTCCCTTATTTTTGTTTCCTCCAAATTTCAAGTCTGTTTAAAACTTTGGTATGCATCAACACATTTTTATGTAACTAAAAAACCTGTCTTAAACAAGCTCTTTAAGGCTAGAAGCCATTTTGGTTATATCTGTTTGGTTATCTAGATGGTCCCTAAGGAACTGCAAAATCATGATAGAGGCAAATTTAGCCTTTGTTAACAGTCTATCACATCTTACACTAAAACATGCATAATTATAATTACTTAAGGTTATAATTCATGGACCAACATTTTTTTATTTGAGGTAAAACAACCAGTGACCAGACAACACAAAAAAAGAAGGTAATAAAAAAATTAAAGTGTGCCATAAAACTCAAGCAAGAAAAATGCACTGAACCTAAACAAAATCAAATCCAACCAAGCTAGAAATATCAATAAACTAGCAATTAGACAAAGGGGAGGGGATAGATGGCGCTTTTATTGGCGGCATCATCGGCATGGAGCAAGGTGTGGTCCCAATCTGAAAGAAAGAATAGGGAGCATTAGAGTATAGGGTTTGATTACACCCAAAGAAGAGCCAGGAAAGAAATTATGCGCTACAACAAAAACGACAATATAGTTGGCAAGATTGTGCTCATCTTGATTACACCATTGGGGAGCTTGATGAAGGTGGCGATAATTTATGTAATTTATCTTACAAGTTACAGGTTAAAATAATGACATTAAATATTCACTTTAGGCTGCTTTGTAGAATTTGAGGTGGTCATGATTTATTGCAGTGGTAAAAATTTTTGTGACATCAGGAGGAAGGAGACCCTCTTCCAGCATTGCAGAAGACTTAGATGAAGCTTTAATGTGAGGATGACAGTCAAGAGAGGCATCTGCTTTAGCAGCGAGCTGATAATTGGAATGGAATAGTATTTATCCATTTGGGTATAAAAACGAGAGAGAATATAATGATAAGATCCAAATCTAAAAACCTTTAAAGGTGAAGTTCAGACATTTAATGAGAAATCCTGATTCAGAAAATTTGGTCAGAAAGGCTCAGGGAATCTGGGTAAATAAGTTTTTTTTGCCTCAGCCTAAAAGCGAGGGTAAATGGGCAAGTGGTAAGTTTCTTTGGAGTGAATGGTGGTCCAGACCTTCTCCTAATTGATTGGAGGGTGGACTGATGGCTGAAGCTGGTTTGGGATGGTGAAGGAAGAATTTTGGGGCACTGGCCCTACAACTGAACAGTCAGTGGAGGTATCAGAAGCAAGGTACCTAAGGTGTATTCTGCCAGATTGTTTTTATCACCAGAGTCAGTGATAAAAGCATTTGTATTGGAATGCTGACTATCGTTCTGTAGTGGTTTAAAGTAAAACAAAATAGGGCAAATCTGGCGTTTGTTGTTGATTTGCACTTATAAGAAATGATTAGATGCAGATTAATGTGGGGCTAAAGGAGTAAATGTTTGAAACCTTCAAAGTGTTATGAGGCAATAGTAGCAGTAACAGGGAACCACGAGATTCTCAGCACCACTTGGGGACAGTGAGGTGGAGCATGGGGTTTGGGCCATAGGTGATAACCCCAACATTAACTCTTTGTATAACACCTCAGGTGGGAGGTGAGATGGGAGGATTTGAAACTCGCCACCATTGTGGTGTTAGTGGGTAGAAGAGTACTAGTTGTGGTGATGAAATTATTTTATATAAAGTTTTGGTTTCTGGCACTTGTTCTGCGTCCTCTTTAGAGGCGAAACCAACGTCAAAAGAACCCTTAAAAAAGAGGAAATAGATTAAGCCTTTCAGCTTAAAGTGGCGGAAGCAAGCTTTATTATTACTTGTTAACATACAAGAATGATATTCTATAGTCAACTTGAAGGCAAAATTTTAATAGAAAGAGGGAGGGCAAGAGGGCTGGAAAAGATTGGGTGTACATGTGCAAAATGGACGCTAAGTCACACTAGAGGAACGTTGATGTTTTGGACTATTCTGGACTAATAAAACTTTTCTGAACGCTTTTCTGGTGGGGCAGTAATTCTAGGGGGTGGTGCACTGCTGCCTCATACTAGAGCAGCAGGTGGTGGAGACATGGAAATAGATGGTGGGTGTTGGTTCAGTGGTGGTATAAATAAATTATAAAATTACAATTTCTCAATAAACGTTTGAGTGAAAAAAATTTCTTAAGTATTATCCATATGTATTTGCATAGTTCATGCTTTAAATATATAGTGTCATAGAAAAGCATAATTAAGCATACAAGAACTTCTGAAGATAACCTTTCATGTGTTCTTCATTTATTTATTGTTTTTAGGTATCACAGTAACCTTAAGTTTCCAAACAGTTTTGTGATGACTTTATGTTTAACAGATAAGGGCAGGTTCTATGGTGAAAAAATCTTTATCAAAAAATAACTAAAGGTTTTAGATCAAGACGCCAATTTTTTTTAATGAGAATTGTTTTTTTGTAGTGGAATGGCAGATTATATTATACACATGGAAAAGTAGCTATTAGGAAAAATTTCAAGCTTAAGTTTATAGAATATTTTTTATAAAAGTAGTTCAATTGATATTCTTATGCCTTAATTCCATTGTAACTAATGATACAAGGCTATCTCTACAATGCGATTTCCCATAGCTGAAAAACCTTAGATAAGAAAATAAAAAGTAAATTAGTGATAATATCTGAAAGAATAAACTGTGGACACTCAAGGTTATGGATTATTGGCTAATATGTATTTTACTACTTTTCCGCTGCTTATACCTTAATAGCTCTTAATTTCCACCACTTTAAAAGTTAACTTTAGTATAATTAAAATCATTTTGGATTTCTGGTAATGATATTATTATTTCTGGATATTATAAGAAAATAAAATTAGGTTTTATAATGTAAGAGGTTAATTTTCTATGTGGTTTATCATGTGGTTTTGATAATAGATCTACAAATTAAATATCATATCTTGTACTAGTAGAATGGTTTTATAAAAAGATTATTAGCTTAAAAAACTTTATATATACCTCTTTTAGTGCTTCAATTCTTACACTTGTTAGTTCAATAAGTATCCATAAAGAATAAAGTAGTTTAGAAATTTTAGAAGAAACTACTTTTTTATGTTATCTTCATGCATCTCATTAAGCTTAAATAAAGCCTTAATTAATTCATAATCACAAGTTTAGAATTGTTACAGAATCAATGAGATATGATTTCATTCCCCTGGTGGAAGATAGTTAGGCAGCATTATACTCTATTTACTCACATCAATTAAGCAAAAAACATATCTAAAACTACTTTGACAGCTGACCCAAAGCTAAAAGATATAAAAAATAAACAAAGTTGTACATTGCCATATATAATTAGGTATTTTATGGATATAGACCATAGCTTTTAAATAAATAAACTACAACTAGAATTTTATTTTAGCTTCAAAAATTTGCAAGCAGATGTCAGGATATGACTTTATTATTTACTAATTTTAAAAAGGCTATTCTTCACGCTGCAGGAGTAAAGCCTCATAAGCTAAAAGAAGCTCCGTTATATATCATATCTTCATATCATTTTTTTGTATTAGTGGAGAAATTCATAGCTAAAAACATACAACGAAATTTAAATTAGTTTAATACCTCTTGTAAAGATTATAGTTTATGGAAGGCATTTTCATTGCTATTAATTAGTCATAGTATCACAGTAGCAATTCTTTATAGCTAATTTTATACATGATAAATCTTTAAAACTACTAAGGTAATAAGTAAAACAAGGTATAATTAATTACTTATTTGGTAAAAAAAACAAAATTTTTGGCTTGTTTGATATAATGTCATTATAGAAGTTATTCACATGAAAGTTAAGATCTTAATTTGAGGCTATTCAGATGTTTGCACCTCAGAAATGCCAATTTCATATATATTGTACTTTTCCATCCATGAAAACACTCATAGTTTTTTATTTCTTTTAAATCCAGTTGTAAAGTACTAAATTGATGTCTTATTTCTTATTAATCTCATCTTTAAAAGTATACTTATATCACAAAATTTCAATATGTCCATTGTGTCACAGTCAAAGATTTTCCTATTTAAAATCTGTTATCATCTTTTTTTGCAAATAAATTCAAATTAAGCCTCTAACCAGACGTTTAATGATGAAAATAAAGACAATTAGCGTTAATTATGAGGAATTGGCAAGTACAATTTAAACCTTTGGTGATGCATCCCAATTGAGAAAAGCAATATTACACCTCCAAAATATGACATTTCAATATTTGCAATAAACAAAAAACAATGACCACTAAACTTCAATGCAAATAGAGGGGATTAAACAACAGTTAATTAAATGTTCTTGATTTAATAGGGCATTTGATCCTTATAGTATTTTACAGCATAAAAGTTTCATTAATGCCCATTCAAAGTAGGAACTACCCTACAGTAAATTTATTATATGCAGCACCACTTTTCAGAATTTTGTATTTTATTTTCTATTAGTTGGAATAAACCTTATTTTGATTTACTTCAATTAATTTTTTTCGCTATTATGGCTCTAGAAAACAAGGTCACAGTTGTCCCTGCGCTGAAGCTATCCTTGAAAACATGACGCCTGACTTCCTTTGTTGTTCATATGCATGTTTTTTAGTCAGCAAAATCAGTAGACACCGGGTAGAATATATGTGATTCTGACCCTTTCTAGTTACTACACTACTTATTACCTGGATTTTAGATGGGCTTAAATCTACAATAGTTTTACACAGCCTTATAAAAGCAGAATGTGACAATAAAGACTAATCTTGTCTCTATGTTCTTAAACATTTTATAAACCCCTGAGACAGTAAAAATCCCCAGCTGGTGAAATTAACACTACCACCGTGGTGATGGTTGCATTTTCTTCCCTTTTAATGCTGCTAAAAGTTCTTCACTGTTTTTCATCAACTGTTCAGAATCTTCCATGATGTCAATATTTTTATGTGGGAAACACCTTTGACTATCCATGCTCCTTACTGAAATTGATCTTATGCCCATTAACCTGGCATGTCCCATACTCCAGATGCGTTTCAATAAACAGACAATGTCTCACAACCATTACATGATCAGGTAGATGCATTAATATCCATCTTGCCCATGAATTTAAATACATGGATGGCCAATTTCTGGCCAATCAACGTGGTCTACCTTGGTTTTTAATATGTACTTTGTTCAATGTTGGGTTTTTTTATTAAGCCCAATGGTGCTATAGTAGAGAAGCCTGACAGTTAATATCTGAAGCCATCTAAGACGCATGACAAGAATAGCTTTTTATTCTAAATGGTGCCAAGTCACCGCTTAAATCCTGTCAGCTATAGTATACATCCTATGGTAAGTATGGCGAAATGGACTTATTGAAGTCAAGTACCAAAATTGAGATATAAATTTTAATGAAGCTTCTTTTGTAGAATGAAATAGGGGTTATTATATATCACATATAACAATATATATCTTAAAAATAAAAGGATTAATTATACAATATGGAGGGAAATGCAAAAGGGTGGCTCTTTGTCAGATGATGCATTCCAGATGGTATAATGTCTTTGTAGCATATTTTTTCAAGTAAAAACGTATGTTGAATGTACCAATTCATATGAGACTTAGATCACTTAGGTCAATTGTTAGGCAGATTATTAAAAAGTTTATTTTGTAGGTTTGTCTTAATTTACTGCCTCATTTTCCAGCTTAAAAATAAGACACCTGAAAACTTATGATCTTTAATTTTAAATGGGTAGGATTTCATCTTAGAGTATCTTAAGCTTGAATTGGTCAAATGGAATACTTGAGTATCAGTTTGAGACTTAACAATTTCAATTTTTCTGTGTAATTAATTGAGGTAGCTTCTTTACCCTCTTCAGGTTGCTGGGATTTTAATATGACCACACTAACCAGCTTATCTGATTATAATATAACTGCCTGTCCTCTGAGGGGATTAATCTCATTAGTAAATGTGGACTTATTAATTATGTACAATAACTATTGTTTGGAGTCTTATCTTGAATGTTTATTAGATAATTTGCCAGGGTTTATCCATTAAATTAATACACCAGATTAATTAATTTTCATAAGGGATGGTCTTCAACAATAAACAATCATTTAGGCTGTCAATTTTACTATTGCTAACTTAGTTAGCTTATAAGAGTCAATATGGTTTACACCAATCAGCTAAGGAATTTATGAATTGTTGGCATGTTATGGCACCTGTAATAAAGCAATTTGAGGTAACCTTTTTAAAATTAAAACCTGCTGTTTATGTGTAAGTGTCCCCTTACCTATGCAATGATGTTTTACATAACGGTTATTTGATGAGAGTTGTGCGAAGATGTTGATACTTATCCTTTGTTTCACCTCAGAAGAGTCACATTGAGAGTCAATAAGATTTTCTAATTGACTTATGAGGAAGATTGTCATTTTGAGTGACCTGGAGGGTTAATTTATTACTAATGGCCAACTTATCCAATTGGGGCGCCAATCAAAGAGTTGGACACCAAATTATCTATAAAATCCCTTAGTTTTTAAATAAAGTAGATACAATCACAAATAAATATCACCAATATAGTTTTATAAGTTAACGTGTTTTGCTCTTATAATTAGAATTTTAAAGAATACGAAATCCTTTGTCTACATTGTTAACTTCACAGACTCTGCGTGATGAGAAGGAAGAAGAACAGCTGAACCTAATCCCAGGTTAAGTTCTACAGAAGTGACAGTAAGAACCTCTGAACAGGGCGAGTTTAAGTTCCACCAAAGAGGGAAGAAGTCCCTATAGATTTTCAGTATGCCACTCAAGATTAGGACAAGATCAGGTTGGCGTTGGACCTAATAACCATCTTGTCTGAAAGAAGCTCTTTTCTAATAGAAGTCTTCATAATACTACCGCCCAATATAATTTTTTTATACAAGTCAAACAACGCACATACAAGGAACCTGTGCAGTTGAACAAGGAAATTAATGTGAGTTACTATATTAAAAGAATAAGTGGACCCTAAACATTCAACAATTGGTGCTCAATTGAATAGCCACCAGTATTGAGCTTTAACACAGGATAGGCGTCAATTCTGCAGACTAAGTCAAATGGTTAATATTCTTTCTCTAATGTATAATATCATGATATCTGATATACCACTATAAGAAAGTTGGCTGGAAAGTACTGTTGTAAGAATTATCTATTTACGCGGTTGATAGTTAATCCAGTTTTTAAGAAGTTGATTGAGTATCAATCACATATTTGAAAGTTATAGAATATGGACTATCCAATAATGGGCTAAATTCTACTCCTTGGGGTGCTATACTTTGTGATTTACAAAACTAAATCCAAAATCTCAGAAGCGGGTAAATGTTGGCAAGGTGCATTTGCTGCTTGACTTATTTTTGAACCATTTTTAATAAATTTTGTGATTATTTAAGATTGTAAATGTATGATTTTCTGGGTTAATCTTTTTAGCGCTTTCTCAGGCTCTTTGTTATTTTTTAATGGTAACTTTTCAAGCTAATAGAGCTAGAGTTCTAGGTTCACTTCTGTATAAGGCCTTAGAGGGTGACATTTTAATGATTTATTAGAAAATTATTCTGTAAGCCATCAACACACTTGAAAAGATTGATATTAATTGTTGGATAGAAATGCCATCTTTCTTGATGTTGAAATTAACGTTTCATTTGCTTTTATTCATTCCCATTAGTTGATGGGTTTTAGGGTGCTATAAATAATTGCTGAGTTCTCATGCTTGTAGATAAGATTCTCACAAAACTTCAAGTAATTTTCTTCCCATTATAGCTTAGCAGTACCTGCAGGCAGTCATGCTTAGTAAATATATTTTAGTATATAGAGTTAGTGGTGACCATGGCGGTTTACGCAGGTTTTTGATTGCTTTAGCCACTTTTTGAAATGTTTTAATCCCTACACCAATTCATTGATTTTACTTTGGACTCAGGTAAAAGACCTAAACGTATAAACAGATGGTATGAAATGGCTGCTGAGGGGTCATAAGCTAGTACTTGTACTTGACCTTATATGGCGTCTGTCTTTTACAAACAATACAAGAGTCTAAGACTTCCGCTACAGAGTACAGTATTTCTTACCCAAGAGTAGTGATCCTTGATCCTTTCATAAGTTTTCCTGACTCTCTATGTCCTAAGGTATTGTAAGCTTCCATTATAATTGGTACTCGTTCCAAAGATTACAAATAAGGTATCCAGTCGTTCTGACTTTTTGTAATGTAATCCATAAAATACATTCATATTATGAGCATGGCATTTAACATCTTTTAAAATGATTCATCTTTATCCTCTCAAGAGGTTGGCTTCTTGAGTAGGTCATGTACTATTCAGATTCGCTATTGTCTAGATGTGGTATGGCATCAAGTCAGTCCATCCACATTCATGTGATTCTATCTCCACTCAATGATAGGTAAACATTTCATAGTGCTGAAGTTTGAGAGCCCAGCGGGCCAGTTTTCATGTCAGATCTTCATGTTTTGCAGCTTTATTAGATAAGCGTGGTCTGTAACAACTCTAAATTTTGTACCATACAAGGACTTAGGTATATCGCACTGCCAGAAGAATAATGTTAAAAATTTTTGTTGACCACATTATCCATCTCGCTTGCTGATTAAAAATTGACAGTTGTTAAAGCAACCAATTGTTTGGCAATGGTTGCCACCTAAATTAATAATCATAAATAACAAGGGATATAATCCAATAGTTGGTTTTGATTAATAAATCTTCAAGGATCAACCTGACTTTTTTTATTAGTCATTATTAAACAAAAGACCTAATTAAATGAAGAGATCTGATTACTATTTCGTTGGGGATCATCCCCAAGTAAATTAGTAGTTGAAATTCATTAAAGGGCATAATCTGACAATTGTTTTGATTAATATTCTATCAGGCATCACAACTGACAATGGTAATTATGTAATTTAATGTGGGCATGATTGCTGATAGTCAGATTGCTATAATGAATCATTACATTATAGGTGCTGAACGATTAGGGTCATTTTAACAAAGCTACTGAAGAGATTTAACGCTTGTTTTGGCAGTAGCTAGTAGTAGTAATCAGGTAACATGGCCCCAAACCATCTATGTACAGTTCCTAATACATGGGGATGGTTGCTGATCTGTAAAAGGTTAATTGCTGGGGTTTAATTAAGATGAAGACATTCGCTACCATCAGAAGTTAATCCCAAGGTTTAGAAGTTTTGGGGGACCAATCATTTGATTTTCAGAGAATTATCTGAAAAGCTGTCCGCCTTCTGCCTATAAAAACCCCTAACGTTTTCTAATAAAACAGAATTTAACTAAAATATTTTTATTTACTTTTAATTAAATACTGAAGGGAACAAAGGTCCCTAGTTGTTTTTCTCAATTGCAATTACCAGAGTGGATTCGTTGCCACTTAATTTAGAGACTAAATCTAATAGCTGTCGCCATATAACTAGTGTTTTTATTTTTTAACAACCAACCTGTGCAGTAAATGTACCCAAAAGTTTACACTTGGTGCTCACTACAAGGGGTGTATTTGAGGCTTTTCAGAAAAACCACCATGTCATCAGTGCAGGGAGAGATTCAGCGGTTATGGACTGAGCTGGAGAGTTTGAATCAGACCACTCTAATGTCGGCAGCTCAGGCTGATTTGTCCTGAATGGAGAATCACGTTTCTTAAGGTGGAAGAAGATGTCAACCTTGTCATATAAGTTATTAATGAATTATTTGGAAAAACATCTGAGTTAGAGCAACAATTTTCCGAAGTGGAAAAGGAGCTACTCCTGCTCAAATTAGCACATCAAGATGAGGCTGGAAAAATTGGTTATTATGAGAAAAACACAGTTAGCTTCAGAAACAAGTACAAGAATGGGAAAAACATAAGTGTACTTGTATTCATGTGGAAACGGAGATTGGGGATCAGGACCTATATGAAGATGAAATTAATATAGGGAGCATTCAGCCTACTCAAAATATGCCAAGTGCCTATGCTGCCATCTTGGCAATGGCCCCCAACAACACATCAACTGGCGCTAGAATGGCTAGCTGCACTACTCGCCCTACAACTGAGCATGTGGAAAATGAGAAATTTTGGCCCACCCCAAAATTGCCACCCTTTTGTCAGAATAATGCCATGGCTTTCTTTAGATTGTTCAAAATGACCATGTTCTGTTGCAGTGATTACCAAAAAGCTGTTACTGTTATTAATTGTTTAGACACCACTTGTCTAAACTTGGTATTACCCCATTTGCGAGGGGAAAATTGGTCCTATAATGAGGCAAAAAATGCAATAATTAAGGAATTCAGAAGCTATGAACAAATGACTAACCAAAAGCAGGAGTCCTGGGAATAAAATTCCAAAAAGATGAAACCTTAGGAGAATTTGCTGACTGCTTTTATGAAGAAGCACAAATCCTGACAGGAGCTGATAACCTGAGCAATTTTGATGCTCGCATTGCTATGAAGGGAGCACTCTGACTCTATCAGGATTTACAACAAATCATGCCATCAACCTTCACCAGTAGTAGCACTACTTCTCAAATGGTGGAGCACCCTAAAGAATTGGCATCCACTTTTGATGCACCAAATTAAAGTGTAAAACAACAGCAGCCTATTAATTAAAATTTAGCAAAAAAATCCTGAGCCCAAAAAGGATTTCCCCAATCAAATGGGGAAAATCCCAACAGTCCAAAATGGTCTAGTAATTCCCCGCGCATTACTTGTAACAGATGTGGAAATAATGGACACTATGCTGCCCAGTGCTGGACTAAGAAACAAAAAATTAGTTGAACTTTGTTCAGGAAGACAATACCTATGAGGAGTCAGGAAAAGGACCTGCGGTCTAGATGAGGAACAATCTAGATCTGCAAATTGCCCAATTCCCCCAGACAAGTTTGATGAAATTGATACCTCTTACCTGTTTGTAGATGAACCTGTTCATGATTCTCCCCAGCGGAGCACAGGTCCAAATATCCATGCTATAACTCGATCAAAAGCAAATGCAATTAATCCTGAAAATATATCAGAAGTTGCCCAACCTTACGTTCGTCAACAGTTGGAAAAGGCCCAAAAATGCTGATGACCAAGATGAATTACTAAAGACAAATTTGGAAGACGTTAATTTCAATTCCTATCGCTACCATAAAGGATTCATTTCCCAATATATCAGCCCAAATTATTCACACTCTGGATTCAGCAACCAATGCCACTATACATTCAGTAAACTACATTTCCCACTATTCTGAGTGTACTTATGCTGACATTTTGGTTAACCAAGTAGAAGTAAGGGCTATTATTAATAGTGGTGCACCAATCAATATTGTGTCTACCAAATTGGTAAATTGTCTAAAGATTTTTCCAGATATAGCACAATGAAAGAAGTATGGTAATGCTGGGCCCAACCCTACTACCTCCTGTGGGGCTTATAGTGCCTTAACTCTTCGTTTTGGATCTCTAGTTGTGTCTGAGCCAGCAATTGTTCTACCTAATCAAAATTATGATATTCTCATTAACACTGACTTCATGCAGAAGTATGGAGTAAAGTGTGACTTTGAGGCAAATACTATGACAATTTTGGGTCAGACACTACCATTGATCTATCATTGGAAGGGGGATGCCCCCTCACTTGGAGAAATAACTTTAAAAAAGTGATATATAAGGAGGGCATCCTTCCCATTGGTTATAAACTAGTTGGGAAGAAGATCCACCCTTTACCAAAACGCGTGAATGAAAACTGAGGGATCCCAATATGAGTAAAAAAGAATTAATCCTACCGCCTGGGATGCAGACAGTGGTCAATACTGGACAGACTCTAAAATTCATGAGCAATTATATATAGAAATTGAGGCTCCCTGGCGAAGAGCAAGAATTGAAACCTTAGGTAGCTCCAGGGATCCTAATTACTTTTCATGGGGAAATTCATATTCTATTAGCCAATCTGGGAAAAACGCTGATGATAATCAAGTGAAATCAAGTAGTTGTGTTCGCCCAGTTAATCCCTATAACAGAGCTCCTTTCATTCCACAAATTTGGTGATCTAAATGAAATGGAATTACCTGATTCAGCTGGATGCATTCATACATTAATCTCTTGGGAAAATTATCAGGATTAACTAAAAATCAGCAAAGTGAGTATTGGCTTTATTCAAACAATATCAAACTATTTTCGCCCAAAATTACAACAATCTTGGGTGTACAGAAAACGTACTCCATCAAATTGACACTGGGGAAGCTGCCCCGATTAGAATGAGACCTATTGAAGGTCCCAAGCAGATGAGGCAGTAGTTGCCAAAGAAATAGAAAAGTTGTTGGAGCATGGATTGCTTGTGCCTTCATCCAGCCATGGGCTAGTCCAATATTAATTGCCAAAAAGACTGGTCAAATCAGGTTGTAATTGACTATTGCCATCTTAATGAAATCACAAAAAAGACTCTTACCCCTTGCCATGAATTGATGACACATTGGATCAGTTAGGCGGGGCTAAATTATTTTTGGCGATTGACCTCATCTCAGGGTATTGGCAGATTGATATGTCACCTGAGGACCAGGAGAAGTGTGCCATAATAATGGCACAAGGGCTTTACTAACTACGAGGATGCCCCAAGGCTTATGTAATGCCCCCGCAACTTTTCAACGGGCTATAAATACCATCTTATGTGACCTCAAATTGTCCTGTGTTCTAGTTTATCTAGATGATATCAATGTATTTAGTCAAACATTCACAAAGCACTTACAACACTTAGAGGAAGTATTCAAGAAATTAACTGCCATCAATCTTAAAATCAAGCCCCAAAAGTGTCACTTCTTATAAGGAGCAGTTAGAATATTTGGGCTTCATTATAAACGCGGATGGATTGCAACCTCAAAAACAAAAAAATCAATGCTATTGAGCGGATGTCATTGCAAAAAGTGTTTGTGATATACAAGTCTTTTTGAAAATGTTCAGTTAATATTGACATTTTATTAAGAACTTTGAAAAATAGCGGATCCATTATTCCACCTGCTTAATGATCTAAAAAGGGTTTGAATGGAATGAAATGGCCCAAGGAGCATTTGACAAATTACAGTGATACTTGTTGACCAGCCCAATACTCAAATATCCAAATTTTACCGACCACTTATTATACAATCAGATGCATCGCTCATGGCAATAGGTGCCATACTTAGTCAAGTGGACTAACAAGGTGAAGAACACCCAGTGGCATATTTCAGCTGTACCTTAACCAAGGCTTAAAGGAATTATAAAGTTACTGAGTGTGAATGTCTTGCAGTTATCTACGCTTGCAAGCAATTTTATGTTTATATTCATGGGATGCATTTCAAGGTTGTAACCAATTATAAATCTATCCGTTGGTTGCATAACTTAAAAGAACCTGAGGGAAGACTAGCACTATGGGCCTTGAAATTACAGGCATATGACTATGAAATTGAACATTGTGCCAGGGATAAAACCAAAATGCTGATGGATTATCCAGACTACTGGCAATTCTTGCAGTAAAAGATTGTGCTGATGACCTATTTGAACGAATGGTTAAAGGAAAGTTGGAGGATGAGCCACCAGAAGTTCAAGCAGCGTTACAAAAAGCCATGGAGGGAACAGAACAAAAGAACGGACAGCTATTCAAAATTGTGAATGATAAGAGGCTTCTGTTCCCAAAACCATCTGAACAAACATAAATAATTTTCACCGCTCACAAACTTGTTGGCTATGGTGGCCTCAAGAAAACTCTAAAGCATATTTGCTAATATTACTATTGGGAATCGTTAAACTATGATACAGCGGATTTTCTTTTCTGTTGTACAGCGTGTCAGCTCCACAAGCCACATAAAAATATGGCTGGATATTGTTTAGTGCGACCAGGATTTGCCTGGCATACAGTATCAATTGATGGTATGGGACCTCTAAGTACAAACACTGGAGGAATGTGATATATCATAGTTGCAATTGATCACCTGACCCAATGGATTGAAACCAAGTCTATGGTATGGGTCACTGCGATGAATACTGTCAAATTTATTCTGGATCAAGTGATATATCAGCATGGCTGTCTCAAGTGATCCTGAATGATAATGGAATGAACTGTACCTCATTTGTCATACCCCAATTGAACAAATTGATGGGAATAAAGGGGGTCATATCAGTCCCATATCAGCCAGAGATGAATGGAATAGTTGAGAGAGTGAATGCTAACTTAGCTGCTACTTTATGAAAGCTGATTGCAGAAAAAATGTCTACTTGGGATTTAGACTTTAGTTCAGTGACATTCGCCTATAATGTCAGCTATCATTCCTCAACTGGGAAAACACCCTTCAAATTGCTATATGGAAGAAAAGCCGCCTTACCACCAATTCTATACTTGGCATTGGAATTAACTTTGGGGATGAGTCTGGATTAATATTTAAATCGATTAGCCAATATTATGATTTACTTAAAATCCCAAGCATTTGCCAAAACCCTTCAGAAAAGGATCCAGGCAAAAATTTATGATGATAAAAAATGACACCCATAAAAATTTTGAAATTGGGGATGAAGTATCTTATAGTGATATGCATGGATCTGGCCAACAAAATAAGCTGGATGCCTTATAGATAGGTCCCTTTGAAGTAATTTCCAAATTAGCAACAAATGCCTATATGATCCAAAATATCCTTGATGGTCATATAGCTAACTGAGTTCATAGCAAGTATTTAAAAAAATTAGCACTAAAAAGAATATATATAGAAAAAAAGAGAAAATAAAGAATAGGTAAACTCAGAAAAAACCATAAAAAAGGAAAATAATTCAATAATAACAAAAAATATAAAAGAAAATCAAATTTTAATTACTTGTACTCAAAATCATCAGTCATCATTCCCTACTATCATTGGCATGGCCAGCTCGGGTTGCAACTGGGTCCATCAGAATTAGTCCCAAGGCACCAAAGTATATCATCCCTAGAAGCAAGAAGATATACTCTGATCTCAAACAGAGAGCCCACCCTGGGGGGAATACAGGTTTTCCAGGCTATGGCTGGTGTAGAGGCACATAGTCCTGGTATGGCATGAGGCCATATGAATGCGCTCAACAGAGGCAGCAGCAAGAAGGGGACCTCTGAACTAATGAGATAGTTAAATCCAGTAGATGGACCTCTGAATTAGGCTTGTTAGTTAAGTCTTGAAAAGAAGCAAGTGCTTCTGAAAAACTATCTTGCTGGGTAATCTGGTAAAGTGGGGGATGTGTTAGAAATTTGGTTGACCACATTATCCATCACACTTGCTGATTAAAAATTGACAGTTGTTAAAGCAATCAATTGTTTAGCAATGGTTGCCAACTAAATTATTAATCATAGATAACAGAGGATATAATACAATAGTTGTTTTGATTAATAAATCTTTAGAGATCAACCTGACTAAATTATTAGTCATAGTTATCAAAAGACCTAATCAAACGATGAGATCTGATTACTGTTTCGTTGGGGATCATCCCCAACTAAATTAGTAGTTGAAATTCATTAAAGGACATAATCTGAAAATTGTTTTGTTTAATATTCTATCAGGCATCACAACTGACAATGGTAATTAGGTAATACAATGAGGGTATGATTGCTGATAGTCAGATTGCTATAATGAATCATTACAGCAGAGGTGCTGAACGATTAGGGTCATTTTAACAAAGCCACTGAAGCGATTTAACGCTTGTTTTGGCAGTAGCTAGTAGTAATCAGGTAACATGGCCCCCAAACCATATATGTACAGTTCCTAATACATGGGGATGGTTGCTGATCCATTAAAGGCTACATTGCTGGGGATTAATTAAGATGAAGACATTTTCTATTATCAGAAGTTAATCCCAAGGTTTAGAAGTTTTGGGGGGCTAATCAGTTGATTTCTAGAGAATTATCTAAAAAGTTGTCCATCTTCTGCCTATAAAAATCCCTAACTTTTTCTAATAAAAAACAGAATTCAACTAAATTTTTATATTTACTTCTAAATTGAAGACTAAAGGGAACAAAGGTCCCTAGTTGTTTTTCTCAATTGCAATTACCAGAGAGGATTCGTTGCCACTTAATTTAAAGACTCAATCTACTATTTGTCACCATATAATTAGTGTTTTTATTTTTACTCAACAACCAACCTGTGCAGTAAATGTACCCAAAAGTTTACAAATAGCTAATCACTCTTTCTTTATGATGCTATAATTTTAGCTTAGCTTTGGAAAGAGTTTTGCTGTAACAGGACACCAGGTAGTCAATGTCTTTATCATCCAATTGAGAGAGGATGTCATGGCTAAGTCAGAGGCATCTGTAACAAGATAAATGCTTTTCATAGTCAGGATGTTGTAAAATTATTTTTATCTTTACCAAATCCTATATGGTCTCAAAAGCAGTTCTTTACTTTTCTCCCCACGTAAAATGGGGTGTTTTTGAAAGTAAAAAAGTAATAGGTTCACAAGTTAATATTTTATTGATAAATTGTTGGTAATATCCCATCATTCTAAGAATATCTATATGTTTTAAAGGCTCTTAATTTCAGCCATCTAAAAAAATATCTTCAAATTTATCATACAATGGTTGAATTCCTTTCTGAAATATGGCAAGTCCTAATAATTATGGTTCATGCTGGAAGAAGGTACATTTTTCAGGTTTTAATTCGAGGCTTTTCTCTATCAGACTTTGGAAAAATGACTTGAGATGATCTAGATGATTACTAATTGTTTTTAATTTACCTTTATGTCATCTAAGTACATGATCACACAGAATATTTTAAGATCTTGCATGTTGTGTTCCATCACCTGTTAAAATGAGGGATGAACGTTGCATAATCCCTGAGAGAGGCGAGTAAGTTAGAATAGTCCTTCTGTGCATATCAATGAGAATTTTTGTCTTCTGGTGATAGTTCCATATGCCAATAACTTCTGGTGAGGTCCATCATGGAGAAGAATATAAGCTGGAGAGTTGGACCAAAGCATTGCCAATCAGTAATATGGGATAGTGACCTTCTTAGTGATTCTGTTTAGCACTTGATAATCCATCATTAGTCTGTGACCACCATTTTTCTTTATAAATATTATTGGGGATGACCATGAACTTTGGGAGGGTACATATAAGCCAGCAAAAAAAGTATTGCTTGAGATCAGTCTTTGTGTATTGATCCTCTACCTTAGACTTCCTATATGGATTTGATCAAATAGTGTTAAAGTCTCCTAAGTCAATACTATGTGTCAAATATTTCATGTGACCATAGTTGACATTTGATGCGGAATAACTATTTGATAAGTTTCAAGTAGTTGATAAACTTTCTCAAGTTCATATTGATTTAAATTATTTAATATTTGGACTTGAGGGATAGAAAAAATCAAATTTATTAGTGGGTAGGCCAAAATTGAGACGTGTACCAACAAAATGTACCTTATGAAATTTAATCAATGGAAGTACCTGACCTTTTAAAATTTCTAGATGTTTTTTAACTAGGATATCTTGACTTGTTTGGCTATCAAGTAGTAGCTCAATAGGCCACTGATAAGCTGGATAGAGGACTCCTGGTAGAACTTTTGGTTCAAACATATTTACTCCATTGACACTAGCAATATGTAGCAAGCATTTAGGGGATATGCTCAGGATTATATTGGTAGGTTTCACAAATTCTTCTACTGGTTTAATTTTTACCTCCTTAAAGGCATAGGATGTTATGCCTTTGGTTGCATCTACTGAATCAGAAAGCTTTTTTATGTTTATTCCAGAGGTAGAATATCATAAACTTAAATTAGAAAAAGGGTAACCGACCAGGCAAGTATAATCCTTCTTTCTAGATTCTTATTATCCTGTACCTGAGGAACTTATAGTTGAGGAGTAATAAATATCCTTAAAGAGATTGATGATTTCTTTGTAAACAATCATAAACTGCGTCCAATAAGTATATCATATTTGTTTTTGTCCAAGGAAAATATGGAAACTTAGAAAAGTAATTTGCAACTCTTTTGAATGGCTGAGTATGCGCCTCTTTGTGGTGTTATTTGGACCTGCAGTGCTATACTCTAGAGTGTATTTTAAGGCCTGGGGCGAGCTTGATATTCTTGATGAGTCAGGATGAGATAACATTGATGGGTGATCTCATATAAGATAGCCATAAATTGGACCTTCTGAATTACCATTTCCACTTTAGTAATGGTTACTTTAAACTTTGGTGGAAGGGCTAACAGCGCTTAAGGCGGAACGTTGCATTGATCTTATGGGAAGTCTTGAGATATTTCTTTTTAATCTCCAGTAGACTATGCACGCTAAAAATGGGTCTGTCCAACAGGGCTAGATATTGATTAGCCTTGGTAGCTGTAATAATTATTCTGGGACAACCAATAACTGACTGGAGTAAGTGCCTTCAGAAACGTGTGCAAAGTCAATTTTTTTATATCAAGCAGTCTGTAATGTTGGGTGTCAAAATTTGAGGATTGTGCGCTTATTTATTTAAATACTACATGCTTAATTGGGTTGAAGTTTGGCTTATGGATCCTTAGTTTTGCCAGTGGCATACATTATTATAACCGTTCAGAAGCTCACTAGGCAACCTCAAATAGCCCCGACTCTTTGGACTGATGTTGGGCTTGATTTTCCCTCTGTAATTGGAAATTCAACTGAGGCAGGCAAAGTCGCAATCTGGGGATCCTGAGATACCAGCTTGCTGACACTCTCCAAAAGCGACTTAGGATACAAATTAAACGAAGGTATGATAAAATAGACCTTTATTCAAGACTAGATTATTTGATAATTATTCATTAGGCAAGGCGCCAGTATTTATACCTATAGGGCATCTTCTGGACACATTCAAGCACATAAATTCAACAGATATTTACCACCTCAGTTCAGCCCTTGAACTGATACAACTGAGACCTATTACTAGGCTTATTGGTGGCAAAGTACTCTCATATTCAGGATGATTTCAGATATTAAAATTGCAACAATGAGCGTGCAAAATGATCCTAGGATTGGCTCAAAATGAGTTTCATTATACTGCTGACAAAATAAAAATTTTGGGAGAAATTTGTGGTCGATTTAAATAAATGATGTACCCTTAATTGGGCCGTCAGTAGGCCTCTCTTGATAGCATATGGTACTCCCATTTGGGCAGTCCATGTGCAAATGCTATCATGCCAGCTATGAGTATTGACATATAAAAATTATTTTGGGATTAGCTCCAAATATATTTTTTGTCATACTGCTGATGTAAATGACTCCTTAACAAGGATTCAACTGGTCCTCTCAATAGCACTAGGTACTCCCATTTGGGCAGTACATGTGCTAACTATTGTACTAATTATGGATACTGACATACAAATGTGCCCTAAGGCAGGAAATTGATTATGTTTTTTGGTTGTTTGATTGTTCATGAAACTTTTTAACCTTAACTTTGGGTTTGTCCTGAATAATTTTTTAAACTTATTTCTTAATATTGGTCCTGATTAATTGGGACTGGTTGCTGAGGTTTGGGCAGCGATATTTGGCCCAACTGTGGAAATGTATTTGGCCCAAGCTACTGTTAGAATAATTAATTGAATTGACATTGAGTTGATTGGCCAGGCTGAGTAGTTGCAGAGAAAGTTGGGCTAAATTTGCGGGGATATTCTTCCCAAGCTTTAGTGATATATTTAAATCACATTGCAATAATCATCCCGAGATGTATTATTGCAATAGGTTCAAATTAGATTATTAGTTTAAGCATTAGGAGGGAAAATAGGCCTGATTTATAATAGGTTGTTGAAAGATTTATTTATAAGCCAACCACAGAATCTGACAGCAAGTTCAGCAGGTGAACCTAAAATATAATACCCTGTGTCCTTGCAACCCCCTTCAGAGTCATTAGCAGATATATTCTCAGTGCACACAAGAGGAGTGTTCGTTAATGTTTCACTTTCAGGTACTTTGGGTCAATCAGCTTTAGAGCTCTTTGGCCTTCTGCTGATCTTCCTTTTCCATCCTCAGCAAGGGCAGGGTTCTTCAAAAAGCATTTTACAAGTATGGTTGTTCTTCTTGCAGTAATTACATCTTGAATTTTCCTCCTTCTTAAGCTTTGCTTCCTTGGCGGTATACACTCAGGGTTTTGTGGAAGCCTTTTGGAAGGTCTCTGTCTTGTGTATATAAAACAAAGAGAGCATGCCATTTTTGATGTCTAAGATGAAATTAAAGCTATGTTAACAGATGTGACGTACATAACCAGATTAGGGCTATATGTAAAACAGCAGCAACTGTGGCTACGGCATCAAATGTAAGCATCTTTGAGGTCAACAAAGTTTGGGCTTCAATATATACGGAATCAAAGAATTTGGCAAGGGTTTCGTTATGGCGTAACGCAATTCTTATACCCTATTTGTTTATAGTCAAACTTTGTTTGTACCCAAAGTCCTTGATAAAACTTCCTTCACTTATCTCCAAGTATGCAGGTTGTCCATATGAGGTAGAGTAATATTTCTTGTTCTAGACACAGCTTGAACAAGATAAACTAAGCTTAACCTTTTTTTAATGATCAGTTTACCTTCTATCATGGCTTCATAGATGTTAAGGAAAGATGTGATACTCTCTTAGACTGTTGAAAACTTGACCTTAAATGTAGGCTTATAGATAGTGGCATTTAATCCTGTAACAGCTTGTAATTCAAGTGCTTCAGATTTTTTGATTATGGTTTAAGAGTTACTTTGTTCAACTTGATGCTTGTACCAATTTAATTGATCCTATAGAAAATTAGGATGTTGCTTCATTTCCTCCAGGTAAGTCTTGGCATAAAATTCAGCAGATTGATTATTCTTTTATGAATAACTTTATTAACTACAAAACCTTAACGTGAAGTCTATATTGAGAATTTGTTGGTGAATAGATTAGTGGTGCATTATCAAAAGCTTGTTCTTCTCCTTTAATACTCCAATGCACCAATTCAAGTTTTCTTTTATCTCTTTGCACTCAGAGCTCTGAGGAGGTTAGGGTCTTGGCTTTTTAGCCCTTCTGTAAGAATTTTCTAGCGTTTCTCAGCTTCTTTGAGGCGATGGTAGACTTCATTAATGCCTACTAGACTGGGGGATTTTCCACTCACTTTGCTCTCATATATGTTGAGTCACTCGTTAATGTAAAGAGTGGACGCCTGAGTCAAATGGGATGCCAAATTTTGTTTGACATGGGTTCACATGGGAGATATATTTTGAGTTGATGAGGTTTCAGAGGTTTGATGGGCCTCCAGCTCATCAATTTGTCATAGGGCTTACTCTAGCTGGGCCATGAGGAGGGTGATCTGTCATTCCTCCTGATGATGTCTAGTAGAAGCTTGAGCCGCCTTTTCGCCATGGTATTTAATATTTTGTCTCAAGAGCTCTTTAGTAAAGGCATCAAGTAATTTTTTCATATTCATATATCTCCAAAATATCCTTATAAAAAAGCTTCTAAGTTTCTCCACATACTTGATAACACCAGAATAAATAGTTCCCATGTGACTATGGAGCTAAATGATGTAGGAACAGTTTGCTTCGATCAAAAAATGGAAGTCCCCTATACTTTGTAATGGTAAATTATATACCTGTTTGTAGGCTATCCTTAAGGTCCCTTGGGTATTAATATGATAGTGGAGTTCTACATTGTGGACTCCTAGTAAATGTATGATATGATAGAGCGCAGGGTGTACAAATCACAGGATATAGTTGGATAAATTAGAGCTTTTTCCACAGCTTTCCAGGAGAGCACTGAGTTCATATAGGTTCATGAGTTTCCTATATGTGGCGGATGCCCTTTAAAGCTGGTTCTTTCTCCTGAGTATATAGCTCCAGGAATTAAGATTCAAACTCTTTTGTTGGTAATTCATGTTAGATGACAAGATTCATGAATCTCCACAGGTTTTTATGACCTTTATTAAAATGTGACAATGGTTAGACTTCCCATTTTAACAACTCTTCACCATTTCAGTTGTGCAACCCAGTGGGTGACACTATCAATTTGATTACCTTCAATGGTGTGATCAAATAGGTGCAGGTAATGTTAAGCGTTGGCTGAGCCCCCTGTAGTGAGCACCAACCTGTTAGCTTCCATTTTTAAAACTTTACGGTACTATGCTCAAGAAGCTCAACATATAATCTTAAAGCCATCTAAGACGCATGACAAGTATATTTTTTATTTTAAAGGGTTCCAAGTCACCGCTTATGGCCTGTCAGCTAGAGTATTCATCTTATGATATGTAAAGTGAAATGTACTTACTCTGTCAAGTAGCAAAAAAAAATATAGAATTAATGACGTAACTTTTTTGTATTTAGAATAGGGGTTTTATATGTAGCATATAACTTTATAAGCCCCAAAAGGAAAGGACTAATAAAAATTTGAGGTAAATAGAGAGAGGAGGTTCTTTGTCAGGTGAGGCATGCTGGATGGTATAATAACTTAGTACTTTTAATAGGGAAAATATGTACGTTTAATATACTAATTCAGAAGAGACTTGTATCACTTAGGTCAATTGTTAGGCAGATTCTTGATCCTTACCCTTTTTTGGGGTTGTCTTAATTTACTCCTCATGAACCACCTTAAGAAAAAGTCGCCTGACCTTCCAATGAACTTTCATTATAAAATAGGCAGGATTTCATCTCAGGGTTTCTTTAGCTTGTTTTGTTCTGACGGAATTTTTTCTGGTAAAGTTTGAGCCTTAACAACTAACAAGTTTTTCATGTGTTTATTTTTAGAAAGCTTCTTTATCCCCCTTCTCAGATCTAGGCGTCTATTCTGTAGAAGGAGTCAAATGGTCAATATCTTTTCCCTCATATCTGATATCCTAATCTAACGACCACATCACTGCACAGCCACTCCTAAGTCACTGAATATGGCTCAGTCCATACTATTATCCCCACAAAAGGGTTTCTTTTTCATTACTAAGATTTCAAACACAAGAGGGGGCGTCTACCCATTTTTATTTGTGGTAGAGACAAATGAAATTTTAGGAATTTTAAACAATATGATGGTACTGCCATGAAATGCTAAGTGGCCATATCAGATTCAGAAAGGGGGTTATGAGGTTTACCATCTGGCGCCGACCTGAGGACACATGTAAGAGTAGAATAAATGTGAGTGGAGGCTTTGGCGGAATGGGGAAGAAGGTAGTAAAGTTTATGCTGTCTTTGTCAAGGAGGCGTGTGGTGTGTATCTTCTTAACATACTGTTCTGCCTGAAACTTAGCATGTTTAACAGTTCTAGAACGCAAGAAAATGATTAAAGCTAGTTGGGTTTGGAGGTAATTTGTATTTTACAATTCCATTTTGGCAGCGTTGGAACATGAGAAGCCTACAGCAAACGTGAGCTCCTAGAACTCATTTCAGGCTTCCTCAGGAAAGACATCCAGGGTAAGGATTTAATACTCTTGACAATAAACACCAAGACCTCATGAAGGGCTTGTTGGAGAGGAACGTTGGTGGGGCAGAAACTGCTTCAAAGGCAAGCCAATAATGAGTTTAATAACTGGAAAGCCAATACAAGGGTGAAAGAACAGATGACGGTTAGACCTAAGAAGCTGGGAAAATCTCAACTTATTAATATCAGAATTTTTAGAAAAAGGCTCTCTGGCATCCTCATTGATCTGAAGAGCTTCATAGGCGTTTGAGAAGGGCAAATCTAAACCAAACTTTGAATATGTGGCTGTGTAGGAGCATGTAGCCTTCAAACTATTGACCAAAGGAATTTGACTGAGTCCTGAGCAGTGACTTGCTCCTGCACAGTACAGAAATATTGGGTCTGATTGGCTTTCAAAGAAGGAGCTGCAGCCGCCAGTGGTTGTTTAGGTGGGGAAATGAGCAACCAATTTAAAAACCTCAATATTTGTGATATATCAACCGCTGGAGAAAGGGTCAGTGGAAGCAGGTGTGATGAAAATGGATGTCACTTGCACTTTTTGTGATCAAGAACAAAACACAAGGGGAATGGCGTGGCCACATTCTACATGGGCCCAGAATGGGTGGTCAGAGACAGAGTGGAGCAGATTACAAGGTTATTTTCATATTGGTGTCCTATTGGATGTGTCAGAATGTTGTGGATGCATGAGGCCCTGCAAGGCGACTGGCACACTGTGGAGCCACAAACTAGAGAACAGGATCAGCGCATAAGTGAATGATCCTCTCAAACACAAGGTGTAGTTGCTCATGGGAAAGGTGTTTATTTAGGTCAGCAAACTGGACGCACCAGAGAGGCATCCGCTATATTTCATATGCGGGTAGTAAGATTTGAGTATTTAGTAAACAAGCGGCATAGTCTCAGCAAATTATAACTTGGGCTTTACTAAAGGAGCTCAGGTTAAAGTACCCCTAAAAAGGATGGAAATCAATAAAATTGGAAGATTTAAATGCTACCTGTGTTATCTTGATGAAGGTTGCACTTTCATAGGGGAAGAGATTCACATGCTTGACCCAAAGACTGAGGTGTAGGTTGCTCTGGAAGATCACCAGGGGGCTACAAAGCATCACTTGGGAGCGTACAAGAGGTTGAGCTTGTTCTCAAGGGCTACTTACCAACCAGTAAGATAAGAAGCTAGTGGAGCCAGCCCAGGCGCACTTTAAAAGCATATAAAAAACTTCAGGAGGTGGCGCACCACTACCACATGTAGGGGCAGAAGGTGTCAAGTGCAATTACATATAAAAAAGATCTGGCGCAGTGGAAACATTTGGTTTTTAATCATTCATCAACAAACTTGGATTCTATCATTCACGTGATAAAAGCAATAGAGAGATCTGAGAGAGCTTGGTGGGAAATCTGAATTGTTATTCAAGTCAACTAAGATTTTCAAGACTTTTCCCTAAGTCAGTTTAGTATTAAGGTTCATACAGGTAGCTCAGGGTTAATTTTGACTTGATGGCAAGGTCATTGATTAATGTCTGAAATAAAATTTAGATTAAAGGAAAACTTTGATCCTAAATATGTAACCTTCTTTCTATATTATGGCTCATAATTAATTAGGATTTTAGGAATCTGTCTAAGATTAGATTGGATTCTTAACCTTGTTGGCGCATTCTAACAATTTGATTTTTTTTTATCTAGAGGGACGTCACAGTTGGAACTTTAGGTTGGCAGTTTTTTGGCAGATCTTTCAAACTTTTCTAAATCCTTGGAGGTGGATTGAGAATTTTGATTTTTTTGAATTAATGGAAGTACATAAAATATTTATAATATTTGATTATCTTTATACTTTGGGTTTGTAAAAAATTGATTAATGAAAAGATTTAGTTTCAAGGGCATTTGGATTGGTAGTCCAAACTTATCAGATAAATCTTGGAGAGTCTTGCTATAAAGAAACTACCAAACAGGTAACATGTTTACAGATATGTAAAAAATGACTATGTTTAAGATTATAGGTATATCTCCTCTTCAACACTTTAGTTTATTCTTAGCTTTTTTCAGAGCCATAATCATCTATATATTAGATGACATACCCTGTTTTAAGGCTAGAGTAAATCCATTGAACACCTGGAAATTCATAGCCTTATGATTAAATCTTTTAGATAGAAAGTTATCCTATCCAATTTTATACGTTTAATTGAGGATGATAAATCTGTCATGGGGTCACTTCCTCATTTGTATCATCTTTAGTCAAATTATTAGTCTCATTCAAAGGTTTTTAGAGGCAACTGGGAAGTATTAGGAAATAATCATACTTTTTAACTCACTAAGAGTAGAATTGAGTTTTTATCAAGTGTTTTTAAAATCTTTATAATTTTTTTGATGGAAGTTCTCATTTGTAGAAGTAAGAAGCGGTCGTTTTCTTGTTATAAATTTACTCCATTAAAGTGACCTTTCAGGCAGCCTTGAAGGCATAGTTTTAATTTAAATCAGGAATTTTCATAAATTAACTGCCATTATTTGTTCTAATAAGATTAAGTTTTCTATTTGAAATTTTATTTAAAAACTTTTTTAGGTTGACCAACATGAGGATGATACCACACCAATTAAGGGAATTGAAGAAAATGGGAAAGGAGGATAAAATCTGGAAAACCCCCATGCACGGCGTATGAAGGCCAAGAACTCCATGGACCACCTTGCTATTCGCTATCTTGGTTCAGGGCATTGGTGTGCAATGCCAACACAGTCATAGTCATCCCCTACCCAAATTCCATGTACCAGAATCAAAATTGGGGAGGCAGTGGTAGTGAGCCCATATTCTACCACTGGGGTATCCCCCCTAAGAGTAAGTTATCTAAATAGAGAAGCAATACATTTATTAGATGATTCTATCTAGCATGCATTTCATATTGTTTATGATTCCTGGAAGGTCTTCTCATGATTAAAAATGTGTATAAATCTCCTCTATCTCAGAATGTGGGGGTAAGAATGATTACTTGGGGGTCTGGATCATATCAATTTAAATAGTTTCCATGGTTAGGAGAGGTCTTAAAGTGCAACTTGAAGAAATTTAGCACTAATCACAAGGTTTTTGGAAAATCAAAGGTAAAATTTTATGGCATATAAATATGAAGGAAGCTCTTTAATGTTTTCAGAGACAAACAGAATTGCAGATGACTCTTTTTACTATATAATGTTTATCTAAGTGTTAAAGTACTTTGTTCAAATATTAAACTTTAATAAAAATGGTAATATCACTTAGGGGAAGAAGAGATGCAAATATAATGATGTAAATAATAAATTCAAATATTATAGTTAAATAGAGTGATTATCATGCAGCTTATAAAATACCCTATAGTTCAAAACATATGCAAGATTCTTAGTCCCTTTAGTCATTGGGTCCACAATAGGGTGACTAATAATCAGCTTTTTATTCAATCTTTTGTTGGATCATAATTTTAGTGTAATTGATGGGTATGTTCTGGTAACTTGTAATTAAAATATATAATAATAATTACAGACCATATAAAGGTATCTCTAATGGCATACATCAAGGGTGGTTAGCCTGGCAGGGCAATTTCTGCTTCCACTCTAGTGCAGGTTTTGTTCAACACATGCTATAAAACTGTACTGGCTCTAAAAAATCCCAGAGTGTTATATTTGTCCTAAGGTCAACCCACTTTGATTACTTTTTTCTGATAGCATACAGTATCTCAATAAATTATTAATGATATATAAGGAAATTGGCGTAATATGCAACTGAATGGGAAATTTATAAGTTAATGCTTCATCCATAGTAGGGCAAAACTTGACATTTTTATTCAACCCAATGCCACACTTAGACTCATATATTATTACCTTAACAATTCATTGAGTTAAGTTATAAATACTTATAATACTATAACCTTTATTGTTATCTTCCCAATGGTAGTGACTTTTCCTCCAATTTTTAAATAAGTAATATAACTCTTGCTTGTTTACTTTAAGGCATCAGAAACCTTATTTGATCAGGCCTTCTGCTGATTGGCTTTCTGGTTTTTAAACCTTGTCCCTTGATACATTTATTTATGTAAAGCTTCCCTGCCATGTGAGGCATAGATAGTCAACAAACTTTTGTGAACAAGGCCCTTACATTGAGTAGTGATGGGTCCCTTTGTATTGGATCATCATTGCCTTTACTTTCAGGTTTGCCAATCTTTTTCTTAATATGTTGCAATTAGTAGGTTAGCTCACCCTCTCTGGATCACTTAAAAATGAAGCTGAATTGCTGCTCACAGGGTTCTACTCCACGCAGCTTAGGCACCAGATAATCTTTGTTAAAACTATAATCATCCTTGATGAGCAATTCCTCTTCTGACGCTACCCCATTTAGCATTGTTTTCAAAATATAAATCATTATCACTTATGGTAAAGCTTTAATAGGAACTCTCTGACATATTTTCTTTGTGTTGGCCTTGAGATGCAACGGAATTTAATTTAACTTCTCTTTTGGCAGCTCAGCCCTAAGGTATCCATGTAGGCGAGTGTCATGTTAAAAACAGAGCAGGTATCAGATTGTTTACTGTATTGCTCTTTTGCTATCCCATACTGACTCTTGGCAAAATAAATCACTTAAATAACAATAAATGATACAAAAGGTATAAACTATTTTTTTGTGAAAAGATTCTATAAGATCAAAATTAAAAGTATCTTAAAGTAATTCAAGAATCCAAGATATAACATGAATGACAATTGTAAAGGAATTTGTATATAAAGTAGGTAATACTGAGGGTTTTTATGATTCCCTAGTTGGTGTCTGATTGTTTTGAGTGGCTTCATCTATTTTTTGCAATTCTTGTAGTTGCGAGCTCCTTCTCATGGAGTTTACCCCTGAACCTATATACTCAAGGGACCTTTCTTATTCCCCACTTCTTCTTTGGGGAAGAATCTTCTCCTAAGGTTGAAAAAAATACTTGAGGTGGGTCAACCTGGGACAAATATACCACACCGAGAATATTTCTAGATAATACAGGTCAAACTCAAAATTTGCGCTAGGATAAAGCAGTTTTACCTTCCAGGCTAACCACCCTTTCTTCTACTAAGGTTATTACATTATTAACAATCTAGTATTATGCCCATCAAGTTTAGTTTGTGTGATGGCGCGACTTTAATATGCTTTGCATTAAGCTTTCAAGCAACAATAAAAATTGATTGCTTGCCCTTTTTGGTAATATTCAGGCGAAAAGCTCAATTGTTCACATTGTGGTGATTTTATTGAGTATTATATTCATCAACAGTGGACTGCAAATCAACTTAGCCCCCAAAGGTATAAAAAGGGGTCGATTTTCATAACAAATTCTGGAGAATCATCATCCTCATTAAGTAGATTTCTTAACTCCATTTGAATCTAACAAGGGGTTTGTTTCATTCCATTGGTTGAGTAATGACCCTCTGGTGCTCTTTCAGCATTATACACTCACTCTTGTCCTAGGACAAGAGTGAGGGAATGACTTCAAATGTCATTTGTGCATATATTACAAATTTATGCTAGTATCGTCATCCTGGATAAAGTCTTTGACTCTACGCTTTGACAAGACAGTAGCAAGCAAAGTCCATATGCCTGTAACTTCTGTGGCTGTCCTCCACATAGATGGTAAAAGTAAACTTTGTCTCCTAGGCTTAACTCTGGTAGCCTAGTTCTTTGTTACCTCTCCCATTGGCCTTGATGGATAGTCAATTTTATGTTGTTTGATGCCGCCTATTTAATTTTAATGGGCTCATTCGATAACTCTTGCTGATAGCTTCCATACAGAAGGTTCTCCTAATCTGCAGTGTAATTGGCGCTAGTAGGGTTAGCAGTGCTGCTTCTCTCCATAGAGAGCTTCAAAAGGGCATCCCAATCAACATGGAGGTGGCTTAATATATAAGCCAACAACGCTGAGGGCAGCAACTGGTCCTCTTTTAATTTGTAGTTGAGGGCCATTTTTCATCAAAAATCCATCCTAAGGCTTCCATTCACTTGCTCAACTCTTACATTTGAGGATGGTATGTAGGAAGTGATGAATTGTTGTTTCACTCCCACTAGGTCCATAAACCTACTCACAATACCTGATATAAAAAATTCCGCTAACAGAAAGCAAGGCTTGAGGACAACCGTGTCTTGTAAAAACTTGTTTGCAAAGGAATTGAGAGTTTGAGTTTGCTATGTGCATCTTGACTGTGGATCCTTTGAACCACTTAGTAAATTGGTTGATCGCCACCAGTATAAACTCAGATCCATTGGAGGCAGTTGAAAGGGGTCCCACCACATCTATTGATATATCATTGAACGGTGCGGTTTGTGGGACTATGGTAAACTCAAAGCGTTTCTCCAGTGGGCAGAAACCCGCATGAGGTATACATAAACTAAAGCTTGGTGCACTTCATCTGAATTGGGTTCCCATTATAATCTCTCCTTCAGACATGCCAGTTTTCTAAAATCTACCATATCCAAAGTGTTTGTGTACTTCCAACACCGATTTTATTCGTTCACTAGGTCATATATAAGGGTACCATTTGTCCTGAAATTTCTTCTGTAGGTTTCCATTGACATGACGGATTCCTTTGAAACATCTTCTCAGGAAGGTATTCACTTCAGATATTTAGTCCTGCCATGCTTCTTCTGGTAAAACAATTAGTGTGTAAAGGCAATTGCTCTTGGGCACTTATAAATGAATCACCAGCGTTATTGATAGTCCATTGGCGTTAAGGTGCTTGTCCCCTGCTTGATGGATGATCTTGAAGTCATAGCTCTGGAGCAGTACTGCTCATCTTGCAAAGATTCTGTTGGGGTCTTTAATAAACCTTACCCATAGTGACGTGTGATCTGTAACAACCTTGAAATGTAGCCTGTACAAGTAAAGTCAAAAGTGTTTGACTGCTCATATCACCACCAGGCACTCTCTCATAGTGACCATGTAATTCTTCTCAGCTTTACTGAACACCATAGAATAATACTCAAATGGGTATTACGCCCCTTCATTATCCAGTTGGGCCAGTATCGCCCCAAGCACAACGTCACTTGCATCAGTAAGAGGTAAATTTTTTGTTAAAATCTTGATAGGCCAGGATTGGGGCCTCTACTAAATGTCTTTAAATCATAAAGCCTACTCCCGTTCTGGGCTCCATTAAAACTTTTGTTTCCTTTGTCAGAAGGTATGTGAGGGGTGCTGTCAAGTCTGCAAATTGGGGGATATACTGTTAATAGTATCCCACCATCCTGAGGGAAACTTATATGTCTCTTATGCTTCCATGTGTCTCAGTAGCCACGATAGCCTTGACCTTCACACCAAGAGGCTAGATTCCGCTAGCGCTGGTATCATGCCTGTGGAATTCCAAATTCTTTTTGAGGAATGTGCACTTTCTCTATCTTTTAAATTTTATTTGAGGTGGGCTGACCTGGGGACAATACCGCACCAATTAAGGGGAAAATTAAATGAATGGGAAAGGAGGATAAAATTCGGAAAACCTCCATGTGTGGCTTATGATAAGCCAGGAACTCCATGGACCGCCTTTGCTATTTGCTATCTTGGTTTAGGGCATTGGTGCGCAACGCCAACACAGTCATAGTTGTCCCCTACCCAAAGTTCCTGTACTAGAATCAAACTCGAGGAGGCAGTGGTAGAGGTCCCTATCCTACCACTGAGGTATCCTCCCCTCACATCTGCTCCATATTATCTACAAATTTAATGCTCTTATCCAGACATAAACTTAATGAATGTGTTGGATATGCTTTTGGAAAGTCCAGCTGAACACAGTGATGTCCTCAACATAAATTTAACACATTGGACGACTTTATATTGACAAGAAGGTAAACCATGGCGCTATAGAAGGTGATAAAGTGTTTCAGAGCCCCTGAGGCGCCCTCATGGGCTCAAAAAATCCATGATTAATGATAATGGCGCACTTCTTGTGATCATCTTTAAAGAGCTCCATCTGCCAGTATCTGGTGGCCAGATCCATAGAGAAGAAAACTTGATCCTCCCTAGCACTCAGAGCGTCGTTGATGCGCAGCAGTGTGTAAGAGTTCTTTTTGGTTACCTTTTTCAAGTGGCACTAGTCTATAACTACTCATTGGGTGCCATCCTTTTTGCGTACTAGCAGTAAAGTCAAAGCCCAAAGGCTCTTTGACGGTCTGATTAGACTTCTAAAACTAGGTGATTTAGTTCTTAAGAAATAACAGCACCTTCTGCTTTTGGTCATGGTAAGGCTCTAATTTTAACGATTAGTAGCCCTTATATCCATTTTTAATATCTTGCCAGATTTCATAGTCGTTGGATCTGCTATTATAGATGTTATTGAATCCATCCAAAAGCTCGTTCAGCTCCTTCTGCTGTTTGAGGGTCACATCTTCAAACCAGATTTTTCAAATTTCCCTATGGCGTGTACTGATCTAATGTCACTGCAGCTGGTCAGTTGGGCCTATGCAATGTCTTATCCATCTTTAGCTCATAAAGGTGAGTTGTGTTATTACCTAAGGCGATAATTAACTCTCCTGATTTTGTATCGTAGAATTCAAAAAGACTCTCAGTTCTTATTCTCGGATTCCGCCATATCTGTATACTTCTAAGTTGATATCTGGTGGGATCTTCGCCTTGATCAATAGGGTCATCAAGCATTGATCCCAAGTCAAATCTCTATAATCTGCTAGCACTAAGCAGAAACCCTTCTTCCATGGTAGCCATGGATAAAAACTGTTTCACACCCTTATCCATGAGGTGTAGTGGATGGCGTAAATCAATTGATCCATCACCACCAAGCACGTCTGTTGGTTCCACGGTTCAATGTCATTGTTTTTAAAAAAACCTGGGGAAGTTGGTAACTTAAAAAGCTCATGGTGCTAGTTATGAAGTCAATTTTTCTTTGAACTCAAGAAGGAAGTGTGGCAAAATCAGGAAATCATAGTGGTTGTTGTCTAAAACCAATGCCTTTGCCATTGAAAACATGCGTCCAAAGAACTATTGTAGCAATAAATAAACTCATAGGTGGCAGGTAATGTCATGTCTGGAGGTTTAGTACTTTACATTATAAGCAATATCCATTAACTTCTAATTCTTCATGAGCTTGGAGAATATTATGTTGACTAGAGCCCCAGTGTCCAGTTAAGCTTAAACACTTACTTTCTGGATAAAAACTTTAAATTTCATCATAATTTGTAATAATTTTGGTAACCCAAGGTTTCTCTAATTGCACACTGGAGGTTTATTACCAGCCACCAAATGAACCAAGAAGCTACTGTGAGCATGGTCACAAGCCCTTTAGTTGGGTAGGGGAGAGCCATCTTTTCAGATGCACCAAAGTGGCCTCTGCGGGAATCATAATGCACAAAATTAATTCAAGATGGCAAAATAAAAACAGCGGGAGGAAAATATATTATATAGGAATAGAACAGTTCTTAGAGAAAAATAGGCCAGTACCCTTGCAAGTAAGGGCACTGCCCTAGATATAGTGACTTGAGATTACAGTTTACAGCGCTGATCTTAGGTTTTGAAGCTCTTGGGTGGAACCTTCTCTAGCTGAGCTTCCCAGACTTGCGCTTAAGAGAAGAGGGTCAATTTGTGAGGGCGCGAAAACTGAAGATGGGGGATGTGATGGGTTACATCATGTTAGCTGTTCCCCAATTTAACATTCTTTGGATTTTTTCTAAAATTTTCCTGAATTGAGCGCATTCCATTTTTAGAGTTCTAGTGTTCATTTAAAAGTAAATTTTACAAAATATCATAAAAGGATTTAAGGGAAGTAATGGAAGGGAGGGTAAAGTTGGGTTCTGAAATTTTAACATATATTGGAAAAATTGTATTATCATACCTTGAGAATCATAAAGCCTATTAATTTTAAAATTACTTGAATTTTGGGAAAATGAGTGACAGTATTAGTGACTGACCTGGTGTCAGGAGCATGTCTGTAACGCTCATGTTCCCATAGAAGAGGCGGGGAAGGCCCCACATCACAACATGGGAACAAACTGTTAACAAGAGGGAAAACTGAGCACTGCAAAGGAGAATGGTGTACAAAGGCCCCTGAGCCAGGCTTTACAAAATTTTTTATTTGAAACCTCTTTGAGGTTGTCAAGATAGACCAAACAAATGCACAAATTTAAAATAAAACAAGAGTGTTTTTATTACTATCAGATGCAACAAATTGGGCTGTTTATAAAACACTACTCAAACAAACTCAGAGTCATCACTTTCCAACAGGTGATGCATTAAGCCCAATCCAACCAATGATTGTAAATTACCACCCTTTGTGTTACTATAGCTTGGGTACACTCACACTCATGAGATTGACCACAATTAAAAATCATCCACATTTGGAATGAAGGTAAACCAAACGTAAATAAAGCCCCATTTTCCAATAAATGTGACTTCCCATGTTCATTTATTAAATAAGTGGTGCACCGCAAGGTTGAGGATGTAAAGCCCCTTTTTGATTTTCCCTCTATTATGGAAAGCCTCTATAAGGGGTTTCAACTCGCCTATTGGCAGGTGCTGGATTATCTCCCCATTAACTTGGGTTGAGCTCATCCAAATTATCGGGGTTTGACCCTAATAATAATTATTTATAATTTGATTTGACACTAGCAACTAATGCCAAGAATTTTTAACCGTCAATAAGGTTTCAGAGAGCTAGCATCAATTATGAACCTCAATCATACGGCCATTTTAGGATTCAATGTTACCTACACCAAGGATGAGCCCAACTCCCCTTATAATAATTTCTATATATCCCTAATGGCAATTTGTACAAATATTTCCCTATCCTAGGCCTGTATGGCCTAGCTCCCACTACCTTCCTATCCTGAATCCTCCACTTTGCCAATTCACACCTTTAGCCTAGAGGTAATATAAATACTTTGAGGCTTTATTCAAATAAACCTATCGTTTCTCTAACCTTCTTAGTTCTTCTGTAGCTTTCTTAGGCCCTTAGGGCCTACTTTCTCGTTGGGGCTATAGGGCCCTGAATTAATATAGGGACGGTTAAGAGTTGCCCCTTCATGGCCTGACAAAATGTTGCTCTCTGCCAGGTGCCTCCAAGCCCTTATGAGGGCTACAACCCAGGAATGAGGGGCGGTCATTGCTGAGGGCCTCCAGATTGGAGCCTACCCTGGGCCTCAAAACCCATGAGGTACAATTTCCCAACCTGGCCCCTGTTCATCTGTCTTAGCGCTCAAGCCAGAAAGGAAGCATTGAGATCAATTGAGGGTTTCCCCTGGATGATCTGATCCTGGTTAAAAACTGGGTGGCCAAGCCTAGGTTACCCTAGCCCCTGCTCTGCCCTCAAAAAGCGGTCAAGCCAGGATGAGGCGGGACTAAGCCCCCCCCAAAATGAACCAAGTAGGTTCTGGTGGGCCAACAATGTCGATTTTAATCTCTGGGTCCCATTCATGATACCAGCAATCAATGCCAATGATCTGTCCAGGTTTAATTTTTAATTCCAGCTCCCAGGATGACGTTCACTCAAAAGCGGCTGGCATTTAGTTGCCCGCTGCTCATTCTCTCTCTGGAACCTCTTCATAATGTCAGCTCTTATGTCAATGTCATTTTTGGGTACTCTTCCCAATGCCAGGATTTCTTCCTGATGCTGGCTCTTATGCTGAGTTTTTTTCTTGGGTTCAATACCCTAATACCAGGTCTACTCCCCAATGACGCTTGTCATATCTCCACATTGTGTCTGAACCGCCTCCTCTGGCCCATACAACCTTGCCATGTTTGGACCATCTTTATTTCTAAAAGATTTTAGAACTTGGAACTTAATAGCTCCTGATGCCCATCTCAAACTTAGCTGCTCAGATCTGGTGACCCCACCTTGGCTCTGACCCCTAGCCAAGGCATAAAGGTGGTTCTACTGGGATTCACCCTTTATTGGGGGAAGCCTCAATTAGGGGTTTTGATTCGTATATTGCTGAATGCCAGATGGGCTCCCCATTAGCTTAGGTTGAGCACAATCTAAAGTATCTGGATCAACCCTGATGTTATCTGAGTATAATTTTATTTAACACTGGCCACTAATTCCAAGGATGCCAAACCATCAATCAGGTTGTGGAAAACTACCTTTTGATGCTGAACCAAAACTTTATGAACATTTTAAGAATCATCACGACTTATGATGAGAATGATCTAAACACCCCTTTGTGATAAAGCTTTTTTTATATTTACATCTAACGGAAATTGATGCCAATATTTCTCTATCCTAGTCCTGTATGACCTAGCTCCCACTACCTTTCTATTTTGAATGCTCCCCTTTCTGATCCCACCTTTATCCTAGAGGTACTATAAATATCTTGAGGTCTATCTCAATAAACCTATCGTTTCTCTAACCTTCTTAGTTCTTCTGTAGCTTTCTTAGGCCCTTAGGGCCTACTGTCTCGCTAGGGGGCTTCTGGGCCCAGATTCAATATAGGTCCAGGTAAGAGTTTCTCTCTCGTGTCCTGACAGCCCCCACGTCCACATGCACATTCTCAGAACCAACTTGGGGCATATTTTGCCCTTACACAGCGCTGATCCAGGGTGTGCTTAAGTTCAGGAAGTTTCATTAGATTGCTCCTCTTCCCTCTTCACGCTTTGCTTTATATTTACAATCTGTCCCTACCATTATGTCATTTAGCCATGATATTACCTTCCCGTTCTTTTGTGGCTCCGCCCCCTTCAGGGGCTTCAGCCAGGGAGAAGTTTTTATGAAAAAAGGCCAGCTTCATGACGGCGACAGTTGGTTTGAGCTTTGATCATTATGTTTTTGGGAAACACACATGAAACGCATCAATGAGGTTCTTGGCATAAACACATTCACATGCTGGGGCCCAGCTGTTCTCAGATGCACAAACCTTTTTCAAAGACACCAGGTACTCCAGTCTTCTGTTCCAATGATGAGAGGCTACCACCTCTTCTACTTCCCACTCCGGAGTCCCTTCCAAAAGGTAAGCCTCTGGAGTCTCAGTTGAGGGACCCTCAAACAAGGTCAACTTGATCTTATGGAACACTGAAAAGACTAGAAATGATGAGGGGATATCTAATGGTATGAGTCGTGACCCACCTTTCTGACAATGCAGTTAGGTCAAATCCTCGTTAGGCCTAGTCTTCTGTATGGCGGCTTAAATGGGATAAAAGTCTCATCCAGCATCTATAGACCTCCTTCCTTGTAGGCTGGCAACACCCACCTCTTCCCAACTTCTTTCTCCTTATATACTTTCATGGATTCCTCCAAATTAGTGTTGACTCCTGGTGTAATTTCTTGATGTATTAGGAAAAGTCAACCACCGCTTCCAACTTGGATCACCGCTGGGTTCCATATTAGATAAGGGTTAAACCATAGTTGGAGAAGTAGAAAGAACACCAAATGAAGCATGCTGGGCTTTTCTTATAACTAAATTGAGCAGAGGAAGATATTAAGTTAATCAGAATGGCCAGCTGTGGTGTACCACTTCAAGAACTGCTCCAGGCACTGATCACTCTCTCTAAATGCCCATCTGATTGGGGGTGATATGAACTAGAGAAGCAAGGATAAATCTTGAGAGCTTTACACAACTCCTCCCAAAAAACAGATGTGAACTGGGTTCCTCAGTCACTGATATTCTTCTGGGACCCCATGAAGGGAAAACTCATGCAAAACGAATAGAATAGCCATATCAGCCGCAGTTACTGTGGTGTTATAAAGAATGAAATTGGCGAACTTTTTTAATCAGTCTTCCACTACCATGATAGCGACATAGCCCTCAGACGCAAGTAGCTTCCCAATAAAATTACCCAATAGGAATCCAGGACCTCACTGCCTTATGGACTAGTACCAACAACCTCGCAAGAGGCTGGCGATTTGGCTTTATCCTATTGCAGACCAGGAACTCCTTACAATACCTGGTAACCAGTGCAGCCAACCCCTTCCAGTTGTAGGTACAGTGGACAAGTTCCAATATCTTCGCCTCCCAGGATGCCCTACAGTGATGCTGTCATGGTGCTCCTTAATTACTTCCATATGGAGTGTGCCATCAGGAACCCATAAACGCACCTGAAGCCATATTGCATTTTCCTTAGCATGGTACCCCTTAGTGATATCCTCCCAAATCAACTTGCATTTGGCGAGAAACATAGCATATTATGATGATAGAGACTGGGAAAAGATGACCTTAATGAACATACTATATTCCTTCAGCATCTCTAGAGCAGCAAGGACCAGTATGTATAGTGGATATATTGTTGCACAGATGAAATTTTTACATGGAGAAATTAACAAGTGAGTGTTGTGCAACTCTACCTCCTTGTGATCAGGTGCTAACGATGGTTTTAGCTCAGAGCATCAACCAAACCTTTATCAAGCTCTTTGTATAAAAACACAGGAGAACATAAATTGAGCTAGGATTTCAAGCCACTGGGTTTGTTAAGGGGTCATTAGATGAGGAGTGCGATAATATAATAGGGCACGTTGATCCATGTGGGCGCATAATGGTTAGGAAGACCATGCAGGCGATGCAGCCAATAGTCTAGTGCCTACGCTACCACCAGGAGTTCTTAGTCATAAAATGCATTATTTAACTCACCTAGGGATACTTTTAGAGAAATTATCCCACAAGTTGCTAGACTCCATCTTCACCTTCCTGCAAGAGTGCAGCAGCTATGGCAAAGTCGGAAGCATATGTGGCCGCTATGAACTCCCTCTCAGGATCCACATGATGGAGAATCAGCATAGACAGCAAAGTAAACTTCACCTTTTTGAAGGCATTCTTCAGTGCAGAGGAATATTGAATATTTGGCACCACAAGCCTTATATAAAGGCGCAACCACACAGAAAATCTTGGCTTAAACTTTATCAGAAAGATGCAAACCCCCCAAAAAGCTCCTCAACTCCTTAACTGAGGTTGGTGGTCCACTTGTTAATTGAATTCTCCTTGCTTGGATTGATCATGTGGCCTTGGATGAACTTGATGTTTCCTAGAAAGGCGACCTGAGATTAAAAACTTAAATCTAATTATTTTAAAGATTAGGTTCTCCGCCCATAAATGCTCAACTACTTGCCTCAGGTGGAAGTTATGAGATGCGGGATCAAAAAACGCCAAACTGTCATCCATATAGGCTACCGCGCATAACTCAACAAGTCCCCTAAGGCCGCATAAATATGATGTTGGAAGATTGCAGATGCATTCTTAAGCCCAAATGGCATGACCCAGAATTGGAAAATCTCTTTCCTAGACCATAGTACTGTGAGCCACTCCTGGCCTTTCTTGATGCGAATCTGGTTGAAAGCATTCATGCAATTTATTTGGAGAAGACCTTTGCCTTCTCCACATAGTGAGCAATTTGGGACTACATGGGAATTGGGTGCAGATCAGGGATGGCCACAGTATCAAAGTTACCATAATCTACGCAAGGGCATTGAGTCATCTGAATTCTCCATGAAGAGAAAGAGTGAGAACATTGAAGAGGTTTACTAAAATGTGGAACCCTTGGCCAGCAGCTCCATGACCCACACGTCCAAAGATGCCTCCACCTTATTGCCAAAGGGAAGATGGGAGAGCAGATGCGCACCTTACGCTGTAAGCTTGAAGTCACAATTAAACTCAGAATTTTCTGGAAGGACATTTGTAGAAGCCGCATCAAAGGAAGATTCCAATCCTTACAAGTATGAAGGTAAGGCCACTTCAGGAGTGGCTTCATCAGGGGTGCAAGGGAAAGCTTGTGTACATTTGGCCATCAGGGCAAACTGCCTCGAGGATCTCCTTCCAACATGGGGATTGCTAACACATTTCCACCCTTAAGAGATATTATCAAGTATCATCTTTCTAAATTGGTTTATATATCAAACTTTTGCCACCATTCCACTCCCTGGATAATTAAGTAAAAGAGATTTTTGACTTCTAAAAAGCTGTCCGCCAACAAATAGTTACCCACCTGGAAATCAACTAGCCCCTGCACCTTTAGCGTGGGAATACCTGTGATGCACCTGACCTAACCATCCCCTTAAGAAAGTAATGTAACATGAGGTAGTCAATCAGATTCAGATCAATGATATTCTCACAAGCTTCAGTATCAACAAAAATAGTTGCGCTAATTTCTAGAGGGTGAGGAAAGAGTAACAGAAAGTATGAATTGACCATAATGATCTTTATTGACAACAGATAACGCCAAAAGTTTCCTAAGGGTTTTCTTTATAGATATTATGACACCACCAGGATGGGGTTTCCCATCAAAGAGGGGTGAAGGGCAGTTTGCAACCCTACCACTAAAAATACATACCCTGGTGATCTAGTTAGGGTAAGTTAAGCCTCATGGCGCAACTGGGGAAATCCTGTATAAACATTAGTGAGTAGCTAACACCAGAACCCAGAGAGGCACTTTGATCAGGTCCTGTAATGACCTGAATGAAGTGCGGGATTGTAGTAATGACTATGCCAACCTGTTCCAATTTTGTTGATCACTCCCTGAGGGGTGAATATGGACAGGAAGGGGGGTAGGAGTTGGGCATGGCGCCTAACAAACGCCCTCTCCATGAGTTGTGGATGCATGGGTGCATACCTTAGGAAGAGGGAGGGGCAATACAGGTTGACTGTGCTTCAGTGCACCTGCCTACAATAAATGCCGCAGTTTTCCAAGTTGGCCTGAAGCTTAGCTAGTTGCTAGCTTGGTCTTCATGATCCAGCTGGTGCAAAACGGATCATGCAAGAAAATAATGGCAGATCTGAAAGGATTCCAAGGCTTCCTGGACAAAAAGGGGCCAGAGAGCACAACTCTGCTAAAAAAGCAGGTGACAAAGGAGATGACTTCGGCTTCTCCCCTCAGGGGCCTTAAATCTGGGGGTCATTGGGTCTTGTCTTCCGCAAGAGGAATGAGAGGCATATCGCCTGTCCTTGCAGGTGCAGACGAGCTGCTCAGTACAAAAACAGGGCGGGCATATGTCAGTTTATGGGTAGTATGAGCTACACCCAATCGTGGTTGGGCCAACATTTGGTGATGCTTAAGTTCACGCAGCCCTATTGTGGTGGTGGGTAGTACTCCAGGCCTTCATCCCACAAAATTCCTGCACTAAGAGCCCATTGTGGCTTTTTAAAACTCAAAGATACATACCTCACAATACTCTCAGCAGCAGCATATTTGCCAACATTAATGCATTAACTCTTGATCGATTTTTCAGTTCTCTTAATCATTTTGGCGCACAAGCGCTGGTTCTCAGGAGTGATGTGATGCACAGAAAAATTAGAAATATTGGACTTGGAGAGTTTCAATTTTACTTGTTTTTACTAAAATGATTTTTGTTAAACGTGTTTTTAAGCATCAGAGACAACATGTCCGCTTAGATAGCTGAATGATAGTCAACTAATAACATTATCATTGCAAGGCCACCCATTGACAGCTTGGATAGTTCCAAGGGGAAGAGTTTCAGATAAGAACTCTTATCAGATGAAACGTTTATTATTAATTTGGGGCTAGACTTATTGGAACCCTTAAGTACCCCCAAAATGGAGGGAGGATCAGTAGAAGGTCTTTCCCCATTCAAAGAAAGGTCAATAATATTGAAAGTAATATTTCTTGGGCCACCTCAGGTGATTACATTGCGGCTAAATTAACTGAATCTTTAATAAAATTCTGGGCTAGACCCCCTCTTGCCTTCAAGTTCCCCCAAAAACAATGGAATGGAAAGATAAGACTCCTCACATTTCAGAAGCATGTGCTATTATTTAAAGTCTGTATCTATAGGAGCCTCCATGGGTAAAAAATGATGGCCCAATTACCTATCCTCTTTAAGGTCGGGGCTGGGAATTACCCCAAAGAGCTGCAATCAGATGATTAAAGCTGGAAAGAGAAGCTTACTTACTTGGGCTTTTCTTATGTAATTATTCAATGCAGCATGGAAAAATGACGTTTCAACTATGTCAGACAAAGGTAAGCCTGAAATTCAGGCAGATTCATAAAATAAGGGACACAAGACGCCCAAATATACGATGCAAAAATGACCAATGGAAAGTTTGGGAAGTATCAGAACTGGGTTACCCCACTTACAGAGGCTGCTCAAAAACCTCTTTTCGCCTCTGACACCCCCAACACAATTTCCTAAAAGTAAAGCACCCAGGCAGGGGCCCAGGGTAGAAGCTGACGCAACCATTTCAACTCCAGGATGAGGCAATTAATACCAATTTGTTATAATGAGAAGAAGTGGTAGAAAAATTCAAAAAGGCTGAGCAACTTGGCCTTGAATGGTCCAAAAACACCATGTACTCGCAGAAATGGTTGAAGTAACCCTGCAAGCAGCAAAAAGAGAAACGCAGAGATGTAAAACCACCAAAGAAAACAATATCACAATGACCAAAGGCATTAAAAACACGGTTCACTGCCAAAGCGCCCCATTACCACTAAGAGAATTTCCCAAACAGAACAAGTTCCAACGAGACCTAGAAGAGGGGTTCGTTATCTAATGTCAAGAGCACGTCAGTTATGCTCACGTTCCCATAGAGGAGGTGAGGAAGGACCTACCCTACAACCTGGGAACACCCTGCTTCCGAGAGGAGATACAGGGTACCACAAAGGAGAATGGTGCACAAAGGCCCCTGATCCAGGGTTTCAAAAATTTCATTATTTGGGTCCTCTTTGAGGTCTGCATTTAATATCAAACAAATGCACAAATAGAAAATAAAACGAATAGAGTTCAGATTATAACCAGATAACCAACAAAGAAGGTTGGCCAAAAAGCTACTTAAACAAAACAGGAGTTTTTCAATTTCATCAGGAGATGCACTGCGCTAAATTAACTAATAAGCATATATCACCTTCCTTTGTGACGCTATAGATGAGTATGCTTGAACTTGAGTAACTGACTGCAATCAAATTCTTCCAGATTTGGCAATATGGTAAACTGAACGGGATTTAGAGATCCATTTTACAAGTAAACATAACATCCTATATTCATTTAACAAATAATTGGTGCACCACAACGCTGAGGATGTAACGCCCCATGTCCATCACGCTCACCCCAGAACAACTTTGGAATAATATGACCTTACCCAGCGTTTGTCCAGGGAGGCTTCAGGTAAAGCAAATCATTAGCTTGTTCCTATTGGCCTCTTCAAGCTCTGCCTTATTCTTACAATCTGTCCCTACTATTATGTCATTTAATTATGACACCTGGTGTACTTCTTACATTTGGTAAAGCTGTTTGGTTTTTCTAAACAGGAGCTCAATTCTGTCAACGTACCAATTACTGGGCAGTGAGAGGCTTGGAGTGGGCGCAAATAAAGGATATTTATTAAGACTAAAAGAGAACTTTTCTACCTGAAAAGAGGTAGTAGGCACCACCTGGAGCTTGCTCTTTGTCTCTGGTAAGCCTTACATAACCCTTTCATTTTTCCAACCTTCTGATAAGCTTAGACTATTGAGAATCTATCCCTGCAGGGTAAGTTCATAAATAATGACATAAGGCATGGCGTGATACTGTGACGTTGGGGATTAAATCATAAGTGTCACCTACTTTCTATCAAAATATGATAACCTATCCTTGAAAAACAGGGGATGAACCAGGAGAATCTGATCAGGCTGTGAATGATTTAAACTGGGAAGATACGTCTTGTGGAGATTGCAATCAGAAGACCCATTATTGTTTGAATAGCTATGACAACTGATAAGATCTCTTTATGGGAGTTCAAGGAGCAGCATGTGCGGTGGGAATAAAGTCGTCTAAAGAAAAAGCTACCACCACAGATTTAACCAAATGGATTAAACAGAGGCAACTGTGGTTGATGAAATGGAACTAATTAATTTCTTATCTCAAAATATGGAACCAACATACGTTAGGCAGCATTTTTTAAAAGTAACTGTAGGAACAATATGTAAAGATGTGCCAACCAACTAAGGAATTCAAGCAATTGGTAAAGGGCTAAAAGGGACAAGGAGTCAACGAGGGGAGGTCCATAATGCACTTCAGTAGGTTTATAAATTTGACTGGCCTATTATGTGAGAATTTGGAGATCCCAAATTGGCTCTAGTTACACACTGGCAGGTTCTGCTCAGCCACCAGAAGAGCCAAGAAATTGGTGTAAATGTGGCCCCTGAGCCCTTTAGTTGAGGAGGGGATAGCCTTATTTGTGGATGCAAACAAATGGCTTCAGTGGTCGTCATGGTGCACAAAAATGGTGAAAGATGGCAAAATGGAAACAATGGGAGGGATTGGATTTTATCTAAAATAACAAAGGGTAGAACAAAACATGCCAGTAACCAAACAAGTAAGGGCACTGGCCTTATAAGGTATGGAGTTTATGTTACTACACTGTTCTTGGGTACTGCAGCTCACAGATTGATCTTCTCATGTTGCAGTTTTCTGAGTTCGCGCTTGAAAGAAGAGAATCAGTCTATAAATTGTCACGAGAATTGAGGTTGTGAAAGGTGATGAATAACGCCATTATAGGCTGCCCCCCAATTATGCTTTCTTGAAAATCTTTTATAAATTTCCTAAATCAAGGCACACTTCATCTTTTAATTTTGGCGCTCAATTGCAACAAAGATTTCCATGAAAAATCAAAAGATATCTTGGGGAAACAATGAAATTGAGGGGGGATTAGGTTTATATTTTACCATTCCTCACCAAACTGAGTTATTGTATCTTGTAAGTTATAACATAAAGCCATTTATACTTTAAGAATCTGGCAAAATGTGTGGAAGTAATGAGGACTAAACTTAAGTACTTTAACCGCTTTGGTGGTATAATTGAGGAATTTATATATACAAAACTTTATTCCTTTCAATATACAATTTACCAAGTGTTGGTATTTTTGCCCATATTCCCAGCCTGCTAGATTACCTGGTATTGCTAGGGGAAAAATTCCCTAAAGCGAAGTGAATTGGAAATTGGTTGACCCAAATTTTGGAGGAACTATGTTCAGGGGATTTTAGGATATTTTTCTGGTCGTATCCCTTGGGGATCAATCCGGATGAATACCTAATATCTTATCAGGTAAAGCAGCTGACGAAATAAGGGCATCTGATAGTGATTAACTATCAGGTATACCAATTGGGATTGGTTGGGTTTCATCACCAACTGATTGGAAATGTTTAATGAGTTGTGAGGCGAGTGATGCCACCTGCAACTAGCAAATCAATTGGTTGGTGAAGTGACCTGCCATAATGGGTAAAAAGTCCCATTACCTAAGCAGGTCACTAGCCAATTATGGTTGATTCGCTTGGATCAAGAGGAAAACGTTAGGGACATGTTTCTGACTCTTTCCATTTTTGAGGTCTTGAGGATATCCAACATCAGAATCCTAGCTAGGATGGGGAAGACCATTGCTGCCAAGACGAGGAAGGGTGATTCAATGGCAACGGCTGCCGTTTCATTGAAGAGGTGTCAACTGAGGGTTAGATGGCTGAATCCCCTATAAATTCCATAGGATATGCTCTAATAAAAGATATATATAGTTTAAAACACATATACACTTATACATTACTACTTTAGAACATTATTAGTTTATTGTAGATTCAGTAATAGTTAGACTATCAGCATCTAGCGTGAAGATTCCATCTCAAGGATATTTTTGCAGAAGGCAATAATTTGTAGACTCTCAGAGAAGAGTAGAGATATGAGCGGGGATCTAGAGATGAAGGGAACCATGGCTAAGGGATTGCTTCTGACTGTGTGTTGGGCCAAAGGAGACTGCCATCAGAGGATCTTAATGAAGATCGAGTGGACAGAATTACAGGGAATGAATCCCTATGAAATTTGATATCAAGTATTATTTGGAAATACCGGCTGAAGCATTGGGCCTGAAATTATTCTAACTCAACTGCAGATAATAATCGTCATACTATTATCAAATGATATATATATTCTTACAACGCGAGGTGCATGAGGAAATTGAACCTGTGTAGTAGAAAGATTACTAGGGTTAACCTCTGATAATCAACCCAACGGAGTAAATTTTTACACCAAGCATTGTGGGGAATTCAATGGGCACAAAATAGGAACTTTTAAAGAAAAATTGCCTTTTATACCTGTAAAGGAATAGTAGGAATTATGTGGCTTATTTCTCTTCGAGAGATGACTAACAATTTTTGCCAATAGGGTTTCCTGTGGTCAGAACATCAGTAGCAGTTTAATCAGTTGTTTTAAAGATTCAGAGCTCATAGTGTTCATGATACTATCCTCACTATACATTTGTAAGATTCTGAATGTAGCCAACACCAGCTGCTACCTCTTTCTTTACCTGTATTGGTAGGCTTGTTAGCTTGAGCAAGGTAGGCCTTACTAAGTTTATTTACATCAATGTTGTTGTCACATAACTTAACAGGCACATCCACCACACTAGGTGCCCCTAACATGGTATACAACATTGGCTAGATCTTATCCTCGTGATAATTCTTCAATTTTAGTTTGATAATTCACCCAGTTTACAGTGTTGGTGGTATTCTTTATAGGATGTGTTCTTCTTTTCAACGGCATTTAGTGGAAAAGATTAGTAAAATTGCCCAGGTTTGAAGGCGCTTATTGCAGGACAACTCTCAACGAGTCATGTGCTCTGGTGTCATAGTATTCTTTTCCTTTTGGTTTGTCAACCTTTTCGTTAGCAATGTATACTGCCTTGCTAATCCATCAAGGTGGTGTTTCATGTCCTTGTACTCTGTCTTATAGTCACTTGCATGTCGAGTAGTCTCTCTAATCCCCTTTAGGGACGTTGCGCTCATCACTGTTAGGGTCATGTGCATCTCCAATGAACTCATAAAAAACCATTTTGCAGTGGGTAAATCCATGGTTCATGTTAACCAAACTGTTGAGTCTTGAGGTAGTATCAAGTAGCATAGTTTGCTACTAACTTCTTTTTTCCCATTCCCATTAGTATGAATTCTTACTTCATAATCTAAACTTCTTGTCCAATAACAAACTGGAGAAGAGTATTATATTAACTTTAGTACAATTCATTCCAGGTTGTAGTCTCACACTGAGAATTTATTGAGCCTTACGGCTCATACACCCTTGCACATGGTGATCCTTTTAGTAGTCACTAGCGCCATCCATGCTGTTCTTATACATCTGATGGAAACCAGAAATCGTTCCTTCTCCAAGTGTATACATGGTCTTGAAATTTATTTAAAAGTATGGTCTCCTTTAGTGAGGTTGATGCACATCTTGTGCAGTTATGTGGCAGTCAGTTGAGCGGCCAATATCAGTATCTCAAACCAAGCAACTTATTGTGTCAATGTAGGATCTAGTATACTATGCAGTTTTGCCTTCAACTCGTTTATAGCCTTATCATACTAAAAACTTGTTGTCATGCTGATCTAGGCTTTTCATAATTGCTTAGAGAGTGAAGATGTTTTTTCCATTATTCTCTACACGTAATAAAATTTAGTCCTCCAGATCCTTAACGGTAGCATCAAGTTTTACTATAAGCAAAGATCCTCTCACAATAATAATGGAGGCAATTCATGCTCTTCTAGCAGTCTTCTTAGTGCTTAAGCTGTTTTAATGGAACATGCATTTCTAGTTCAAGAATATGAAGTCTTGAAGGGATATTATCCTCGTCTCTCACCTGGAGTACAAAGTAATACTCTTTGTGGTATACTTTCATATTCTCTTCATTGTTGAACTGCTCATGAGAAATCTCATGATTGTCACTCTGTACTAATGATGCCGCCCCTGTAGTGAACACCACAGTTAGCTCGCTGACCTTGGCTTGCTTAACTCATAAGGCCAACTTGCTTCTCAAGGGTCTAAACCGCGCAGATTAGTCACCAAACAATCTTTGTTAAGTTTATAATCATTCTTGATGAGCAATTCCTCTTTTGGTGCTACCCCAAAAAAATCATTTTACATTTAGATCATTTTACCCATGGAGAAAAACTATTGGATAATCTCTTCCACATTCTCTTTATATTGGCCCTCAATACAGAACAAAATTTAATCCAACCTCTTTCTTAGAAGCTCTTCCTTAAGGTATCTGCGTATGTGAGTGTACTGTTTTAACAGAGTAAACTTCATACTGATTAATATATTCTGCTAAATTTTTAGTCCCAGACAGGCTACTGACTAAAAGATCACTAAATACAAATACGTGAAACAAAAAGGTTAGATTAATATTCTGTGTGAAGGTTTTTATTTAAATAAAAATGAAGTATTTTTATAGTAAATCACAAAAATTAATATATCTTATGAATGATAATTGAATAATAAATTGGGATCTAAGGTAGGCGTTGTTGGGTGTTTTTGGGATTCCCTAGTCAGGCAGCATCTGATTTCCACTTTAGTAGCTTCATTTATGTTGGTATTGATGGGATTTATGCTAGTTCATATGAAATTTGAACGTGAGATAGTTCACAACTCAATCAACAGGGTTCATACTGTCTTGGAAACTACCAAAAAAAGCATTGAACAATGAACTCTCTAACAATAATTTTAAAATTCTGACTCCCTCATAAATTTGCCTTGTGTTTTTAAATAATTATAAAATTCAGAGATCTCCTAAATAAGCCACATCAATCTAGAAATATTGTATCCACCGGAAACCTACACATTCCACCACACTGTTCAGGAAACCGGCATACTTGCTTGATCTTATACTTCTACCAAAGTATATCCTACTTGATTTTAACTTTTTAAAAAGCTATAAATATCCCTGAATTCTAACCAATTAATATATATCCATTTGTAACATTGATGTTTTTGCCTAGTTTTAAAGATTATCTAGCATTGGCTAGAGATATTGTCTGTATTATAGCAGAAATTATCCCTGATAAAGACATCTTTTCCATCAAAAAGTTTGCCCAGGTGACCAGAAGTCTACTAGGAGATAACTCTGGACCTATAGCAATTGACAATCATGTAGCCTTTGAAGGACCCAGCTTTTAGTTTTAAACAAAAAATATAAAACTGTTGATTCCTTCCAGTTCTGCTCCAAGGCTACCTGGTGAAGACGCACCTTCATTTGAAAAATACCAGCAACAACAGCCCTACCAATAAGGAGGAGAATATAAGCTTAACCAGATGGATCACTTCCAACTTATTTAGATATGCCACTTCCAAGATCCTGAGATCATGAGCTCATATTGATAATGGCCCTGACTATTTTAGCCCCAGATGAAGCACTTACCAAATTCAGGCTGCTAATTAGCTGTCACTCTAATGGCATTACTGTCTGGAACCATCAGCCCTGGAGGGAGATCCAATTATAGTCGCTCCGCTCAGCCTTGCTCCCAGCATGCAATGCCTGTATTCCTCACCCAACCTTTCTTAGTAATGAAGTAGCGAGGCTCAGACTTAATTTATCTCCGCTATTTATTCACCCTGCCATTCATCAGATGAAATTACTATGTCTACATAGCATGGATATCCAACATAAACTTATATTTTTTGAACAAATTCATTCTCAACTTCTTGAATTGTATGAAGCCACATCTATTTTGATTGAGACTATTTTAAACCATTCTGGATAACCACCAGGAAATTGTTATGTTTAAAACCACTTGTTAAATTGGCACCAGAGTTATCCATTACCTACCTGGTGAACCACTCAGCGGATAGCTCATGGCACCACAAATTTGGACTATAGATTGGAATGCACTCTAATTGAACTTATTGAATGAGTTTCTGAGAATCTCCAAACCATTGATACCTAAATCGCATACTAAGCTACCCAATCCAACAATTGAGTGAACTTACCGCCAAACACCATTCAGGAAGTTATTACCAAAAGAGGACCTTCCTGAACTACTTGCCCTACTGGCCTTGAAGGGGATAAGGGCTCTCAAGGACTTGTGGTCCTTGTGGAACCCCCAGGACCTCTCCACCTATTAAACCGTCTTTTGGTGAAAACATAAAGCTTAAATTAAAACCTTGAACAACAACTTCTAAAGGTAGATCAAGGAGCATTGATGAATGTAGGGGATTTCTTGAAGAGGATCTAATACTGATCTCATTGTTTACAAAGTTGTTTTCTTAAATGTAACCTGTTCTTGACTGATCACCTCACAGCAATCTAATCAGACCCAATTGAACCACCAACTCAAGCGTATGAATGTTAAACTTCAAACAATTGAGGCTAAACAAGGTACCCTTTAGTCCAAAGTAGAAAGTCAGTCCGCTGAGATTAGAAACCTCTTCTGACTCTTAGATACCAAAGCTCATCAAACATGTCATGGACGGTAATGTAATCTCCAGGATGATATACATGAGTTCTTCCATCAAGTCGATAAAGCTATCCCATAAACCAATCTAGAAACCACTGAGCCAATTGAGTATGAAAGGCCTCCTTATTCAGCTATCTATGTTCTCTCTGAACCAGATGAAGTTATAAACCCGCCTTAAAGAAAGTTATGTTCCTGGGACTTAAATTATCCATCTTATCTCTTTGTATGCAAATGTGATGGAACATTCTACAGATAGCCAAAAGTGCCAACACATACAAACCTGTCTTGATAGTAGTGCTTGAGAGACCATGATGTCTCTTTTTAAAGTGTACTACGTGAGCGTAGGTAAAAGACGCCCTTATCAAAGTATTTGGAATTAACATATCCCTTTATAATTGTAAAAGTTTTTATGCAGACTATCCCTAGATGTGGAGAAACAAATATCAAGCTTGCTGAGCGGTTTTACTATGAAGCTCAGGCTACCACATCCTGCAATCAAGTTTATTATGATGCCATTACTCTCATCCTTTCCGCGTTTCAGCAAAGTATAACTCTTGTGCTACACTTCCAGAATGTAAAGAAGCTAATCAGACCATTTTTAATATTGAGGAATCTATCATAGAGTTGCCTGAGCCAGAAGTGCAACGAACAAATAACAAGGGGATCTGGCCTCATATTCATTCAGTAAACAATTCAAAATAACTAAACTTTAAAGCGATCCTTGCTCTTATTGGTAATCTTTGGTCATCAGTAGTATTCCTGTTTGAAGAAAAAAGTTTATGAGGCGGGAAAAGCGGATTTAGTTTAGGGCGCAAGGTACCATCTTTTTACAACTCTGCGCCTCATCCCACGTCTACAGTTACTTCCAGCTCTGAATGGTACGTCCTATCCAACCCTGACAAAGTGTATGTCCTAGACACATTAATTTCGATTTATTCAATTCGATTTATTCAAGGTACGCCAACCAGGGGATGGACAGTACCGATCACAACACTCAAAATGTCAAAACAAACTACTAACCAGGTGGGAAGCAGAAACTGCTTAGCCCACCATGGCAGAGGGTGAGGAGGGGTCGGGGGGTTGGTTTTCAGAAAGACCCACCTCAATCAAGGGATGTTGGTTACAGTACCAGATCAGAGCAGAGAGCCAGGGCGTTGGGGCATCTGCATAGTGGGGGCTGAGGTCAGCCACATTAATTTCAAATAATAGTTTAAATCTTTTTACTATGTTCTTTCCAGAACATTTCTGCCAAGAAATCCAAATTTACTCATTCCCCTTTTTTAGCATGAGGTTACCCTTTAGAAGTGGTTGTCCATAAGGTAATAATTCTGGCCATAGTTAATACTGGATCGCTAGTTAACGTCATTTCTTGTCAATTGGTGAAATAATGAAGGTCGCACCATATCAAAACCACAATTTAGATTATGGGACCACGGGGTCTTATCAGACCTGATCTCTGGGGCCTACTCGTCTCTGCCACTTTGGTTTGGATCCCTGGCTATATCAGCCCTAGAAGTTGTGCTAGAAAATGATAGTTACTATCCTTTTATAAGCACACAATTCCCTATTGAATTTGACACCAATATTAGTCATAAGGACTTATATTTTTATATACTTTGATATTACATCTTCATGTTGTTAAAGATTCTCCTATAGAGAAAGGGAGAAGAAAACCTAGAATATTTTTACTGGAACACTCTGATTTCATTGAGTGGCTATTGTACTAAGTAGTTTGGTTAAAAACCAAACTGCCATTTTCAGTGGTGAGTTTTTAGAAGGGATGCCCATATACACCAAAAACCAAGTAATTACACCCCAAAATATTAAAACTGGTGTACTCAGGTATTCTAGTTATCATCCATTCGGACCACTTGCTGGAAGTTCATGGATATCCTAATATGGCAAATTGAGAGCCACTTACCTGCACCAGGGTGAATGGCCCTGCTTACCAGCATCCCTTTTCCATTTTAATAGCTAGTTTCACTGATTGACCTATGCAAATAACTCACATCTATCATGTTGCATAAAAATGGACTTTACTCTCTGACCAAGTTTAATTTGTTTGTGGATGCAAAATTAAACGATTTAGGGATTGACAACATCACTACCATCGCCCACGTGAAAGTAAAGACAGGTGAAACCTTCACCTCTGAACAGTAGCGTCAAGCAGATTCTTTGATAATAGATAACACTGACATAAAAAAGTCTAGATGACTTTGGGATTATGAAAGGTGTGCAGCATAGAGTGCTTATGGGTGACGCCCCTCCAATATGTGCCTGACCCTACTGGGAAAGTAAGGTTGAAGAAGCACAGGTGACAAAGGTGCAGAAGCAAGTATTAGAATATGGATTACTTAAGCCTTCACAAAGTCCATGTGCCTTGCCATTGCTGCTTATATGAAAAAAGGATGGTGGGCATCAGGTGGTAATGGATCACCGCTGGTTGAATGCCAGTACTTGAAAGGACAGTTATCCAAATATAAAAATTAATAATTCTTTATGACATTTAGCTATTTAGAATTTTTCTCTGCAATGGTTCTCTTCAGAGGATACGTGCAGATTGATCTTGTTCCAGCTGATTGGGAAAAATGTGCTTATAGCAAGTGAGTAATTAAATAAACCTTCTCAAATGCCCAAGAATTATGCAATGCCCCAGCCACTTTCCAAAGGGCGATGGAATGCCTGAAAGGGAAACTGAAGATGTCATTGGTGTTACTTTATTTAGATGGCATGACCGTGTTATATTTCACTTTTTACCAACACCTCGATCACTTAAAGAAAGTGTTTATATGTCTTCACTTTACTTTGCTGAAGCTAAACCATCCAAGTGCCATTTTTTTCAAACTAATATGGATTCTTTTGGCATAAAGTTGCCCAGGAGATGATTTTAATGTTACTAGACAAAAATGGTTTGAATGAGAAAATAGCTCAACCATCCAGCTTATGCGATATTTAGGTTTCTTCATGTGATAGTCAGTTATTGTCAACAATTATCCCCCACTTTTCCAATTTAACCAAACCGCTGATGTATTTGCTCCATAAGGAGTTCCGTTTAAATAGGTACAAGCTCAAAAATAAGCTTTTAATGTCCTAAGGTAAGCTCTCATGACTGCCCTGTATTGGTACATCCCAAATTTGGTAAACCATTTCTTCTTTTTACTGATTCTAGTAACGTGACCATTGGGATTTTTGGCATAACTTGATGCAAACTAAGTTTATCATCATATAGCATACTTCAGTAAAACTTTAACTCATGTGGAGAGAAATATCTACATTTCTGAGTGCACATGCCTATCTGAACTGAATGCCATTAAGCATTTTCATCCTATCTTGCATGTGAATTATTTTACGGTAGTTATGGATCATGCCTTTCTAAGGTGGTTACAACAAGAGAAGGATCCAATGGATGGCTAACCCGCTGGGCACACAAACTCCAGTATTATGACTTTTACAGTGTTCTTCATGCCGGAATGACTATCAAAATGCTTATAGATTGTCACAACTACCCATATTGAGTATCTATGACTCTGAGGAGGATTGTATCTATGAACATAATGGGAAATCTGAAGAATGGAATTAAGAGACTCCTGAAATTCAGCAATAATTGAAGGTGACCAATCGGACTTTTATTGAAGACATATTATTGTATAAACAGGTTGAAACTTCTTGGCTGCCCTATGTTTGACTGTTGGCAAAAACCCACCAAGGAGGCCCATTTGACTGTAAGCCATATCACTAAAGGAAAACTCGCCAGTGGCTATGAGAGTAATGTTACTGTGTAGAGATCATTAAGTCAATCCATGATGTCATCAATTGTTATCTTATTTTGTGCCAGCCAGAAACTTCCTAATCCAACAATACAACACCAGGTCATGGGTCCTACTGCCCCATTTGCTACTTTTATCATTGACGTTATTGGTCCACTACCAAAAGAAATGTACGGCCATCATTATCATACTAGTGGGCAATCACTTCACAAAATGGTTGAGATAATCAATTTTCTCGCCAAAATATATAGTGATTGCTTCTTTTTTACTTAAACAGGTCTTCACTCTCCATGGTAGCATAAAGGTACTGTTATCTGATAGAGGTGCAATATTTTCATAAAGGGATTGATGAGCTTAATTTTTGATAACACTTATCATATCGTCAATACCCCATATCATCACTCTACCAACGGCTAAGTGAAATGAGAAAATTGAAACACTATTTGTTATCTTCCAAAAGATGGCTCAATCTGAACTATCTTGGTGGAAGAATACCTTCTGGTAACATTATTAGCATAATGCGTGAGCTACCATCAAATTATAAGATTTTACTTTTTTGAACTCTATACAGCTGAGAGTTGAACTTATGCTCAGGTGTTCAGCTCATATTGATAAACCTCTATGATGGAAACTGCCGATCTAGCAATGCAAATATTGGCGGATGTATCTCTTTGATCAAAAGCTCTAGCCACCAAGTCTATGGGGATTATAAGTAAACAAAACGTAAAGTAAAACAAAGCACAGAAACCAGTTTTGCCTGAGTACCATCTTGGTATCTGGTCCTGTTCTACCGTCACCCAATTGTGATTCAGATTCACAAACTTAATATGCTATAATCAGGACCATATCAAGTGGTTTATTAGTGATGACAGGAGTACTCAATCACCTCAATCAAATCAAGCTCCATCATAAAACAAGTCAATGCTCTTTTTTCCAAAGTATGTCCCTCATTGGAAAAATCTTGAGGGGGGCATTGCCCTAAATGATGGGATTTATGCTAGTTTAGATGAAATAAAATGAAATATAGTTTGCAACTTGATCAATAAATTTTCATCACCACAGAAAATACCAAAAATTGCTTCAAACAATGAACTTTAATTGAGCAACAGAAACCACAGATCTTTCCTAAATATGCCAAATTTTCTTATAAAGATCCTGCCATTTGGAAACCTCCTGAAGCTGCCACATTAATCAGAAAAGATAATTTAGACATAAAACTCAACATTCTTCCATATCATTCAGAAGATTGAAATATCCTACTTGATCCCTAACTTCTACCTATTATATACTACTCAATAATAAAAATACCATAAAAATCTGCTCAATCCTAAACTTCCTTAAAATATATAAATATCCCTTATTTTTAACCATTTAATATACACTCATTTAAAATCTTATATATTTCTAATTAACTAGAGATTTCATAGCTTTGTTTAGAGATATTACCTACGTTTAAAGCAGAGATTTGCCTTGAAAAAGACATCTTTTTCGTCAAAAATTTTGGCCTAGTGACCATAAGTCTACTAGAATATATTACTGGAGTTATAGCAACTGATAATCGTGTAGCCTTGAATGACATTGCCTTTAACTCTATAATGAAATCTCAAAAATCCATTTGTTGCAATTCTTGTAGCTGTGAGATCATCCTCGTGGTGATTACCATTAAACCTGGTTGTTCATTGGCCCCTTCTTCAATCCCTACTTCTGTTTTGTGGGCTGCATCTTCTCCTCAGGTTATTGCATAATTACCCAATTTACTATTAAGTTCATTGAGTTCAGGTATGTGGAATAGAGCATTTTTAATGTGACTTGCGTCAGGTTTTGAGCAACTCTTATAAAGTCTTTTACCCTTTTTGGTAATATTCAGGCAGGAACCTTTATTATTTCCATTAGGATAACTTGGTTGAGCAATTCCATTGTCAACAGTAGACTGCAAACTATTTTGGCCCCTGAAGGTATAAGAAGGGGTTGATTTCCATACTCAATTTTCTAGGGAACGTCATTCTCATTAATTATTATTCTAAACTCCTCTGAACCTAACAATTTTAATTATTCCATTCCAACGGTCATAAAATGACCCTCTGATGCTCTTTCAGCCTCATCCATAAACCACACTTTAATAATAAGGTCATATTAGTTGCACGCCTCTTCTGGTTGTAATCAATTGATACAATTTTTGAAGCAATAGTCAGACTTCAACTGAGATAACTGCCTCACATATGATCAAATCAGTGACATGTTAATTCATCAGTGGAGCCATATTAAGTCAAAATTAGGGTATGATATTATATTTAGTGCAAGTATTCCTTTTTATTAGTTAATAAGTAATTTAAAGTTTCTGTTTGCACTATGGTGGCATAGTTCTTTTACCACTATTGTACAACAGTCAAAAACCTGCCCTTTTAGACTGTGTAATGCTTCTTTTTAAAGTACTAGTTTTTCAGTTAAATAAGAAAGCTACATACATGGTTTTTATTTTTTTTGTTCATATTTTTCTATTAAGTGAGTGGATTGCTCTTCAAATGTGCATTAAAGAGTTATCCACTATTACTAAATTACACCCTCAGGAATTTTTAAGCTCTCATTTAAGAGATGTCAAATTAAATTGCGCTGTTGTTTTTGTGCTAAAGAAAAGCTTTCCCTTAGCAATCATTATCTTTTCACTAATTTTATCTTTAAAGTTCAATTGTTAAATTAATTGCTTTAATAAAACAAACAAATTTTAAATAAAATCTTAAAAATGAGAAATTTTGCGTAACATTGAAGTGATGCTTTTAAAATTTACTTGGTAATTCTCCAGTTGATTCAGAAGATTTCTGTAAAATCAATTGATTGAAAAAAGAGATGATACTAGATATGAATTTTAGGGCCAATGTTCCAACCCTTACATCTCTAGATAGCTTTGAGGAACTATCCTAGATTCAATATATAAAGATAAAGTGCTTTTAGAAATTCTAGTGAGACCACGCTTCATCTAATTCCATCAATCTAGTAATCTGCCATTTTCATACTCTTAAAAATAAAGCACTATATAAAAACTGAGTGTAGACATTGAGACTAAATTTTGGACTTTTATCTTTTATTTATGAAAGCCTTAAATATCATATGAAGTTGCCACGAAACCAAGGCCACCAAATTCTCAAAGCATCTGGCTATAAGTGAGAAGTGTAGCGCAGTGCCATTCTTCATTATTCCCACTAGTAAAATAGGACAGATATAGGTGCATCCATACCTTGACCAGTCTAGGCTTTAACTTAGGCGCCTCCCAAAGATTCTCTTTAAGATTCGCCAATCAACAAGAGACTGGAATGGACTCAGTGGCCCCTCCACACCTTGTCTTGTCAGGAATACTCTTTCTTTATCATCTAAGCTTCTTTTACAAATTAAAGCACATAACTTTCTTACTAATAGGAACAAGAAAAGTCTCCTTGTTGGCTTTTTAATTTTTTTGCATATGAATTAAAGGCTCCATCAGCAATTTCAGTTAAGAATTCATGCATTTATTATTATACTTTCTCTTTAAGGCTTAACTGTACAAAAGCATCAATTGTGAGTTTTTGCCAGCTATATCTTTATTCTTTAGCTTTGTTCTCTCTTTGTTTTAACTTTTCTTTATTCATCTATATTAGTACAAAATTTGTGTGTAACAGGTCAGTTATATTTTAAGGTTGATGTAGAGAATCAAAATTGTAAAATGGAAAAAACTACCTTATCTATAAGGCTCAAAAGTTTTTAGCAATGTGACACTCTAACTGAAGCATAAAATTTTATTTAAGGTTCAGTAATCCAGCGTATAAATATTGAAATATGGCTATAAAACACTATAACTTGCTAATAAACACTAGAGATAAATTTTATAAATGTGTATTTATGTACATTAAGTAGATTATCTGTACTATAATAAGCGCATAAAAAATATTATAAAGTAGAATGAAGTTAGAGTAGTTTAAGACTCATGGATATAGAGAAAAGAAATTAAGATTAAACAAAAATTGAGATGCACAGTATTATAGTCATATATTAAAGAAACTTTTTATAGATTTAGCAGAGATGACATAATTCTCTTAGCCATGCTTAAATTGGTTTGAAATACAAGTAGATATTATACTGCCTAAGTAATAGTGACTTAATAAAAAAATAACAACAGTAGAGTTTGTATCACTAAATTTTTTAGATGTTATTAGATATAAAGGAAGTAAGTATCATCTTAGGCAAGGCTTTACCATGAGTAGGTATATCTGAAATTTCTTCGCCAAATTTCTCCATTACTCAACTCTTGTATTGTTACTTTCCATGCTATTTCTACTATACCATGTCTACAGTCTGTGGTTTTTACCACTTCTCTAATCACTTCCCATGGGCAGCTTTTCCTCATATACTATTCATCTTAACGCCGTCCCTCCTCCTTAGTCACATCCAAAAAAGCCATTTCCCTTAAGTACTAACTAAAGCTACCAACCATCCTGATTACTGAGCCTTGTGTCATCATCTCATTGATTGTGCAGCTCTCCTTATTCATGGGTTTTACAGTAAAAAAAGATCAAATACTGTTGAGGCTTTTTTATTCTACTTGATGTTCAAATTACAATTAATCGTCTCACTTAATATTGCTTATGCATTGAGATTGTAAAAAGTGTTACTGGGGATATTTGTGATGTTATAAGTTTAGGTGCACTATGCTAGAATCTCTATAGGTACAGAGTACCGTTTGGAAACATCATGATTATTACATATAATATGGTTTATTAAGACATTAAGCCTGTGATGAACTGCATGATCTCAGTTATCTTGGTGTTTTGCCATTATGTCAATTGCCTTGATTAAATCTCAATGGTTCACTATGACTTCTAAGTTTCAGATGCTTCACTGATATATCTTGAACACTGGCTAGATTCCATTAATTGCCTTTATACTCTTTTAGTACTAATAGGATCTAGGGTCACCATGGGGTTATCAACATCTTTATTTTTTAAGATTCTAAGTGATAATAGTAAAAAAGTGATAAGTTGCTGCAATATGTGTCATATTAATTACTATAGAATATTAGACTCATTGCTAATGGTTTTGGAATCTTTTAATTAGATTTTAGATTGGGAATTTAATATATATGTTGATTATAGCTTGAGTTAATAATTAGTAACATATCTCTAATGATTTTGGTGGATGTTGAGCGGCATATTGGTAATCAAAGCTGTATGATGATATCAATTGATGTATCAAATGTGAAAGACTAATTATTGGCTTATCTAACTGATTTGATTTGGCACAGGCTTGAGGGCATGAACTTATTGATAGCTTTACCAAATATGAGTTTCCAACATGACTGTCAATGCTACAGTTCTCTGGACTGGCGCCGAGGTCCAAAGGTGGCTTGAAGCTGCTAATTTGCAGAAAAGGGCAAGAAGGAAGCGTAAAGATGGGTAAGTTATTTAATATTTTATTAGGCTTAGAAGGATTTGATATTTATAGGGTGTGTTGGAACTTGGTGCCTTCGGGATTGTTGGGGCCTCATCTGTTCAGGATCTTTACTGATCTTCCAGAATAGCCTCCTCGTGGGCATCCTCAATGGGTGGTGTTGCTCACCTGACCAAATGGGTGGAAACGCTGCCCACGTGCCTCAGGAATAGGGGAGGATGATCCTGAGATTGATTTAACTTGGTTAGGTTTGATGACCAATCTGGTATGGCCAAATTTAGAAGGAGGAATTCAATTCGATTATTATCTCAAATTCTGACAATTCCCCCTCAAGATCCTGTCAAAGGGGGGAATACAGTCGCAGGAACCAACCATGCACCCAATTTACCACGATCCCTTGGTTGACATTGGCAATAGAGTACTCGGACTTCACCCTATGAATAACTTTATAGGGTCCAAACCAAAGTACATCATGCTTGTTTTGTTGGCCTCCAGGTCGATGATGATAAAAGAGAACGAGGTCACCTAATTGAAAATCTGGTAAGGAGGGTCATCCAAGATTTTTTTGTGATGTCTCCCTTCCAGTGGTGGTGATAATGCCTTGAGTGGCTTGGGCTTGGATCCAGACAATTTCATTCGCTAGAGCCCTCATAGTTTTGTCAGAGTTCTCAGGAGTAGAGGTCTTTAGAATTGGCTGGATGCTACTTGGCAGCCGAGGTGCCCGCCCATATAGGGCTTCAAATGGGGACATCTTGATAGCTTGGTGATATCTTACTCAGTAGGCAAGTAAGGCGCTGGGTAGGTAATGGTTCCAACGAGCAGGGTCTGAGGCAGCAAATTTTTAAAGAATGGAAATAAGAGTTGTGTTAGCCCGTTTAACTGCCCCATTAGTGGAGGGGTGGTAAGGTGCAGCAAAACTCTGGGTAGTGCCAAATAGCGAAGTTTGTTCTTGCACTACCTGTGAGGTGAAGTTTAATCCATTGTCTGAGAGTAAGGTTTGGGGGCACCCATGCTGGGTGAAAACAGATTTAACGAGGAATAGGGCGGTGGCCTTAACAGTAGCAGCTGGGACTGAAATCGCTTTAACCCATTTGGTTAGATGGTCCATGGCTAGGATATATTTATGGCCATGCAACCCAGTGGGAAGGGGGCCCACCACATCAATGCTTACCACATTGAAGGGACCAGTCAGGGCAACCACCAAATGTTGGAATTGGGGGTTAGCTCAGTCTTGCAATTGGCAAGCCCTGCATGCTTCCAGGACCTCCTGGATAGTCTCGATCATGCCGTCCCAGTAACATTGTGATTTCAACCAATCATGGGTCTTTTTGACGGCCCCATGTCCCATGGTAGACTGGCCTTCTAGCATAACATCAGTTCTGGAGGAGCGGCGGATATAAGGGAGTCACTTCTTATTGACTTTCCTATAAAGCAGCTCATCCTTAATTTGTGTATCACGAGTCATCCTTCTTAGTTCAGCCTGGACCTCCGGGGTTTCCAACTCCCACTGGTCAGGTTGGCCTATTAGATCATATAGCCTGTCCTCATCAGGGGTCAACGTTGCTAGTCTTGGAATCCTGGAGAGGCTGTCAGCATTCTGGTGAATAGCGCCTGCGCAGTGGACAATGGTGAAATCGTAGCTTTGTAGCCGTAGAGCCTATCTGGCTAACTGGCCATCAAAGATCCTTCATTTGTTGAAGCCACCATAGCGAGGAGTGGTCTGTAATAAAAGTAAATTCAGTACCCTAGTGGTAGGGCCAAAAATGTTTGATGGCCAGTAGGGTGGCTAGGCACTCCCTATCAGTGACGCTATAGTTCCGCTCAGCTTTATTTAGCATCTTACTAAAGTAGGCCATGGGGTGGTTGACCTGGATTTCGTCATGTTGGGCCAGGATGGCCCCGACGGCAATGTTGCTCACATCTAAGAACAACAGGAAGGGTTGGTCAAATTGAGGGTGAACTAGAATGGGTTTAGTACATAGAGCGGTTCTCAAGGCATTAAAAGCCTGTTCTTGTTCAGGCCGCCACTCAAATGGCACATTCTTCTGTAGGAGATAAAACAGCAGTTCTGTGAGGACAGCAAAGTGAGGAATAAACTGCCAGTAATAGCCTACCATGCCGAGGAATACCTGGATATCCCTTAAACTCTGGGGGCGCATCATCTTCTCTATGGCGGCAATTTTGTTTGGTATAGGGTCAGATGCCATCCTTAGAGTCCTTTTGCCCCAGAGATTCTAATTCAGACTGAAAGAAGGAGCACTTTGAGGGTTTTAGCTTTAAGGACGCCCTTCATAGCTGATCAAAGACTTCCCATAGATGCTTGAGATGCTCATTAAAGGTTTGAGAGAAAAAAGTAATGTCATCCAGATAAACAAGGACGCAGGAATGCTTCAAGTCCCCAAGGATCCCATCCATGGCAAATTGGAAAGTGGCCGTGGCGTTACAAAGGCCTTGAGGCATCCTGGTAGGCTCAAATAGTCCTTCATTGGCTATGAGCGCACACTTAGCCCAGTCTTCTGGGGCGAGCTCAACCCGCCAATATCCGCTGGCAAGGTCCATAGCAAAAGTATTGGGATCTGGCGAGCAGTTGGAGGGAATCATCAATTTGAGGTAAAGGATAACTGTCCTTCTTAGTGATGGAGTTTAAGTCGTTGATAGTCCATCACCACCTGATAGCTACCATCCTTCTTCTGAACCAGAAAAATAGGAGAGGACCAAGGGCTGCGCAAGGGCACCAAGAGTCTGGTGTCAAGTAGCTGTTTTAGCTCAACAGTCACCTGGGCCCTCTCAACCTTGCTCTTTTGGTAAGGTTGGGACCAGAAGGGAGGAGCATCCCCAGTTTCTACATGGTGAAGGACCCCGTTCATTTCTTATGAAGTCATAGGTTGAGGTCAAGAATAGGTCCAAATATTCTTCCAACAACGCTAAGACCTTTCGCTGTTGGTCATCTGAGAGGTCTTTACTGATATTAGTATCAACCAGACTAACCGAGGGTGGAGCTTCCAAGCCAAAGTATCTTAAGTCCCCAAAGTTCTGGACGTCAGTGATAGCCTCCACCAGTAGTAAGTGGACATAGGCGGCGGGGCTATTTAGACCTTCTATTTTAGGTTTATCATTAAGGTTGGCCAACAGCACTGATATAGATCTGGCGAAGGCTGGATATAGAATCCCCGGACAGGTTAGAACCTCCTTTGAGGATGGTTTGTCTAGGCCTCAGACTTCTATCAGATACCCTGAGAGGATGTTGACATGGACCTGGATATTGGCGATGACCTGTGATTTTTGGGGAATGGTAGTTGCCTTAGGTAATTAAATTGGCATGCCTTCTTGCCCACCAACAGCAGGAGGGTCAGATGGACTTGGGAACCCCTAATATGATATTTAAGCCAATCGATTCAGCTATTACTCTCTAGCAGACAAGCCCTGGCATTAACCTCAATTTTGGATTCACGAGGGGTCTTAAAAACAAGCGGAATATGATGACCATGCAAGGATAGAAAGCCGCCGTCATAATGGAGCACTGCTGAATAGTCTCTAAGAAACTGAGTCCCAATGAGCAGGTCATAGCTAGGGTTGTCCAGAGTGATGGCGGGTGTATCTAAAGTGAGCTTCCAAAATCATATTGGTAGAGAGGAATAGGCCCCTATGGATTGGGTGCACTGGGGGCCAGCCGTTCCATACTCCATGTAGCGCAGCATATCAGGAGCGATCTTGATGCGTTTCATCAGCTTGGAGGATATGACATTCACGGGGGAGCCACTTTTGACTATGGCATGGACTGGTATCTTGTGAATTTGGACTGCAACCCAGGTGACCAGGCTTCAAAACTAAGCAGCAGAGTGAGGAACATGGGAGTTTCATCAGAAGAAGAGTAAGCAGTATCAATTTCTTTATCATCATTAGATACTAAAACTTATTCTCCAGATGCTGTAGCTCCTAGGTCGCTTATGGTTACAGAGGATTCTTGAGGCTGAGTGGGGTCATCAGCACAAAGTGCCTCATACTTCATGCTGACTGCCCTTTTCCCGCCTCCTCGGCAAGTCATTTCCAGCAGTTCTTGGCGCTGTGCCTGGAACCGTTACAGTAAGTACATCTGGATCAAGGGATTTCTGGTTTTTGACCACGTGGAATCTAGGATGGTTAGAGGGGCCAGTGGAGGTAGCCTTGGAGTGCAGAGTTGACTAGGGATCTTTTTAAGGGCCTCCTTAATTTCTCAGATGCAGGTAAACCCATTCTTCTGGCCAATCATATGAATCTGGACCTCAGGGTAGGATCCTAACGCAGAAATGACATTGGCAATAGCGTCGTCCATGGTGATACAATTTGTGGTAACCAAGGGTGAACTTGGGCATAGAAGCAGCAGGCGAACTCCATGGGGCTTTCTCCTTTGTTTAATTGGATACTCATGAAGGCCTGCTTTTGTTTGGCTAAGGTTTGGTTGCTTCCAAACTCTTGGATTAAAGCCATGCAGACCTGATTCCACGTTGTGCACTCCTTTAAATGAGGGGTCATGATCTCCCAGGCCGTGCTATCCAGGCAGTATTGAATATGTTTTATCCTTTGCCAGTTGGTGGCCTCATCCATGGAGCTTTCATAAGCATACAGGAAGGATGCAATGCTCTCTTGGCTGGGAACGAACCTCTCTTTAAAACTAGGTTCAAAGTTAGTTACCAGAGGAGCGGAGAGGGTGTTAACGCCAGGGATAGGTGTTGGCTCCAAAATTTCAGCTTCCACATAGTTTCAGGGGCCCTGTTTATCTTGCTGGCGTTGTAGGCCTTCAAGTTCCTCCAGGACATTGTCCTAATGGTGATTGAGGGAGGAAATGGAAACCTTGTCCATGACTTGCTCTTTTAAAGATTGTTTGTTAGCTTGTTGGTGGTGCTATTGATCTTTGAGGGTGGTCAGGCGGGTCTCAAACTCTTGGCAGGTTTGCTCCAGTTGAGAGATGCGGGTATTGGTGGGCTCAGCAAAAATACTTAAGTTGCCCATTTTGTCTGAAAGAGCATCTAGGGATACCCTAGGGTCAAGTGGACCCCATCTTTTTGGAGTCTACATCCTTCAGCTACATTCCAAATTTGTTCACGTAAAACAGCCAAGGCTGTCATCACATCCTTCCGCCAGGGGTCCTCAGGGCTGGTAGCAGTGGGGGCTGAGGAACCTGGGGGCCCGGGGGGTTCACTGGGACCTTTTGGCCCTTCAGGTCCCTCATACCCCATGGGGCCTTCAGGCCCCTGAGGCCCTTCAGGACCTTCGTTCCTAGATGGATAGTCATGGGAGGCCAGCTCTCAATAGTGTTGTTGTAGGGTCCCTACCAGATCTTTGACTTGGAGGAGGCGTCAATTCCAAGTTATCTTGAGGCGTTGGACATTCTGACGCAGTTCAACCTTAAGATACCTGGAGATCCCATGATCTAACACCATTACCTGGTCTTGAACTTCATTAATCAGCCATCAATTATCAATTATGGTCTCAGAGTTTCATGGACAAAGGAGGCCACGTTATAGAAATTGACAAGATGGGTGTGTAGGGCCTGAGAGAGCCCGAGTTGGCCTGTGACTTCTTGATGGTGCAACCCAATTAGTTTGAGCAGGTGATGGATGGCGAGGTGGATGAAATGGCGAAGGTAACATTTGGGGCCCAATGTGAGCTCTGCTGGTGGCAGTTGGGCCAAATCATAAAGGTCCCACATGGTAGAGGGAATGGCGGAGGCGCGGGAATGATTAGTGCAGCCACGCACAAAGTAGATGCCTTTTATTAGTTGGGGGGTTACCTCGTTAGGGTTTTCATATTGAAGTTGATACTAACTTCCATCAATAGAAGGCAGGGTGAACTGAGAAGTGGCTCAAAATTCTAATGATTCGGCTTGAGCAGCCAGTATTTCATGCTGTGAGGTACTAACCCATTAGGCAACTTTTCTCAACTGACCAACAGTTTGGTCTCCTAGGCTTCTGGTATTTTCCATTGTGATAGACGTTTTCACTTAGGACAGCTCAGAGCCCCCTGTAGTGAGCACCACTCTTGTCAGCGCTACAGGTCTCTGGACTGTCGCCGAGGTCTGAAGGTGGCTCAAAGAACTAATTTGCAGAAAAGTTCAAGAAGGAAGCGGAAAGCTGGGTAAGTTATTCTATATTTTATTAGGCTTAGAAGTATTTGATATTTATAGGGGTGTTGGAACTTGGTGCCTTCGGTGTTGTTAGGGCCTCATCTGTTCAGGATCTTTACTGATCATCTGGAATGGCCTCCTTGTGGGCATCCTCAATGGGTGATGTTGCTCACCTGACTGAATGGGTGGAAACGCCACCCCACGTGACTCAGGAACAGGGGAGGAGGATCCTGAAATTGATTTAACTTGGTTTGGTTTGATGACTGATCCAGTATGGCCAAATTTGGAAGGGGAGAATTTGATTCAATCCTTATCTCAAATTCTGACAATGGCATCAGAGTGTTACTAATAAGCTGGCATAAAACCACGTATCTACACTCAAATTTTTTTAAGTCAAACATATTATATTCATATTCTTTGGATGTTAAATAAACGAATTTAAAGTTTTTAACATCAGTTGGCTCTCATTCTCTTGAATTAATAAACATCTTTTATGAATAATTATGAGAAAATAAGGTATAAAGTTAATGCTTCCACAATTTTTTACAGATTAAAATCCTAATTGAGTAAACTATATTTCATTCCTATAGAAACCATTTTATTTCCATCACATTGTTTTTTGTTCTTAAAAAGCCTATCTGCAATTAATTTTTATTAAATTTATTTATTTAAAGCCCTCATCTCTTCATTTTTAGAGAAAAAATTATTGTGCATAATAAGAACGAAAGTTAACAATTTTATGTGTACAATACACACAACCATACCCAACGTTTTAATATGCTAATTTTTAAGTAAATTTATATCACCTTTGAAAATAAGGTTACTACTTGTAAAAATATAGTGAAAGAGGTGAATCAAGAAAGAGAGATTTCAAGTATTTTTAGCAAAATTTAAATATCTTATTGATTCTAAGTTAAAAGAATGATGCTCATTAGCCCACAATTTTTTGAAACTTCTAAAGGATGAAACCTTTGATAGGATCATTGAAGGTAAAGATAAAGCAGCTTAGAAGCCTTTAAAACTTTTGTTCATAAACTTTGTGAAACTAAAGAGCTAAATGAAATCTAGTTTGTAAGAAAATAATTAGTTCATAGTGAAGTTATATTGTAATATTCTATTAGATATCCGCTTTCTGCACTCTTTGTTATAACACTTTCCAAATAACAGTGGCGCTTTGAGTGAGGAACATTATGAGCTCTTCTAGCAAGACGATTCAGCGATGGAAAGAAGGTATCAGGGCAAATAAAGCTCATCTATGCTTACAAACTATTGTTGGAATTTTATGAGAGATACCCTAGAAGTAAAATATAAAAAATAACAAATTTCTTGAGTAAATAGTTATATGGTAAGAATATAAAGGTGAGATTTCCATACAGAAGTATATAAAGCTTGCTTGAACAAAAAGAAGCGGATACCCAAGTGGTAGAGTATGGACCCTCTACCACTACCTCCCCAAGTTTGATCCTGGTAATAAACGTTGGTTAGGGGACAATTATGACGTGTTAGTTTTGCACTAATGCCCTGAACCAAGATAGCAAATAGCAAAGGTGGCCCATGGAGTTTCTGGCCTATCATACGCCGTACATAAAGGTTTTCCAGGTTTTATCATCCTTTCCTATCTTCTTTACTTCCCTTCATTGGTGTGGTATTGTCTCTGGGTCAGCATACCTCAAATAAAATTTAAAATACTTTTTAAAAAAGATAAAAAAACTTTCTGGTGCCATAATCTTGTTCCTTGACCCCAATTTGGTTAGGATTTTTTTTGTAGAGGAAAGAGACAACTTTTTTGTAGACCAGTGTAATTAATAAGTAAAAAAAATGATTTAAATTTATAGTGGGGAAGGCTGACCATGGGACGGACACTTCTGAATATGACTCATAAGAGACAAAACTCAGTACCAGGGGAGGCACCCCAGAGAAGCGATGCTATCTCTTGTTGCCAGCGGGGACTACTATGGGGAGGGGGAGGGAACGTGTGGAGGGGCCGTAGCCACAACTGAACATGTGTGGAGGAAGGGGTCTGATTTGATGAACCAGACTGGGAACCAGGAGTAGACCAACTGTCGGTGATGTGGTGGAAGGTATCCAAACATCCACGCTTGAAAGTGCTCTACCATATGAGACCAGAATCTGTGGACAGCTTCTGGGAGGGTGGGGGTGGAGCCTGCGATGGCATCTAAGACAATTGTGTGGATGGTCCACATGGCGAGTTCAACCACCAAAGCACGGAGGGAGGGTGGAAGAGAGGAGGCCATTGATAGACCAAACATACCTCTTGACAGACTGAAGGGATGCGTTTGATCCTGGCCCAGCAGACGTTGAACTTCACGCCATATCACTTTAGAGGTAGGGCACTTCTCCAGGCGGTGGAACAGCGTTCCATACTGGCCACATATGACACAGGATGAGTGTAAAGAGTTAGAGCGCTCAGCTGTATGATACACCCACCTCAGGCAGCGCTACACATGGGAGCGGACTTGAGGCTGCAACAGAGGATGGTGTACATATTTCCAGATAGTTTTTTAGGTCTCAATGGAGTAAGGGATGTCCATCATGTCCAGGTAGTCCACCCTGGATAGGACATGGGGCCAAATGGGGATCACGCCATCGTGGATGGGTAGCCCTTGTACCTTTTGTGGGAACTGAGGAGAGGGGTGGCCTCTTTGGGTTGTATGTCCACTAATACAAATTCTCCATTCAGCGCTATACATGGAGAGTAGGATTCGTTTGTAGTGGGTTTTAGTCCCATGAGGACCTGTGGCCGATGTGTGTGATGCGAGGTATTTTATCAGGGAGTTGGGGTTTGATGGATTGTTGAGGCCCAAGGCGCAGGAGAAGTTGGAGCAGGCTGCACGGGACCAGTGTTGGGAGGGGAGTGTAAAGGCAGTGATGGCCACGATCCAGGTGCCCAGGATCTTAGCAGCATGGGCTTTGAAGTCAAGCAGGCCCATGCCACCATGATGATGAGGGCCAAACATGACCTCTAGTCATACTGGTGGAGGGTGGCCTGACCAAAGCCATCCTTGCAGCAAGGCATACAAGGATTTGAAGAAGATTGGGGAGAAGGGGATGGCATGGGCTCCAAACCAGACTTTGGAGAGGAGCATAGAGTTGGTTAAAACAACCCTGCCAGTGAGGAGGTAGGGTGGGCTCTGAGAGAGGCGATTCGCTTCATCATGTTGTCCAGAATATGGCACTCCATTACTGCTGGCGCGTATCTGCCTGCCTCCATCCACACGCCTAGATGGCGTAACAGTCCTTTGGTAGGACGTGGCACAAAGGGGAGCACCAGTGGGGCAGTGTGTGTTGAGTGAGTGGGGCGAGGACGTGGGCGAGCAGATGAGCTGGGTTGGGAACTAATTGCTGGGGTCCAGCAGTTCTGAAACTAACCAAGGAGGATGATTTCAGTTTTGGAAGCGTTTAGTGCCGCGTTGCTTACCCGGGAATACTCCTGGATGAGAGCTTCAAGTGCGCGTGCAGATAATTTCTAGCCAGTACAGGTTTTGAACTCAAAACCTGCACTAGAGGTGGAAGCAGTTTTACCCGCTCAGCTAACCACCCTTAAAAAATAAATGATATTTAAATTGATCCCTTCTGATTGGTCAATATCAAGATTCTGACATTTCCCCTCCAAATTGACCAACTGTTTTAAATCAAAAGGTTTGAATGGTGGCTAAAACAAAGTTATTTTAAAATTTAAATTTTAGATTTTTATTTGATGTAGGCTGACCAAGGGAAAATACTGCACCAATGAAAGGAAGTGAAGAAAATGGGAAAGGAGGGTAAAACCTGGAAAACCTCCATGCGCAGCGTATGATAGGCCAGGAACTCCATGGACCACCTTTGCTAATTGCTACCTCAGTTTGGTGCATTGGTACACAAAACCAACACAGTCATAATCGTTTCCTACCCAAAGTTCATTACTAGGATTGAACTTGAAGAGGCAGTGGTAGAAGGTCCATATTCTAATACTGGGGTATCCTATCCGCTAAAACAAAGTTACTATAATATTGATAGATGAAAGCTGACAGGCTGCTTCTTTGGACGTGACCATCCATTGAATTCTTCAGCTTGTACATTTCCATAGATATTTTATTTATTTTCTGAAAAGTCCTTTAGTACTATTTAACTTTTTGGTTCTTCTGATAAAATAATTTTCATTGCAAAATGACAGCTCCCACGTCAAAAATAGGGTATGTATGTCATTCCTCCTTTTTTATTCACTCTGCTACACTGAGGAAAAAGTTAGAATTGTTATAAGTAGCGCTTTCATTTTGGCAATAGGCAAACTTAAACTGAGCGAATAGCAGTTTGCTCATATAGAGCCAACTTGGACTTTATATCACCCGTTTTTGGTACATATTGAGGCGCGTTAAAGCTTTGTTAAGAATCTATTAAATTTCTTCAGAAATAATCTTGTCATTTCTAAAAAGTGATTTTGCTGTCAGCAAGGCATAATTTCAAAGATTCTACAACTGTATTTCCTTAAACTAGGTAAATTATCTTATTGCTTTTTATTATGTATATTATTTTTTTTGTCCCAAAGTGGTAATAACTTTGTTTTCCTATATAATTTGCAATACAGTCGTGAAAAATGGATTGGGTGGTTTTGCCTCTTTGCAAGACTAACTAGATTCCCTGTAAGGGGCTTTGTGGCTTTATCGCAGCAACATGATTCTATAGTTTGCTCATTCTTCAAGATGTCTTCAGCGTCACAAAATTAAAATGATTCAGCGAATGAATCAAAGCTGTGCTGATTTGACATGCTGGTAACAGAGTTTAATTTCAGACCTGAATCATGGGTACCAATACTGGCTCATACAACGTCATCAACAGAAATAGGGTAATGTTAATGATAATCTTATGAGTTGCTCCAGCATCATATAAAACTTGTTCCTGATTTACTCTAGGGCTCTTTATGTAGATTATATCCTTGCTATTTCTTATTGTTATAGTTATAAAGTGAAAGACAATAGGCAGCATCATTAATGCAATCAGTGATTAAATTGATTGATGTCTTCTGGAGCTCAGAATGCGTTTCTGACTCCTCTACAGCTCTCCTCTCTCACTTGAAACTTCTCTCTTATAATCACCACATAGCACTGTTTTGGCTTGGTCTTCTTATTATACTAAATGTTTGAGCATAAATAAATTTCTTCTTTGTAAATTTACATATCTCATCTGGACTTTTACATATGTTTGAGTGTATTTGGCTCCTGTAATATGTAACATTGTCAAAAAATGGGCCGCAGAGGTTTTATAGTGACACAAGTTCAGTTGCACTTTAATCTGTATTTCTGTATGAAGACAGAGTACCATTGATGATATTATGTTGTTTAGTTATAATAAGCTTTATTAAAATATCATTCCTATGACGTACTGCAGGATACTAACTTTTCTTTCTTCTCAGTGCAACTTTCCAAGAAAAATTACATGAACTTATAAAACAAATTGAATTCGCCCATAGTAGTTTTGCTCCAATGTCCTTAGATTCTCTGCTAGCTGCTCCAGCGTGGGGCAACAGCGAAACTCCCCCACCATTTTCTGTCCGTCAGGAAAACGCGCTAGAACTGGTTCACCCAGTCACTCCAAACCCATGGGCCAATTCGTTCCACCCAAGGACCTAGACGCCCACCTTGCTCATACCCAAGTGGTACCATGCTGCCCCCTAGTGCTCCCCCAGAGCAACATGTGCTACGGCCTAAGAGTCAAATATGGGAAACTTTTCCCATACCACAACCAAGACATTATCAAAATGGCACAGGCGGTGATGACACCCGCTGGCTTTATCAATTTCCACCTCTACAAGGGGTGTTTTGACCTTGGCTTCACCTGCAAAGCTGATGCTGCCACTGCAGCAACTGTGCCCCTGGTATTCCAGGGCACCCCCCTCCCCACAACTTAGACTCACTCCCAGCGGACACCACTTTGGTAGTCCAGTTTTCTGGTTTGCCCACCCACCTCCCCCTGTGGTGCTCCATCAGGAGCTGATAGACAGTTTGGCAGCCTATGGCTCCAACCCCATCTTACACTTTGCGGTCCCAAATGGGGCCACACAACTTTCTGGGCCTCTGGCATATGCCATGATAAGCCCTGAATTTAATAAAATTGCAGTGGCAATACCACCGTGCACCGTTATTCCCTCAGCGCCTGACCATCCATTTTGGGCCTGCGTTGAGGGTGGGTGAATGATCTGTCTTTCATGTTTTGAATTAGACCACTCAAAACGCGAGTGCCCCTTCTCAACCACTTCAGGGAGATCGGATGACTCATCCACCAACTTCCAATCCTCTGCCCACCCTATACAATTTCTGGCATGGGGCACAATCCTACCTCCTCCACCCCCAAAGCATATTGCTGCAGCTGCACCTGCAGCCACCAATCAGCCTCCTCCTCACTCCAATGCCATAAATAATTCCTCCAATCAGCATTGGATTGGATCCCAGTTTGATCCCATGCTTCCTCAAATGAATCAACTGAACCTCGACTGTACGCTTATTCCCCAATCCAATTTAACCAAAACCCATGGAAATTATTGGCTGAAATTGACAAATCAGGTAAGTTCATTGATAACCATCTCTGAAAATTGAGCGGTTTTTTAATGCAGAATGGGATGCCAAATACCTCCCTAAACTTTATTTTCAAAACCAAATGCTGAATCATTTTGCAGTGATCATCAGCTTGCAGTCAAAGCAGCTGCAACACCAGATTGTCATCCCCTGCGTAAAGCGGTCGCTAAATCAGTAGAGATACTCAAAGGAGGAATTTCACCCCCTGTTATACCCGCAACCTTAACTCCAAAAAGCAAAATATTGGTGAACCAGTATTACAAAAACGCAAATGATGCTATCCACAACGTGGCAACTATAGCACGGAATCCAAAACAAAAATAACCTGAACCAACATTGCCACGTTTGTTAAACTCACAGATGCCTGAACCAAAGCTGAAAAAGCTTTAACTGAATATCTCAGTGCCATTTACCTAGCTGGCAATTTCCATGAAATTACATTTTTAGAGATATCAAACCACATACTGCAGATGCCCCAACGCCATTACTGATGGCCGTGACATGCACCCTACTATGGGAGGAAGAAGCTGCTGCCAAAGAGGCTGTCAAAGACGAGCCCCCTGACCCCCCTCCCCTTCTGCCATGGAGGGATAAGCGCTTCCGCTGCCCACCTGGTTGGTCAGTTTTTGAAGCATTTCACTCAATCCGCTCATTAGGGCGTTTTGGTTGAACCAAGTAGTTACGTTAGTTTTTAGTATATTTTAGTTTTGGTAATGTCCGTCACCTGGTCAGCCTGCCTCAAATAAATACAACGCACTGCAGGATCTCAGTTGTCATGGTAGCCCACCGTTATTTCATTGTCATACTTAATTCTCACTTGTTCTTCAGGACCCAAATAACTATATATTTCACATATAATAATCTGAACCCTGTCCAAGGTGTCCAAAACCTGTCTTTATATTTTTTGATATTAAAGGGATATCTAAGGTCGTCTTGAAGTTCTTAACACTTTAGGACCTTAGATACCAGTTTAATAATAAAATAATTTCAAGTTGCTGCGGCATGAGTCAGAATAGATGTGATAGGTTCTGAAAAGCTAAGTGCTATAAGCTCTATGTTATATTAATTAGAATTTGTCTTGGGCAAATATGATAAATATGGAAGCTTTAGTTATTAATTAAAGGAATGTCTAAATTGACTTGGTGGCGGTGCAGTAGCATATTGTCTATCAATTGTTTCTGTCGATGCTAGTTGACTTTGCATAGGGGAAAAGCTATTTATCCGTTTATTTAACTTCTATGAGTTGGCTCGTGCTTAAGGTCAAGAGCTGATTAATAGTCAAAGCCAATCAGATTTGTCAGCATGGCGCCAGGGTGTTATCAAATAGCTGTTAGTAGAATTTATTAGTTACTTTATATCATTATTATTTTTGGGTTTGTGATGATTTTATTACTTTAGATGGCTGTTTCTTCGGTTGGGGATAAAAAAATGTTTACAAGCAGCTGTTAGATGAGGACAATAGACCATCAGATGGTGCGTCTTTAAATATAAATTATTGTATATAAGACTTGAGTCAATATTCTCTTGTCAATCTTCTTGCAATGTAGCTTCCTTCCCTTTGGTCTTCCTAGTGAATAAAGTAAAATCTTTGACTTAATGCCACAAAAAGTATTAGATGTATTAATCTTTTATTTTTAACTACCAAAATTGATTTTTTATTGTTTAAAATTATAAGAGTTTTAATAAACTATTTTTGATGCTAAAGCATCTTTGTCCTTGACTCCTTTCCTTGCGCCAACAACTAACCAGTGACTTGCGGGAAAGGTTTATGAGGTTCTTAACATTTGAGACTTCCTGCTGTAACACAGCTCCACCTCATGGCTGATGCCTTTCTGGTATAATTATTCTAAGAAAGCATCTTCACTGATGAGTCTTCAAGAGGCTAGACAATTGTTCCACAGAACAACAGTAGCAAATTGCCATGACAATTCATATCACTATTTCTAATATATTTTGATCACAACCTTTTTATTTAACTGAGGTAAGCCGACCAGGAGATGTACATTACCAAAACTTAAGACCTAAAAATAAATCCTCACCAAATAAAATGAACAAACCGCACAAAATGAGCAGATGACAGACATAACGTGAACTCAACCAACCAGGTGGGACAGCAGGAACCGCTTATCCCAATATGATGGAAGGGGAGGGGGGTCAGGGGGCTCATCCTCAGCAACAACTTCATCCCAAAGCTTGGATCAGGCTACGGCGGAGAGTATGGGCGTCAGGGCATCAGCGGGATGTGGAGATATATTTCTGATGATTGGGGTGTTATTAATACAACTGTAATATATAAGAGTTCTGAGGTAGTTTGTTAAGAATAGTTCAGCTTTAATTCATGCGTCAGGTAGTTTTTTGAATGTGACAAATATTAGTGTGGGTAATCATTGATTTGTGATTTCATGCTACCTCTGCCATGTGCTAGATGGCGTCATTGGCTTCTTTGTGGGCTTATATCAACATATTTTTGTACCTTATTGGCTCTGAGGGAATATTGGGAGGAGGGATTCCTCCTGCAAGCATAGCCAATGATTTGGCAGCTGCTTTGCGGAGAGGGCAACAATCTGGATTAGTCATTGCTTCTTTAGCCAGCTGGTGGTCGCCGCAGAATTTTTTGGCATTTTTCTATGGACTTATTAGTGAGGGGGTAGTTCCTTGTTATTGTTGATATATATAAACCGCTCAATTTGTATATTGCGTTCTCAATTGTAACCCCAGGACTCATCAATTTCAGCCAATAAAACCCAAGGATTTTGATTGAATTGAATTGGAGAGTCTGCATATTCCTGTGGTTTGATTGGTTCATTGGAGGATTTATGGGAATGAACTGGGCTCCAATCTTGTGCTTGATTGGATGAAGCCTTTGTGGCACTGGGGCGAGGAGGAGGCTGATTGGTGGCTGCAGGTGCAGCTGCTGTAACAGGCTTTGGGGGAGGGTAGTTAGGATTGTTCCCCATACCAAAGGTGGCGTGGGGTGGGCAGTGGAATGGAGGCCAGTGGTCAAGAAAACAGCGCCATCAGAAGAAGTTAAGGATGGACACTTGCTATTGAGTGGTCCAACTTGAGACATGTTGAGCAGATCATCTGTCCACCCTCAACGCGGTCCCAGACCAGATGGTTTGGGGCAGAGAAGATAATGGCATGAGGGGGAATTGACAGGGCAATTTTGTTTGAGTTGAGGCTGATCATGGCATATGCCCGGGGCCCAGCAAGGCGTGTGGCCCCATTTGGAACCACAAATTGCAAGATGGGGTTGGAGCCATAGGCTTTCAAACCTTCTAACAGCTCCTGGTGGAGCACTTCAGGGGGTAGGTGGACGGGCAAACCAGTGAACTGAACCACCAAAGTGGTATCCGCTGGGAACCATGTCTGAGTTGTTGGTAGAGAGGTACCCTGGAACCCAGGGGCACTGTTGCTGCAGTGGCGGCATTGGCTTCACATGTGAAGCCAATATCAAAGTACCCCTTATAGGAGCAGAAGTCAATAAAACTGGTGGGATGCATCACCACCTGAGCCATTTTGATAATGGCTTGGTCATGATAGGGGAAAGTTTCTCATAGTTGACCCTAAGGCTAATAACACATGTTGCTCTGGGGGAGCACCAGGGGGCAGTGGGGTACCCCTTGGGTTCAAGCAAGGTGGGCAGTGAGATCCTTGGGAGGAATGAATCGTCCCAGGGTTTGGTATGACTGGGTGAGCCAGTCCAAGCGCGTTTTCCTGTCAGACGGAAAATGGCAGGGGGAGTTTCACCGCTGCCCCACACTAGGGCAGCTGGCAGGGAATCTGATGACATTGAAGCAAAACTACAGCGGGCAATTATGTTTTACTTTTATTAACTTTATAAATTTCTTGGAAAGTTATGCCAAGCAGAAAGAGATTTACGCCAAGTAGAAAGAGAAGATTATTTTTATTAAAACCTGATTGACAAAAACTAATTTAAACTTAACCCAAAATCCCTTTAATAATGGAACATAAGTCATATATTAATAAGTGGAATTGTTAGGCTAAAATCCATCATTTTTCTTGTTTTCACACTATTTCAATTTTTCAATTGCTGATATAACATCAGATATAATAATTAAAGCTTAGCCTATATTTTAATTTTATTTGAGGTGGGCCAACCTGGGGATGTACCGCACTTATTTAAGGGAAATTGAATGATTGGGAAAGGAGGATAAAATCTTGAAAACCTCTATTTGTGGCGTATGATAGGACAGGAACTCCATAGACCGCCTTTAATATTCGCTATCTCAGTTTGGGGCAAACTTAAGTCAATATTATTTTCTTTAATTTAAAATATATCTGACAATATAAATTCAGCCAATCATTAAAATTTACCCCCTCCTTGACTGAATTATAAGTGGAGAATTGTTTTCTTTCTTTGTCAAGGTGTCTTACTTTTCAAATTTTTTCAAGTATAACCATTATCTTATTAGACTTTCCGCACTAGTTTGTCACATCTTCAAAATTCTTAGTACTTTAATGAACAGATTCATTGTTAACTCTGACATTAAATCATCTTTGTCATGCGCCAGGTCAATCAGTTATGCTTCAATTGTCAATACAGGGTTCATCTTTGAGGTCAGTTATAACTCATTCAGAGATTAGAAAACTCATGCCAGTTGAGTGGTTTTGAGTCACCAGAAAAGAACCTTTCAGTGGGTTGAACGTAAACTTCCTTTCACTGCTTCACTAAGTCTTTGCAGCCCCACGGCCCAACAAAAATAATAATAAAGAAATCTTGATTTGCTATCAATTTTCATCTTATGGCAATCTACTTCCTGATTTCCTTTTTTCACTTTTACAAGTATGCCCTTAATATAGACTACTCTTCTCTTTACATGCAGGCTGCGTGGTCACTATGGGTTTTGACTTTGACTTAATGTACATCTTCTGGAAGCTATATGGATTCTGCGCTAGCTTCCAAACCTGATGTCACCCCAGTTGACCCTTTTGAAGACAACCAGGATTTATTCTCACCAACTTAGTCAAGAGACTCTGGAGTGCTTCAATGAATATTCCTTCAGATTTGCACTTCTCATTGGCCTAAGGAGCCATACCACAAAAGATTGTTGCATCCTTGTTCATCATTGCTCCCTTTTAAAATCTTGTTGAGAGGTATACCAGAGAAATATCTATCCCATATGGCTCTACTTGGTGAGTATGTTTGTTTCCATCAGCTTCATTACCAACCAATACTGTGCCTGACATGTAGGGTTCTTTATGAGGCCCACTCACAAATGTTTTTAGATAAGGCATTTCTCCCTCCCTCATTTATCCCTAACTTGAAAATCTCCTAACTGATTGCAAACTCCTCTCTGCTGCTTTTCTTGCTTAAATGAACACTTTCCTGACTTTTTCAAAGTACTTTTCAATAGCCGTTTCCACTTAATTGTTGGAACTTCCTTATATTTCCCAGTCCAATCTTCCTGGTGTCTATTTTCCTAGGTTTAGCTCATTCTCAGCAAGGTCTAGATAGTCAGGACTTATACAAACATTTGACTTTCTCCTTAAATCGCTCTTTCTGGTTTTTTATCCGCTAACCCATCAAAAGCTAACTTGCATCTCTTCCAAAAGAAAGGGTAACCATCTCTGACAATGTAAACAATGAGCTTTTGAAGTTTTATTTTTTAAAACTTTGCTCTTTTCATGACATAATTATCTTTTTTACTTTTTTATATATAAGTATATATCTTTTTTCTTTTATATATATATTTTTAGATGAATAAGAGGAAACTTATCTTGAACTCAATCCACAACCCAACTGCCTCGATCTTGTTTGCTTTTCATTTACTTTTCTAAAATGATTTTTGTGGCATTATAGTATAAGATATTATTATTAAATTTGACGGTGGCCTAGCTTAATAATGGTGCAACTGTATATATTGGAGGTGTCTTTCCCAATATTGTTAACATTTTTCTTTAAAGTTGCGAGGAATGCCATAAGTTCATAAGAAGCTTGTTCCAATCAATATGTCATGGTCAGTGTTTTGAGCATAATTTGCAGTTGCTGACACTACAAGTGCACCAAATTGGTACGGCAAAGCACTGTAGGTTCCTTCATTTTTTGTATTATAAGGGCCCACGGTCCCATATTTATGTCAAGGATCAATACCAGGATATATTTTCAGCCTCATAACTAATTTAGGTAAAACAATATTCATGGGCACTCCACTGTCTGTATTCACTACAACTTTAATTCTATTAACTAGATATTCTGCACATATACACTCTGAATGATAAGAATCAATCAAGTTTACTAAGTGAATATACATATAATCAAAAGGGTTGAGCATGCGTTTAAGTGTTTCTGATGATATGAAACATGATAAAAGTACCAATAGGCATTGCTATTTTTACCCCTTCAAACTTGGAATCTCCATTGTCTGACTTGGCCCCTCATTTGGATTGTTTTCAATAATCTGTTGTGCATATGGTTTTTCAACTATATTTGTTTTTTGAGCTTATCTGCCTTTTTCTGTGAGAGAGTCACCACATACACATAATTGGAGATTACATGAATAATAGAATCCAATTCAATAGTGTCCATATTGCTAATTGAGGCCTCGTTACTGGCATGCTCACTTTGATCAGGTGTGATTGGTAGTTTTGCACAATATAATATCTCGCTTCTAATGTGCTCCATCCTTTCCCTCCTTCTGAGAAAAATAGTAACTACATTGACACTGCGTTGTTGACATTCTTGAACATAGTGTCCTTTCCAATTGCAGTTATGCAAGTAATATTAAACAAAGGACGCTTTGCCTTTGCATTTTCAGAATGCTCATTTTTTGTAAGATAGTTGCTGAAAATCTTTTTGTTGTTTTCAAACGGTTTTCCTGAGATGCCTATAGATCCTGGTTTGTAGCCAGTATTAAGTGGTCCATATTTTTGGGAGCATCAGCATAAATAAATGACGGATTCAGACATTGTAAGGTTTTAAACAAATGACAGACAATAAAATAAATTTTTATCTTTTGATAGGGTTGCACTGCATGCTGTAATGCTATTTTGGCTGAAAAATTGATCATTGCTTTAGCGTCCAAATGACCTGTGACTCTTGATAAAATCGATTGCAAAATTTGATCATCTTTATAATCTTTTTAAAATTAATATCCATGAAATTACATTTTCTTGTGATAATCCATTCAGTACCTCAACATTAACAAAGGACGATCTCTTTGACCTCAGCATATGTAGGTCTGTTATTCAAATGTGGTATGATCAACTAGGTACTCCAACAATCTAAGCAGTTGATGATAGTAGCCACTTTTTTATGGTCACTGGCCCCATACATGGCCATTTTAAATCTCTTAACCAAAGCGCCCAAACTTCTATTCTTGTCAAATGTATGTAGATTTGAAGTCTTTAACTGTCTTCTCCCTTTCATATTGTTTGTGGCCTTTTCAGATGACGTATCCCAGTGTCTCAGGATGCTTAGTTGCGGCGCCCTGATTAGAGGAGCTAGGATTGACCATTGCGACCATATTATGTAGCATCAGCCAATGTGGCCTAAATTCAACTTTATAATTGACCTCTGTAAATTTATCCTCATTGTATTTGGAGGCATTAATATCAGTGGCATCGTTTTAAGAATGCTGGCATTGACCATAATCCAAAGCTTTGATTTTACAATAATATTAGTTAGTAGTCCATATGGCTCTGGTGTTTTAACTTCAATCTTACAATTTTTCACTTAGATTGGTCGTTTGCAGTTGAAGAATAGAAAATCACTTAATTTGTTTTCTTTAATTATCATCTTAATCATTTACTTCTCCATGTAGAGTATTTTTTGCCTCTTTAATTGAGGTAACATCTTTATTAAGATTTTTAATTTGTTGAAAAATCCTGTCTGCTGGATCTTAAAATTTCGTAGATTTGATCCTGAAAGATATATATTGGTTGGGGTTGCTCCCCTGCTTGAGATAGTCGCTACATGGCATCTCAGCCATGAGCGCCATTGTTGAAGTTTTTATTATTTTAAACTTCTGTTTCTTTAGTTATGGGATATAGATGGAGCTACAACCATCTATAGCACAAGGGCAATAGAATAGAAGATGGTGCGGTTGGAATTCTGGCTACCCAGAGGCTCTCAGTGCTTAATGCACAAGATTTGAACAATTCAAAAAGAGTAAGAGTATTGATACTTCAGTTGCTGTTAAAAATAAAGGGATATTACACCACTTGTGAATAAAAAATTAAAAATTTTTATAAATATGAAAATGTTGGATTTTATATATTTTTATTAAGTTACGTGTGGGGTCAAAAAGCAAACCTTCTTAATATACTGCTTCTTAGTATTTAAACATATTTAGGCTTAAAGTGAGAGATGCGCAAAATTTAGAATAGGCTACAAATAGATGAATTAGGAAATATGAGGTTTCATTATATTAAAGCTCTTAAAACATATTTCTCACTTCACTTTGATAGCCAATAGAGGGACAATAGCAGGTAAGATGAACCTGTGGGGCAAAGGTTTTATATATTAAAATCAATCATTTGGGGGGAAAATATTTGCACCTGGTGGGATCCCCTCCAAGGCTATAAAAGGGGGTGGTCGTGGCGTAGGTGTTTATACTAAATTGTAAAGGGGATGGGGAGGACCCTTGGAACAACTCCCCTGATTCCACCACAGATTCAGCGTAACCCTATTACTAGCTATAGGACTATTTAGTTGAGGAGTGGGGAAATAGTATTGCACAATTTAAGTGGTTCCACCAAGAATTGACCAGGTTTTTTTGGGCAATATAAACTTTCTTTAAACCAAAATTCAATCTTAATACAGTATCAGACTTTTAATTGTCTGACAGGTGCATTTTAAAATTTAAACTCCTTAGATATCAGACTTGTGGCGACATTCTCCTTTTATTTATCTAACCTAAACAGGTGACCAGGGGACAAGCAACTCCAAAAAATATAGGGGAGGGGAAGGCGAAGTGGAACTGAATTAGGCACCCCAGAGTAGACAAGCTACCCCTGTTGCCAGCTGGTACCACCAGGTGCGGGGGGTGTTGGATACTTTACTCCAAGGGGGTTTCCCCTGTTATGGATCAGGTATGTAGGCAGGGGTCCATGTGTAGGAACCATACTGGGAACCATGACTCTACAAGCCTTTGCTGCCTCAGCTTCATGTATCCATAATCCAGGCTTGGAAGTGTTCCAGTAGGTGGACGTGTAATCTATTAATTTTCCCAAGGATGGTTGGTACAGTACCCCTGAACGCATCCAAAGCAATGGTTTGGATTGTCCACATTATGATAGTTACTAGGGAGCTGAGGGTAGGTGGTATTGGGGACTTGATTTGGAGCACGAGGAGGCTTTTTGAGATGGAAAGTTCCTAGTTATTTTGGATCCTAAGCAGGCGCGCAAATTCCCGCTATATGGCTCTTGATGGGGGCATTCTTTGAGGCGGTGCATTAGGGTGCCTTCTCCTCCACACACTGCGCACTCTGCATGGAGAGAGTTGGAACGATCTGTGGTCCTGTACATTCTTCTAAGGCAGCACCAGTTGTTAGCCCTTACCCCTGGCTAGAGGAGCGGATGGTGTCAGTCTCCATATTGCCTTCTGCTGTGTGAGGTGGTATGGGATGTCTTGAGCGTCCAGGTAGTCTATTTTTGCTATGTCTGGGGTCCCATAATAAGTGTCCCTCTGGGAGTTGGCCTCTGGGTTCTTTAGCGTAAAGTGGGCTCTGGGTCTGACCCTTCCCTGACTAGTGCCTGTGATAGTGACGGTCCATCCCATGTGTCAAATGGTGCGGAGGAGTTGTTTGAAGTGTGGGGAGTTCCGTGAGGGCCCACTGCAGTTGATTGGTTTGTGAGGTATGTGAGCAGGATGGATGGAATGTGTGGGTTGGATAGTTTTAGCGCCTGTGCAAGGCTGGCCCTCGCCGCTATGGACCAGTGTTGTTGCGGGAGGTCTAGGTGCAAAAAGTTCCTCTATTTAGGTCCCCAGTATTTAGTTGGCGTGGACCTCAAAGTTCTTTAGGCTATGCCTCCACTGGAGCGTGGGTCAAAGAGTGTTTCCACCCTTACAGGTGGCTGGATCCCAGGCCACAGCCAGCCCAGGATGAGTGTGCGGATTGAGGACATGAAGGCTGGTGAGAATAATGTTTCATGTGCAGGGAACCACAGCATTGGGAGGATGAGTGAGTTGGCAACTGTTACTCGCCCTGTTAGTCCTGGGGATCTTCCCTTAAGGGAGGCAACTTGGTTGGTCATCCGCTGTAGTAGGTTGTTTTCCATTGATTCGCTGGCGTACCCTCCTGTCTCCAGCCATATCCTAAGTGGCGGACAGGGTTGGTTGAAGGAGGTGATGAAAAGGGTAGGATGAGTGGGTTGTTCCTTCGTGGGGGCTGTGAGGCTTGGGTGTTGTAGACCAGTTGTTGGTGTACTTGCCAAGAAGAATTATTTCCGTTTTCCTTTTGTTGAGAAATGCGTTGCTCACAATGGAATATTTCACCATGGTTCATTCCAGTTGGCGGGCATCATTATTGTTAGCTATATTTTTTATGCAGTCATCCGTAAAGGCTAGTATCTTGACTGGTGGCTGGCCTTGTGCGGTTATGCCCATGAGGCGTGAGTCAGCAACACGAAGGATTGGATCAAAGCTGAAGTTGTACAGCAGTGGCATGAGGGAGTCTCCTTGTTTGAGCCCTCTGCGTGGTGTGATCTTGTTTTTTAGATAGCCTGGGCCGCATACAGCCATGGATGCAGATTCTGTAAGGAGCATCGCCCAGTTTATGAATCTGGGTAGGAGATTGAAGGCTTTCAGGAATTCCTTCAGGTATGTCCAGCTAACGCGGTCGTATGCCTTCTCCTGGTCTAGGAATACCAGGGCTCCAGATGCTTTGGATTGGCATATGTTGGCAACGGAGTGTATATTGGTCCATATTGAGCGCCCTTGGTATGAACTCAAATTGATTGGGTGACAGGATATTGGAGTCTAGAGTGCCTAATCTGGATGCTAAAATTTTTGTAAGTAGCTTTGTATCTGTATTGGAGATTTCAATTGGGCACCAGTTGGCCAGATCCAATTTGTCGCCCTTTTTGTACAGGGTTACAACATAGGAGTCCTAGCCACCAGGTAGGAGACGTGTCTCCAGCAGGCAGTAGTTCATGATAGCTAGAAGGAGGGGGCGATTTTCTTGAAGTATTTCTTTATAAAATTCATAGGGTATCCCATCTGGACCAGGGCATTTCCTATAAGGTGCACCGCGGACTGTGTCCCTGAGTTCCTCCTTTGTTATTACATTTAGGAGGTTGTAGTCTGTCTGTTGCTTTGTATTCCTGCAGTTTGTATAATTTTTTTACTTTTTGGGGGTCCTTTGGGGTGTTACAATATAGTTCGGTGTAATAGTGGTGTACTTCTGCCTTGACCTCCATTGGGTCAGTTGCCATGGTGCCATCAACTTTTCAGACCTGTGTGCACGCGGGCTGATTGCCGCAGAAGCGGAATTGGTGAAAAAAGTATTTTGAGCAGGTTTCAACTTAATTTAAGAACTTACCTTTTCTCAAAACCTTTATTCTGTGCTGGTGTTCAAATATGAAAGCGTTTAAGCGGGCTGATATTTCCGCCCATTTGTTACCTCAATTGGGGCTGTAGCCAGACTTCAGGACATTGAGCTTGAGGTGGTCCATCTCTGCCAAGGTGCGCCTAATTGTGTCTGTATTGGTGGTGTAATTGCATGAGGCGATGTGACGAGTTTCATATATTAATTTAATTTAAAATTTTCCCAGGTTTTGATGGGATCTGATATGAACGGGGATGTGAATTCTGGGTTTGTGGCCTCATGTTCAAGCCAGTCTGATATTTTGGGCTTTTTATTTTTTCTGGGTGTAGCTTCCTCCAGGTTGACGCCTGTGTGGGAATTCAGGTTGGTGAGAGCTGCACCAAGACAAGTCAGTGGTCAGAAAAATTAATTTTTTTTGTTATAGAATTCAGAAATGTTTAGTGGTGTATATTTAGTGTGAGGATGAAGTCAATGCAGCTCATTGATGTGAGCATTCCCTCATGTATGTTGGGGCAAGTCATATTGGGAAGGAGTGGTGATTTGGGGGGAGGGTGTCATGTAGGTCTAGGGATGTCTTCATTGCACGGAACTCAATGTGCCCTGGTGGGTATCCCCTGGTACTAGGCCATCAGTCCGTGTTGGAGTTTCCCAGCAGTTGAAGTCGCCCATTAGAATGGTATCAGGTGGTAGGGCAAGTGTTGGGATGGTTTAGAGGAATTGTTTCCTCTCAGCTGCGTTACATGGTGTGTAGATGCTTGCTATTGAAATCATTTCCTCTTGGTTTACAACCGTTGCAACCAGAATTTGGCCATGCAGATATGAAGAGGAGTTTATAATTTTTAGTTTCTTGTTAATTCTGATGAACACCCCACAGTGTGTTGTCCAAACTGATAGGGATGGTGAGACCCTGGCTGACCAGGATTCTTCTTCCCCTGTGGACAGTGGGTTTCTTGGATGGCCAAGATATCTACAGGGGGATTTTCCAGGTAGTCCAAATTTTTGTCTTGGGACGTTTAAGCTCTGGATCATGCGATGTTTAGCGTCCCTATTATTACTGAGGTGCCCACAGCGCCTCAGGAGCAGTTGGGATGGCCGCCTGACCCACACCCAACACCTGCGATATTCTCCTTTTGTTTTATTTAAACTGTGGCTTCCTACCCTAAGATCTTCTTGATAAATAGAGTCCTATTTTTCATAATTCCGCAAAAAGTATTATATGTATTAATTTTTTATAAACTACTAAATTACTTTTTACTAATTCAAAATAGAAGGGTTTAGTTAGGGCTTTTACTGATGGTAAACCATCTTCACCCTTGCTCCTCTCCTTGTGCCAACACTGTGAAATTCCGAGGATTTCTCACTTGATAATTATTATCCTGCATTCTTAATTGGGACGAAGTTCCATAGATTGATCCTTTATAGTTCCTGTAGTTTATGGGATTCAGACCGTTTAACAACTCACTAGGTGTATTTGAATAGCCCAAACTTCTTCTAATCAAATTCAGGCTTGATTTTATCCAGCGTAATTGGGAACTTCTCCCAAGGCAGGTTTTAATACAAGCAGTGGATTTGGAATTTTTAGCTTGCCAACACTTCTCCAAAGTTAGTATTCAGATAAAAATCAGGAAAGAGATGAAATAAATATCTTTTATTAGAAGGTATTTATTAGATATCAATCATTAGGCCAAGCTCCAGTATTATACCTCTAGGGCATCTCCTGGCCACATTCAAGCACAAAATTCAACAGATATTTTACCACCTCAGTTTATCCCTTGAACTGATATGACTGAGACCTTTTATTAGGTTATTGGTGGCAAAATACTCTCAAAATTGGGAGGATTTCAGGGACAAAAATTGTGATAAAAACATGTAAAATTGTCCTAGGATCTTCTTAATTTAAAATTCGATATACTGCTGACAAAATACACCTTCTGTGAAATACTCTTGCATCAATTAAAGTAGATTACATACCCCTAACTGGGATGTCAGCAGGCCTCTCTCTTGATAGCATTAGGTACTCCCTTTTGGGCTGTCCATGTGCAAGTGCTATCATGTTAATTACTTGGATTGACATACAAATTTCGCCCTAGGGCAGGTAATTGATTACTTTATTGTTCTTCTTATTATCCCTGGGACTTCTAAACGTTAACTTTGGGTCAGTCCTGATTTATTTCGTATACTAGTTGTTTGATATTGTTCCTGATAATTGGGACCAATTGCTGAGATTTGATACAGAGATAATTGGCCATAATGTGAGAATATTTGCCTGAGCTTTTTGATAAAGTACTTGGTTGAATTAAAGTTGAATTATTTGGCCCAAGACGTGTAGGTGCAATAGACTTTGAGGTGAGAATTAGGGTACTAGCTTGAGCATTGAAATAATTGGCCCAATCTGATGGTTATTAAAGGGTTTATTTACAAGTCAACCACCAGAATCTGACAAACACTTAAACAGTTGCTTGAAGGCAAGGTTTATGAGGTTCTTCTCCACATATGAGTCTTTATTTTGTAGCCCAGCTCCACCTCAAACTAATGTCTTTATTGCATAACTATGCTAATACAGCATCTCCTCTGATGCATTTTCAAAAGTTAGACCATTGTTCATCTGAACAACGGTATTACATTGCAAGACAATTTTTATCAATCTTTAGAAATTAGTTTGTGCAACCCAACTGACATTAAAAACTAATTTTAACTTAACCCAAAAGTCCTCCAATAATGAAGAATTAAGTCAAATATTTATAAGTGGAATTGTCAGGCCGTTAAACCCTCGTTTTTCTTGTACTTATTATATGTTTCATATATTAATCGCTGATATAACATCGGATATAATAAATCAGTTAAGTCAGAATTATTATCACTAATTTATAATATCTGAATAATAAAGACCATTCAATCATTAAATAGGGTCAATCCCTTATAATTAGACAGTATCAAAATCCTGACAAAGGTCAAGGATATTATAAATAGCATTATGTTTTTAATAGGTGATTTAATTTTATTGATACTATTATTCATAATGTATGCAGCATTTACCAAAGCTAAGTTTCTGCTGAATTAATTGTGTGTTAGTGCAATCTATGATGTAAAAAACGCAGTATCAGCTTAAATAAAATACATATGTGGCACAAGACAGCTTCATCCTCCTTTTTAAAGTTTTTAGAGTTATTGATGAGCATCATAGTAGTGGCTACCATGAAGTCCCTAATCTTCATCTTTTATCAATAGGTTTGGTTACCCGAGATAGCTGTAAATTGTTCAGAACTCTGTTGATTGACTATGATAATTATTCTATCCATATCTGTAGGGCCATCTATAGAAAAGTGGTAACTGCACAGGTTGTAAGGTTTATTACTTAATTGATATAACTTCCTTGTATTATGACAGGGAAAACAAATCTGATCTGATAATGAAAAGTTAGTACTTGACCGTTGTTCACTTGCATTTAGGCACTATCATCTTACAATATCTTAAAACCAATTACTAGTAAAATCTAGTATACTAAAACAAGATATTTCCATTAAGGAATTAAACTCATACATATATAGTATTTTGGCACTATAGTGCCCTCCTATTATAATTAAAGACATTCATTTCCAGATAATAGCTTTTCATTCATTGATATGAAGCTTTTTCATGCCGTTGGTCAGAACTTCATTCTACTTTTTTTACCAGGCTAGGCAATCCTGCCCTCAAGAAGGTAAATATTAGTATCATCCTTAACAAATTAAGGAATCTTAATCATTGAATTACTTTTTAATTTAATTTGGAGCTCCCTTCCTCAGAAAGCCAAAACCATCAATAAATTAGATTGGGTATCATCCCCAACCAATCCACTAGTATTGGAACACATTATGAAAAGCATAATTGAGTTACATTTCCAAAATCCCCACTTAACTAAATTAGCTATTTCCATCATGTCTATTGATGTTAATATCTTTGCCCTACTCCAACATCCTAGAGGTGGTGGAAACCCAAGGATGTAGATTGCCTCCAGAACATAAAACAATATAGTATTACTAATGGCAATAGTAGCTGTGAAAAAAATAGCGAAGCATCAAAAAGACTGATTGATAATCTTTGCTGAGTAATTGGAAGCTTAAAGCCAACTCAAGAAACCGTTGAAAAACCATCTACTTATTAGTAACCTTGCTATATATAAATAGTAAAATAAACCTGACTATTCAGCTGGTTATTGGCATGCTCTTAGGAACTTAGTATGCACTCAATTCATGATAGAATCATTGTAGAGATCCTTAATTGTATAAGCAAGGCCAATTTACTGATGACTTCTAAAGGACCAACCATAATTGATCCAACTTTTTCAGAGCCCAAAACTATAAGTATCACAAAAAACCCAATCTTTAATTATAAAAGTTGGGAGAACTAGCCATGTCAACTTGTCATATTCCTTGTCCTAAAGTTTCCAATTTGAAAATGGCATAGGCCAAGTTTGTAATGCAATCAGGACTTACATCAAGTTCTCCAGTTATTGGAGAGGTGTCATTACCAAACTTTGCTCAATTGCATAATATATAATTTGGGGCAACACAGCCCAACAGCCATAAAGATTTTATAGGAATTCCCCACTGATAAATGATAATTTAAATTATAGGTGAAAGTCACTGCTGACAAAATAGGTTTCCCTGCGACAAGCTCTTCAAAGTAGCTGCCAGAGTCCCATTTACTCATTTGACCATACCATTTTCTCTGGATGGCAGTGCGTCATCAGTACTCCCCAAATTCCCATCAGCTCATTTTATTCCATGATGATGTGGGTGGTAAAGTTTCTGCCATTATTCATTAAAATAACCTGAGGGCAGCCATGTCAATGGTGTAAATGCTCCATTAAGAACTTGGCAATACTGCTGGCATATACTTTAGCGATAGCCTGCATTTCTAACCAACTTTTTGGGTGGTCAATTGCTACAATGACATATCAACTTTTCTTAGTACTCAGGGTCAACTGCCCTACAGCGTTAATAAATACAGTATGCCACACAAACCCAGGATCCGCTAACCAAAAAAGTTGTAGCTTTCTTGAAGGGCTTTGTAAGCCTAACACATGGTGCAACAACCAAAGTTTTTTGCGACATCAAAGTAAAATTATTCTCAATAATACACCCGTTGAAACTGTTCCAGAGTCTTCCATAGGCCCCATTGCTAATTACTTTATGAGCTGCAGTAATAATTGTAGTGCACTTAGGAGGTCATGGGTACAGTAGGGACTTTTCCCCAAAGATTCTAAACGATTGCCCTTTAATAAACTTTGTGTTTTCCATTGCTTTGTTAAGGGCCTGCTGAATTTCAGGTGGCTGGTCTCCAGTATCCCCACTGATTATTTTCTCATACAACTCATAAGCTTAATTTTGCAAACTAAAAATGGAGGGTAATTGTGACAGCCCATCAGTATTTTAATGCGTTTCCTGACCACTTGGTGTATGATCTCATAGTCATACACTTGTAACTTAAATGCCCATTGAGCCAAGCTCTTTTTAGACTCTTTGAGATTATGCAGCCATCTCAGCAAAGAATGATCGATCACCACAGTAAAATGGACACCATCAATATATACTAAAATTGCTTGCAGGCGTATATTACCTCAAGGCATTCCTGCTCAGTTACAGTATAGTTGTGCTCCTGCTTCTCAGAGTATGACTCACATTTGCTCTTGTGTGCTCATCACCAAATTTATCCTCCTGACTCAACACAAAATGATTACCATCAAGGATCCATCAGTTTGAATAATGATAGGTCAATTGAAATTTGAATAACGCAATATAAGTTCTGTCATCAGTACATCCTAAGGTTGTCAAACGAATCCTGGGCTTCCTTATTCCATATAAACCCCTTATTGGGATCTTTCAACAATTGGAAAAGAAGCTTGTTAATAAAAGCAAAATTCTTAATGAATCGGCAATAATATCTGACCATCCTTAAAAAACCTGCACATAACAGACACTTGTCAGTTGAGATGTGGACAGAATTGCCACAATATTAGGGTCTTGAGGGTATAGCCCATTAGCGTCAACAACAAACCCCATAAATCGATTTCATTTTTGAAAAAATGGCATTCTCATGGCTTTATTTTCAGATTTGCCGCGGCTAGATCCTTCAAGACTTTTTCCAAATGCTCAAGGTGATCCATGAAGTTGCGTCTGAAGACATTGATGTCTAAGTAGATGATAATGCATTACAACTACATATCCCTTAACATGGTACCCTTGGCTTGTTGGAACGTTGCCAGTGCATTAAATAGACCTTGAGACATTTGCGTTGGATGATATAGGCCATTTCCAATTGTAATTGCGCATTTTTTCTTGGATCTCTCTAGAAAGGCTAATTTTTCAGTACCCAGATATGAGATCCATCGCCAAAAAATTGAGCCCTTCCTAAGCTATCAGAAGCATTGTTGATCTGTGGAAGTGATTAGGAGTCCTTTTTTATTATTTTATTTAACCAATGATAGTCTATAGCAATCTAGCTGGATCCTTCTTTTTTTACAATTAAAATTGGACTTGTCCAAGGCCTTGAGGATGGAACCAGCAATCAATGATCGAGTAAGTTAAGTAACTTTGTTGGCAACTATTGCCTCACTTCCTTGTGAATGGCAGATGAGTCACATATGAATTGGTGGGTAATCCCCAGCGTCAACCTTGTAAACTATATTTTGGCTCACCCCAGATCATAATTGTCTTATGTATAAACACTCCAGAATATCATTTGAATAATTCTAGGACTTGATCCTTTGGTTCTTCTGAGATACCTTTAATTTGTCCTAATCAAATACAGAAAGATTGCTAGTAATTCTGGTTCTTCAGGTAATTCCATATCATTCAGCTTACTAAAGGCATGAAATGATAAAAGTATGTTAGTAGGGACTAGATGAACAAATTCGACAACTTATATCTTCTCTATATGTATTGCCTATCCAGAAAGTTGGCGACCAGTACCTGAATACTGATGCGGCCAGGGATTAAAATCCCAGGTGCTACATAATGTTCAGTTTGGCCTTTTTCCCAGGGTTCATGATTTTCACCATACAGATAGTCAAAAATATCCAAGGTAAGGCAGGTCTTGAGGATTCACTGTTCCTTGGAATTCACAACACTCAGCGTTTGCACCCTCAAATGAATTACAACTTTCTTAAATTTGGGCTGGCAGTTGCTGGGAATTTTTGCTACTCTGTCAATACCTAATGGATTATCTCATCCGCTAGATCAAACTAATATAGTCATTCTTCTTGGTTGTGGATGATTCCCTTTTGGTGGTAATACAACAGTAAAGTTTACCCTAAAAGTTTGGATTATTGTTTTGAAAAAATCACACTGGACCCCATGCTGTCGAATGAAGTCAGTGCCAAGCAACATTTTGTAAGCCTGGTTGGGCAGAACTATGTCTAGTACTATAACAAGAAGTGAGCTGAATTTTAAAATCAGGGGCTATAAACTCCTTAGGATGTAGTGTATGTAGGCCCACTATCTCATAAACTTTATTATGATCTACATTGGGGGCAAGCCTTAACTTCTCTATAATTCTCATTGAAGCACTGTCAGTTGGAGCCCCATTATCAATGATGGCTCGAACTTTCACTCTATTAACCCAAATATCAGCTTAAGTGCAATCAGAATATGAAGAATATTGGTTACTAATTGATTGGCAGCATCATTTTGCTGAATTGAAGGATTGCAAAAGCTGTTTGGCTACCTTGATGAATTGTTCCTTGATGGTTCAATGGAGCTCAAAACGTTAACATCATTCAAAAGACTAACAGCTTCCATGTTCACTGTCAGGGCTTGCATCTTATTCAGATAGGGTCACGCCACTTATTCAACCATTTTAGGCTTAGGGGTCCTTGCTTGCGATCAGGTAACTGCAAAAACGTGGTCATGGGGAACAAGCGCAAAAGTGGAGGTATACTGTTCAACATATACTCTGGCCAATCTTTTCCCAAAAAGGATAGTTGTTCATCAGTAGAGACAACCACGTTAATTTTGTCAGGTTTATTGCGGCAGAACTTGAGATATGATCATATATTTTACAATTTCAGCAGATGACATGATTCCACATGTTGCTTTTGTAGAGTCTTTTAGCTAAACTTACTCAACCTTCATGATTGGCCCCCATTCATTCTTATTTGTGCATTTCCCCTCATAACCCATAGGAACAGGGTTGGTGTTTAAAAATCTCTTATTGGGGCAGTAAAGGTGGCCCAAAAAATGTGCAAGAAACTGACCATTTGAGCTGTTTTTGTATCTACAGTCATTTCAGAGATATTTACTTAATTTAGCTCTTTATTTCCTTGCAGCACTCACTTCATGGAAGTCTAGGCATTGAAATCAGCTAGTGTTCCCACACCTATAAGTATTGGTGCTTTCAGATAGAAGTGACTGGTGAAGGCTTCAATAGACTCATCTCTTTAGAACTGAATTCCAAGGAACTTCTGCTTCCAGTTAGAGAGGTGCTCTAGACTGCCAAAATGCCCTAAGATTACAACCTTTGCTTTTGTATAAGTCCATTTGCTGGAGGATAGATGGAGAAAAAGATATTCTGGATCGTTGTGTTGCTGCAGTTTACTATTGTAACCGCCTTCTAATGATCCGCATACCCCACCATGGCTATCTCAAACAACTTGAAAAACGCCAAAATACTGTTTCTTTGTTCTCTGGAAGTTTTGGAGACGTCCAAAGTTACATGGTCTCAGGATTGCTGCCAATTTTTGACCAGTGTCTAGTGGTTTGCTCAGAAGAGTAAGAGCGATGTATGGTAAAGTTGCTAGGGTTTTCTTCACCTTTTGTAGAGTTCCTCAACTAAAGTCAGTTGAACTGTCACCCCCAGATGAGGATCTTTCCTTGAGTAAAACAGATCTGCACTTAGGACCCTTAATACTGAGGCCAGTGTCCTCTTCTAGTGTGGATAACTAATTGGCGATGGTCTTTTCCCACTTCTTGCATCTGGACTTCTATGTCTTCAATTCTTGGCACTTTTGGCGTGATCCTCCACTTTCTTGGTCTGGTGGCGGATTTGGTCAGTATTATTGCCCATGGCTTTTACTAACAGCATGTCTTAATCTTGTTCCTCAATCATTGCTGAGCTCTTCTTCATCATAATACCCTTTGTTGTGGCAACTTGGACCGTTAATTATTCTCCTTTCTTCTGAGATATGGAATACAAAGATGTAACTTCAAGTCCCAATAGTTTGGTCCAGATTCCAACAACCTCAGCTTGGTTGTGAGTCTTCATGTCACTGACTAAAAAGTGTAGCCTCGCAACTCCTCCCTAAACATCTTTATGATGCATTATGAGATAGTGGATATACTCAATAATCTTCACAGCTAATTCTATTCATATGTATTATAGGTCCAAAACTTTAGGAGTTCTTCACGCTTCACCTCAATTGGGCCACTCTCCTTTTTGCTAAACAGTTCTCTGATCATTCTTTATACTTGATAACTTAAGGACAAAGTTGGCCCAGAACCCCCTGTATAGAAGCTACTTGTTAAAAAGTAGTCATGACATAGGTTCATGAGGGTTTATTCCTTAACTTAATACAATTTTCCTGTATGACGACAGGGAACACAAATCTGAGCTGATAAGATTTCAGTTAGCGCTTAACTGTTGTTCAACTAGTATTTAGGTGCTTTCATCCTTAAATAAGTAAAAACTAATTACAAGTAAACTCTATTATACCATATAAGATGTTATATTTTGTTATTAATCTGATATTTATAAAGTATTTTTCCACCCTAGTGCCCTCTTATTATAATCATCAGCATTCGTTTCTGAGTAATAGTTTGCATTTATAAACTGCAGCTTTGTCATGCCATTGGTGGAACTTTCTTCAATTCAAAATCCAAGTCTAGGCAATTCTGCCCTCAAGCTGGTAAACTATTTGGTATAAACTCTGACAAATTAAGAAAGTGCTAATTGTTTAATTAATTTTTAATATTAACTCAGAGCTCACTTCTTTGGAAGCCTAAAACCATCAATACTAGTAACCTTACTGGGGATCATCTCTGACCAATCCACTAGTATCAGAACACATTAGAAAAAGAATATCTGGTTACATTCTTAACACTTTCTAGTACCTTATACACTTTTTCTCCTAAACTTCTCCTGCACCCATATTTCTTAGATGTTTGTATGTTAAGAAAATAGGCTATTATGTAGAAATATCTCTCAACTATACAGATAAAATGCCATATTTACTCCAGGTAAGGTCCTTAAATTGCTGTAATTTTCACAAATTTTATCAATTCCCCAAATTCATTTTTATTTAATTTTTGGTCTTTGATTATTCTATAATATTTATTTTCTAGCTAATAATAATGGCTCCACTTTTCATAATCTTTTGAAAATGCTTTTTTAAGCTTTAGAAAATATCTTGACTAATTGAGCGCTAGTCATCGTGGGTAGAATATGCCTCAATCTAGAATTTTTTAAGAAAAAAATTATAGACTTAATGAGGGATCAGTCAGTAATGGCGCTCCCCTCATCCTTCCCATTTCCAATTTTATGACAATTGTTAATTATGACTTTTTCTTTAACATGAAATCCCATTAACCTGAAACATGGAAAGGGGATGCAGTACCCAAGAACACTGAGGTAATCCTCCCCAAATATTACTCTCCTTATCTAGGCTAGTACCCTCATAAGTTAATTCACTGTCCTGCTTTGCTTTCTTTTTCCGCTGTTTTTATTATAGATTTTTGGCATTTCTATTGTTATGTAGCTTCATAGATTTGATGAGCATTTTATGCATTATAGTTATATTGTGCCAACATATCCTGTTGAGATGGCTAACTCCCATGTAAATAGAGGTTTTTGAGCTATATTTTATAGTTTCTTGGTGTCCTGGATGGTTTTATAGAACTGCAGGTAAAACCCAAAGCAAAATTAAGCTCCCCAGGTCCTTGAAAAATAAGGTTACAAACTTAGTATAATGTAAATTCAATGGGTCTTTTACAAGGTTATATTACTAAGTGGTAAGTTGGCCACCCTTTATCCTATAATATATGTGATGTTAATCAATTTTATTAAATCTTGGTATCTGAAAAGTTTATCAGGTGATCTAACAGACATCCTGTCATAAGCAACAATTCTTATTTTGTAATAATTGTAGTAAATTAATATTGACTTAAAATTAGTAAGTGTAATGAATGAGGTTACTAAGACTTCACTAGCCAATGCTCAAATCAGACACCCTATTGGAGAGTTTTCTTAATCCATAGACTTTTAATATTCACATGTAACTATAAAAATTGTGGTGAAGACAGTTAAAAAAGGTAAGTTTGAATTTAACAAGCTCAGGAGCTTTTAATTACATTATAGCAACTATAAACACATAAATACCATAACCGAATGAGGTACAGTGGGCGTTCACACCACATCTGCCTCTGTCACCTGTCGTGCTTCTTATGTTTGTGCTCAAAAGGCACAAAAAACCATGAAAATAAATGCAGGCTGAGGTGCAGCTAGTGTTTATTCTGCACTATCCTCTGATTATCTGCGCATAACACACAAATGAGCTAATAGCATTGTGAACTTCTAAGTTTCTTTTGGTAAGGTTTAGGTACCATATGTTCTGGTTAGCTCTGGTTTTTCTTGCTGGAACAAATTTATTTTGATGTGCAAATGCTATTAGGGCGTTTGAGACTTTGCTCCCACACGCACACAACTAACAGAACATGAGACTGATTCTTGCTTAATTACTTTTGTGAATGAAAGAACTCCCATAAGTGAGGTTCAAGTATAAGCAAATGGGCTTTATACCGTGAAGGATTCAAAAGGATTTTTATGTTAGGTAATGGAAAAAAGTTCTCAACTTAATAAAGTGTTGAGATTTTTACCTACATTCTCAGCCGTCTAGATTACCAGGGGTCGGTAGGGGGTAATTCCCTATAGTGAAGTGAATTAGATATCAGTTGACCCAGATTTTGGGTTAACAATGTTCAGGGGATTTTAGATAATTCGCCTGAGTCAGATCCATCAAGGATCAATCTAGGTGAATACTTAAGATATTGTTAAGCAGAGTTGCTGACAAAATGGGGCATCTGATAGTTTATCAATGATTAGCTATCAGTTGTACCAATTGAGATTTGGTAGGTTTCATCACCAACCAATTGAATATGTAAGGATCAAGTTGTGAGGCGAAGATGCCACCTGCAACTAGCGAATTGATAGCTGGTTTGCAGCCTGCCTTAATGGGTAACAAGTCCCATTTCTAATCAGGTCGCTTACCAGAAATGGATGGTTCACTGGTATCAAGAGAAAAAACGTTAGGGACTTGTTTTCTGGAGATTTTCTGTTTTGAGGTCTTGAGGATGTCCAATGATGGAATCCTAGACAGGATGGGGAAGACCATTGCTGATGAGATGATGAAGGGTAATTTAATGTCAATGGATTCCATTTCATCGTTGAGGTAACAACTGAGAGTTGGGTGTCAAATTCTCACTATAAATTTCCTTAAGAATTCACTAAGTAAAAAACAGTAATAAAGTATGATATAAAAACAGTAATAAGTATAATATACTTTATCAGAATTCATTAGTCTATTCATCTTCAAGTAAATTATTGCTGTGTGCTTTAATTGGAAACTCTTTAGAATAAAGAGTAAGGATCAAGGATCCAGAAAAGAGAAGCTGAGCTGAGACAGGAATCGCTGCCAACTGTGTGTCACCAGAGAGGCTGTAAATGAGTATCTGAGCGTGGATCAAGTTAGGCGGATAAGGATTGGATTTCTATTAAGGACATCTTGAGTTTTTTGAGGAGGAATACTGTTCAAGCGTTGAGCCCAACACTAGTGATCTATTCAACTATGGATAATAGTCTTCATACTATTTAATTGAATATATATTATCAGACAACGCAAAGGATTGCACAACATTGAATTTGTGCAGTTAAAAATCCTGGAATCTATCAATTGGTGAAGAACCTAGGATTTTAACAATTGGTGCTCACTACAGGGTTGTAGTTGAGTAGGATACACTAATCAATATGTCATATAAAGAAGGAGTAGAAGATTTTTCCAATTTCAATAATGAGTTACTAGGGAAAGTAACGTCATTATAGAAGAAAAAAAGGAAATTAAGAAGTTTTGTTCTTTAAGATGGAATGTGAAGTTGATCACGTTCAATTCGTTTACCCAGCTCAGATGTGGAGTAACTAGTGAAGAAAATCGAAGAATTGAAAATTTGGACATAAGAATGTGTCCCCTATACAGCAAATGACACCAAAGAAAATATTTAAGATTTGGAAAAGGACTGGCAGCCTAGATATGGAACTGTCTTTTGCTGCTTGAAAATATGTTCCATTAGATATCTACTTAAGATGAAGATTATCAGAAGGGCAACTCAAGTTAAAAATTGGGTCCACTTGAAATAGTCCTAAGGATCAGCAGGGCCAACTTGAGTTGAGATTGGATCCGCTTGAAATAGTTCCAAGGAGTGAAGTGTTTAGATGATACACTAGATGAGATTGATATGGAAAGCAATCAATTCAAAGTTTTGGACTACAATACCAATGAAAAAACGAGATCAAAATAGTAAAAAATTGACCCAAGATAGGTGAGGGAATTGTTTGACTCAATACTTCAATCAATGAGGCAGAAATTGATGGAGATGAGAATCATCAAGTCAAGACGAAATTGAATTAAGTTAACATTACTATATTATTCTTTGTGATTAAGTGATTTTTTCCAGAGCCATCAGTGGATTTATTTCAAACGTTTTGGATGGCAAAAAATGCCAAAAATCGTTTTAAGAGAAAAATTGTTAGAGAAATTAAACGGAACTGATAATTAACAAGGATTTCACAATTTGATGATATATACGAAGTCTCAAGTATCAGTTGCTGAAATACAAAATGAAAATAGGACCTGTTGGACGAATAACAAGTCAGGATTGAAGGCTAATTAATAAAAACATTTAGAGTATTGCCAAAGTTGTCAAGTGTTGCCTATACGTGAAAAAATAGCATTGCCAGTCATATAGTGAAGAAGGTCAATATTAAAAAACCTGAAGTATTAGTTCTAAAAGAAATTATTACAATGTTCCCAGAGGACCACTGAACCATTAAAATGGTCATGTCCTAAGATTTTTGTCAAGTCCTAAAAGAGGACCACAAATCCAAATTATATGGTTAATTCTTAAAATATATTATGTGAACTATGAAAACTGGTAGACCAGAGTATACCTAGGAACTAGTATGGATGAAGGGGAAAAGAAGGAACTCTGAACCTAATTTTAGGTTAAAAGTCCCATTGCAAAAGAAAAATACAAAAAATATATATAATATTAAAATGATTTTATTGGTCCATGATTTTCAGACCTATGATGAGATGAGACTTCCAGCATGTGTTGCTGAGAGTATCAATCTATTGGTCAATCAGGAGCATTTCGCTGATCTGATAGTCAGACAGCAGGATGGGGTGCTCAAATTATTTGACAAGTATTGGGAAGTATTCGCCAGGGTGGACACAATTTGGGATGCATAAGAGATGTAATCCACAAGGTCAACACCAGGAAAAATTTTCCAACAAGAATGAGACTGATTTGAGGTCAAAGGCAGCCAAAGTGGTAGTGGAGGAAGAAAGCAGAAAACTAGTGAAGAATGGGCTTCTTAGTTCCATTATCAAGTCCCTGACCGAGCCCTATCCTTATCATGAAGAGGGATGGCTCTAATTGGGTGGTGATTAATTATCAGAAGCTGAACAAGATTACAAAGAAGGATTTGTACCCACTACCAAGAAGTGATAATAAACTAGATCGATTGGGAGAAGCAAAGTATTTCTCTACAATGTATCTAATATTGGGATATTGGAAGATCGATTTGCCAAGAGAAGACCAAGAGAAATGTGCTATTAACACCGCGCAGGGGCTTTATCAACCGATGAGGATGCCCCAGGGTCTATGCAATGCGCCTGCTATATTCCAGAGGGCCATGGACGCCATACTAACAACCTGAAGTTTTCATGCATCCTGGAGTACTTGGAAAATATAAATATGTTCTGTAGGACATTTACTGACCATTTACACCATTTAGGAGAAGTTTTCAATCAACTATCCGCAGCTAACCTAAAGATAAAGCCAAGAAAGTGTCACTTCTTTAAGAAAGAGTTAAAGTATCTGAGAATTGTAATCAACTCTAGTGGACTGCAGCTGCAAGCCCAGTAAAGTGAAGCCATAGAGCGAATGGCTGTATAAAAGAGTTTCAGAGATATTCTAGTATTTCTTAGAATGATTGGACACTATATAAGATTCATTTTGGATTTTGCAAGAATCGCCAAGCCCCTCTTCCATTAGCTAAGGATATGAAAAAAGGATTCAAGTGAAGATTCCCAGAGTTCCTTTGATGAGTTACACCAGTATTGAATAGTTTCTCCAATTTTGAAAGACCCGAATTTTGTTCAAAAATTATAATAAAAACTGATACTTCATTAATGGCAATCAGCGCTGTACTGAGCCAAGTAGATGAACTCGGGGACAAACATCCAGTTTCATATGTGATCCAGACACTTTCAACGGCTGAGAAGAATTACACCGTAACTGAGCTTTAATGCCTTGCAGTAATTTACACCTGTAAACAGTTTCAGGTGTATATTCATGAAATGAACCTTAAAGTGGTGATGGACCACTTCTTATTGCATTAGTTACACAATTTAAGAGAACCAGAAGGATGACTGGCCCAATGGGCATTAAAGCTAAAGGCTTACTATTATACAATAGTCCAACAAAGTGGGGTTTCTCATCTGAATGCAGATAACTTATCACAGTTACCAATGGTCCAAATGGTATACCAGCAGTCAGATGAGCTATTCCGGAGAATGGTCGAAGGAGACATCAGAAAAAAACACCAATAATTTAAGTTGCACTTCAAAAAGTGATGGAAAACACTGATACTAAGGATGTACTGGTATTTAAGACAATCAATGGGAAGTGATTACTATTCTCAAAGCCATCAGAACGAGCGGCTATTTTTCAGGCCGCTCATATGGTTGTTGAGCATGGAGGCCTGAGCAAGATGACCAATCATATTTGCCAGTATTACTACTGGGAGTTCTTCAACCATGATGTAACGGACTATCTGGCTTGTTGTGTGGAGTGCCAGTTGCACAAACTGCACAAGAACAAGAATGGATACCAAATGGTCTACCCTAGATTTGCTTGGCATACAGTGTCCATTGACTTGATGGGACCACTGATAATGAGCACAGGGGGAGTTAAATACATCATAGTTGCAATTGACCATCTGATGAGATGGGTCGAGATAAAGGCCCTGGCAAAAGTAGATGCTACAAGCACTGCAAAGTTTGTCCTATATCAAGTAGTATAATAACATGGATGCCTGCAGGCCTTGCTGAGCAACAATGGAATAAATTTCACGTTTCATGTGATCCCATGAATAAATGACATAATGGGGATCTGAGGATCCCTTTCTGTAACATACCAGCTGGAGATGAATGGACTTGTAAAATGGGTCAATGAAACGCTGGCCACGATGTTGAGGAAGTTGGTTGCAGGAAGTATTCCATGTGGGGAGCGTATTTAGTTTGGTGATGTTCACCTACAACATAAGTCATCATACAATGGGAAGATGCCATTTAAGTTGCTATATGGAAGGAAGTCGCGTTGCCGCTGATTTTATATTTGGTGGTGGAACCAACATTGGGGATGAGTGCAGAACAGTACCTGAACCAATTGTTGAATATCCTGATCAAAATTCAGTCGCAAACATATGATATGACCTTAAAGAAAAAAGATCTGAGCAAAAATAACAGATGATAAGAACTGACTGGCCTTATCAGAATAATGAATGGGCGAAATAGTTGCCTACTTCAATACTCATGGTTTCAGAAGAAAAAGTTGTATGTGTTGTGTTGGGTCCATTTGAGATAATCGGTAAGATGGCGATGGATGCTTATTCCATTATAAACCTCTTGGATGGAAAGATAGTAAATTGAGTCCATGCTAAGTATCTAAAGCAATGGATTGACGAAACATAATAACAAAAAAGTGTTCCTGAAGGACCACTGTCACATTAAGTTGGTTATGTCCAAAAAAAGGACCACTGAACTAAACTAGAAGGTTAAGTCTTATAAAATAAGACCTCTGAACCATAGAAATTTTGGTAGGTCAAAGTATACCTAGGACTTAGTTTGAGGGATTAAAAAGATGGACCGCTGAACTAATAAAAGTCCATGTCTCATATAAAAAAAGAAAAGAAAGAAAAAAAATAAAATAAAATAAAAGATGAATAAAAATATAGTGGGAAAAAATTAAATTATTCTTCAAAAACACTCAAAAAATATATCTTTATATTTTTTTATTGGTTATCCTTGACTTGGGGATGATTCCGCATATGTCGCCTCTTGGGGGAGAGAGGATGGATCACATTAAGAGTAAACAAACTGTCAAAAGCTATGTGAGATCAGATGCTAGCGAGGGCTAGACCTACTTGAAGCCAAGTTTGCTAAGAAGAGCTGGATCCCTGTGTAATGTGACAGGGGAAGAGAAGTGGAAATGTCAGTACTTGCTAAACATGATACCCCAGATTGGGGAGGGAAGCAACAGAACAAGAAAAGGCAGTTGGTGAATAACCTTGAGTAATCCCAATATGGCACCAGAGCCAGATGTTTGGTCTTAATCACTTGCTGATGGGCTTCATTAAGAACATTGGACATATGTGCTGGCATCAAGAAAGGGATACTAGGTGGGGGCTGTCAAATGATGCCCCATATTAAAGCCATCAGAGGAAGATACCAATGGGACGCGCCAGAAATGAGATAGTCATGTAGGGAGAAAATGGCATCCTGCAGACATTGACTAAAAGCTATTTGGAAGTAAAAGTCGAATGAGCAATGAAAGCCAGGAGAAGGGAAGCTTCATGGCCCAACTTTGAAGAACTTGGATGGCAAAGCAAAGAGCATAGGCTGCAGCGTCTTGATCTAGGATATTTTCGAGTTCAAAGGGGTTCAGAGCTATGGATAGAGCCTCAGTTACTTTGGTCCTCAGTTCTGCATAGGGGAGCTCAAAATGTTTGCTGTTTCCAATGGCTAGTTCAGTTGACAAAATAGCTGGCTTGTAATACTGGCCAAGTTTAAAAGGAACTCCAGAAGCAAGTCCAATCCAGCAAGGAACAATTGATTGAGAGTAGAGGGCATTGCTTCAGGAGGTTTGACAATGATGGTAGGAGAATTTGTGAATGGAGCCAAATCCAGGAGAGTTTCAAAACTAACTCAGGAATTGATGACAGTAAAAGGATTGATCATGAGTTGTTTGAGACAATCGCTAACCTGGTTTTTTCAGGTTTGGATACCATTTCTGGTAATTCTATGGAAGGACTGGCCACAGGTACTTGACTTGGAGTATGAGTTTTGAAAGATAATAGAAAAGACTCCAGCATGCAGATTGACTCATCAGCTGAAAGAGCCAAAGGTCTTAAGTGACATGCTATCAAGCAGTTGTTGGTACTGAGACTCCAAATTTGACATATGAGCTGGTTGAGAGGTGGGATGTCAAACTTTTATGATAGTTGAAACTATGCACTCTGAAAGTAATTAAGCTCTAGTTGTGGAGAAATTAATCTCAAAATTAATGGAATAAGCTCTCCAGAGAAGATTTAAGAATGATATGAGCCAAGAGGTTACTATAAGTTTCATGATTTTAACCAGATGGAATCCTCCAATGATTTGATGTTATTTGGAATGATATAGCCAATCCCAGCGGAATGGTTTATTGACTAAATTTCGTGGTATTTAGTTCTATTGCTGGTTAGTTGCTCCCCAATTTGGGTTGAGCCAAAATTAGTATTCCGCCAAGTTTGGTATTTAGGTTCAAGTGGGGCTAATTGGTGGCCCCAAATTAGTAGAAGGATCACTGGCAACTAATAGCTGAGTATGATCCAATCTGTCAGCAGAATCAGTGGTCAATGCCAATGGCCATTTGTGGTCTGTTGTGGGATTTCCAGTGGAAAGCCTATGTTTCACTTATCCATGAATTCACATCTGATCTGATGTTGGCAGATCCAAAAATTATGAGTTTTAGGCAGCTGAGGATGTTTCTGGTGCCTAATTTATTATCAAGATAAGACGTGAATAGATGTTGGTGAGATGCTGATATTCCGAGTCAAAGTGAGCAACTGAAGTAGTTTCTGGCATAATTATCTCAACTTGAAGGTCAAATACAAATTTGACATTTATTTAGATTATTTATTTAGATTATTTATATGGTTCACCGGCGACTTAAGGCTGAGGATGAACAAGAAAAAATTTGGACAAAGGGAAGGACAGAGCAAGAGGGTCGACGCCAGGGAAGAGATAATGTAGATAAAGAAGAAGAAGAAAAAGAAGAGAAGTGGTTGGCTGGAAGAACCAGTGAAAGAGCTGATAGGTCAGCGATGGGCGCAGTATCCCTTTTGTAAATAGTATAAAAACCTGGTGCTTACCTTTCAATAAACATCTCCCTTTGCTCATTCTTATTATGATTTAAGTTTATATTTATTTCGTTGTTTAGGGAATGAGTATAGGGGATCCCCAAAATGGTGCGGGTGACACACCAAGGGGTTAGCCAGCGCTGCTAGCCCTGACGCCTAAGGCAAAACAGCAAGGGCTGACCATTCTTCATACTGGTTAGTCTGCCAACTATCAGAGCCCAAAGTCAATTTTCTGACAATGAGAAAATAATAAGGGTGAATATAAATGAGCATTCTTAATTGTGCTGCGAAACAAACATCAATGGCAAGAATTTTCTGTTGAGGATGAGGAGATAAATCAGGAAATTGAGGACGCCAGACCAAGATTCTTAATTATGACAGTGAGCCATATGCCCTGAAGGGGGAAACCAGGTCCCAGTATTAATATCATCATGAGTAAATCAATCAGACCAGCATGACAGAAGGTCATGGGAACTGCGCTCTGAGTAGGTGGTAGTTAGGAAGAGGAAGAGGAAGAGAGCTGCATTCCAAAGGTTATCCTGAGCAGCATCGTGTACCAATTGACTGTACTCTGCTTAAACTAAAGAATTATTTGACCTAGTGTCTGAAGTGTTATTTCTCCTGTCCTAATCCTTTTCACGCTAAAAATTTAGTCAAGAGGGGGATGTGTTGGGATTTTTGCCCACATGCCCAGCCGTCTAGATAACCAGAGGTCGCTAGGGGATAATTCCCTATATGAAGTGAATTGGATATTGATTGACCCTGATTTTTGGTTTTCAATGTTTGTGGAATTCTAGGTAATTATCCTGGTTTGGATCCATTGAAGATTGATCTGATATGAATGCTTAAGATCTCATTGGGCAGAGTTGCTGATGAAATGAGGGCATCTGATAGTTGATTGATGATTGACTATCAGGTGTACCGATTGGGATTTGTTAGGTTTCATCATCAACTGATTGGGAACTTAAGGATCAAGTTGTGAGGCGAGTGATGCCGCCTGGAACTAGTGAATTGATAAATTGGTTTGTGACCTGCTTTAATGAATACTAAGCCCAACCTAATCAAGTTGCTTGCTAAATATGGTTGGTTCGCTGGGATTGAAAGGAAAACGTTAGGGATACGTTTTCTGATTCTTTCCATTAAGTCTCAAGGATGTCCAATGATGGAATCCTAGCAGGATGAAGAAGCCCATCACTGCTGAGATGATAAAAATAATTCAATGGCAATGTCTGGCGCTTCATTGTTGAGGTGCCAACTGAGGGTTGGGCGTCAAATTCCCACTATAAATCCTTTAATAATTCACATAATAAAAAACAGTAATAAAGTATGATATAAAAACAGTAATAAGTATAATATACTTTAACAGAATTTATTAGTTCAATTCATCTTCAAGTAATTATTACTGTGTGCTTTAATTGGAAACTCTATAAAATAAAGAGTAAGGATCAAGGATCCAGAGAAGAGAAGCTGAGCTGAAACGGGAATTTCTGCCAACTGTGTGTCACCAGAGAGAGGCTGTAAATGAGTATCTGAGCGTGGATCAAGTTAGACGGATAAGGGAACTAATCCCTATTGAGGACATCTTGAGTTTTTTGAGGAGGATTACTGGTCAAGCGTTGGACCCAACACTAGTAATCTATTCAACTATGGATAATAGTTTTCATACTATTATCAATTGAATATATTAGACAACGCGAAGGATTGCACAACATTGAACCTGTGCAATTAAAAATCCTGGGGACTATCAATTGATGAAGAACCTAGTATATTAACATGAAGTATCCCAGTAAGAGCAACATGAATTGGTTTATAACTAAAGTGTAGGAGCATATTATATGCTAGCATCCCAGTGACTTGCTTGCTAATGTATCAAAGAGCTATTTTTAGCTTTTTAGCAAAAAATGCTTTTATTAATAACTACAGAGTTAAATTTAGAATGTATCAAAAACATGTTTATTTTAATATATTCCAAAATAAGTTCATACTTAGTCAGGAATGGTTGCCAGCAAATTTAATTAAATTAATGTTTATAGACTTCCTTATTGGAATTTTCTAATTTAACTATTATTTTTATTTTTTGATCACAATTAGCTATTTTGAAGCCAAACTTTCTTATAGTATTGGGATTAATTGCTCTTAGCTTTTGAGTATTATGTAGATTATTCTGATTGAGTAGCATGCCAAAATCTATAATTGATGACGAAAGCTATTATAGTTTCTGAAGCATGTGCTACGTTAATAGATAGATAACATTCATTTTCCACTAATATATAGATATCCCAGTTCCCTTCAGTAAGCACTTTTGTTAATGTTTACTAGTTTTTTTACCAGTTTTTTGTAGGTAACGATTGCCTAAGTTTTTAAGGGTGTTATTTTTGGCTAAATCATTTCTGACTCAAATTAAAATTACTATCTCCAAACTTTGGCGACTTTTATAAATTAACTAAGCCCCACAAACCTGGGCAATTGTTACTTTTAACAAAAGGTGATCTTACAGGTAATCTAAGGCAAAGACATCTTACTTTATTAAAGAAAAACAAATGTTCTAGTAAGGTGTTAGGATTTTTGCCCACCTTTTCAGCTTCCTAGGTATCTGCTAGTTCTTTAGGGGATAATTCCCACTAGCAAATGAATCAGATATTGGTTGACCTCAATTTTGGGTTTATAGTTTCCCGGGATTTCATAGGTAATTTTCTGGGGTTAGATCCATTGGGGATTGATCTAGGTGATTTTAAATCTTATCAAGCAGAGTTGCCAACTCTATCAGGGCATCTGATAGTTGATCATTAATTAAATATCAGGTGTACTGATTGGGATTAGAGGTTCACCACCGACCAATTTTGGAGTTTAAGGATCAAGTTGTGAGGCGAGTGATGCCACCTGCAACTAGCAAATCAATCAGTTGGCTTGCAACCTGCCTTAATTGTTAACAAGTCTCTTTACCTAAGAAGGTCACTTGCCAAATATAGTTGGTTCGTTGTGATCAAGTGGATAATGTTAGGGGCACATTTTTGTCTCTTTGTAGTTCAGGTCTCAAGGATGTTTAATTGAGAAATCATTAGCCTGATGGAGAAGACCATCAGCTGGTATAAACGTCATAGGGAAGTTCAACAGCAATGGCTGCCATTTCATGGCTGAGGCACCAACCAAGGAGTTGGGCGCCGAATTCCCTCTATAAATTCCTTAGCATTTCATAATAATAAAGCAGATTTTTCATATTGAGAAAATAAGTTCTATTCATCTTCAGTTAATTATTGTTGTAGTAAAATAATTGTGGACTCTTTTGTGCGTATAAAAAGTAAAAGTCAGATATCCTTAGAAGTGAAGCAGACCTTTGACTTAGAACGCTGCAGACTCAGAATGACGAGAAGGAAGGTTGGGAACTTCTGAATCTGAGAGTGGATTAAGTTCATCTTTGATAAGGAATAAGCCCCTATAGCTAACATAAAGATTTTTCATATTGGGAGTTTAAGTTCTATATTTTTTGGTTAATTATTGTTGTAGCACAATAATTGAGAGCCCTTTTTTGTGTATAAAGATAAGGATTGTATATCCTTAGAAGAGAAGCAGACCTTTGATGTGAATCTCTTCAGACTCAGAGTGACAAGAAGGAAGGCCAGGAACCTCTGAATTTGAGATTGGATTAAGTTCAGCCAAGATAAGAAGTCCCTATAATTAACATAATCAGTATTTCATAAATCATTACAAGTCTAGCGATAGACCATATTGGGCTTATCTATTTAACTACAGATAATAGTCATCATATTTTTATTGCTCACATATCAAATACTAGTAAGCAACGCGAATCATGCACTTACCAAACATGTACAGTTAACTACTGGAAACTATCAGTCAAATAAGTTCTAGCATTTGAGGCCAATAGATCAAGATTTTAACATTTGGTGCTCAATGCAGTGGTAGTAAAGTAGCCACCAGTTTCCAGTTTTTAATATCTGGTGCTCACTACATGGGTAATTGAGTAAGTTGCTCCAACATAAAATTCATATAAGGAAGAGTTAATAAAACATTGGACAGAATTGGCAACCGTTAACAAGAACGCAATAAATTCAAACAATCATAGAGAATTTGCTGCCTTGGAGGAGAGAGTCATTAAAATTGAGAAAGGATTAGAAGAAGTTTCTAATTTTGGAAATGAGCTACTTGGAAAATAAGGTCATTGAAAAAGAAAGAAGGAGAATTGGACATTGATGAATCCTCCCCTTGGGTTGGGACCATCTAGTACTAAAAAAAGAAGGAGAATCGGTATGAGAAGCTTTAAACATGAAGACAGAATTCAAAGCAAATTTTATTAAATTGCGTTCACTCAGCTCAGACATGGAACGTCCTGTGAAGCAAGTCAAAGAACTGAGGAATCAGAGGTGCAAATGCGAACCCTATGTAGTGACTGACGCTGAAGAAAAGACCCCAAGAACTCCATTTAGAAAGTCAACAATTCCTAGAAATATGTTGACCACATTCACTGCAATTTTGGAATGACCCGCGAGATTATACCTCAAGTCAATTGGGTAGTTGAGCAAAAGTGGAAGCTAGGGGAACTTTATAATTTAAATCCATGCTAAAATTAAATACTTTTCATTGGGATAACGCTCCTGAGTTCTTCCAACTGTTTAATATGATTATGTTTGGGTATGGCGATAGACAAAAAGCTTTGATGGTCATGGACTTTTTGGATGCAGACTGTCAGAATTTGGTGTTACCCCATATAGAGAGGGACCACTGGTCCTACTTGGAGGCCAAGGCTGCAATAATAAAGGAGTTTGGAAGCCCCACACGCATGTAGAAACGCAAGAAAGAATTTTTGGGAATCCAATTCCAGAAAGTTGATACCTTAGCAAATCTCGCCAACCCTTATTACCAAGAATCACAGATTTTAGTCAGAGCAAAAATATTTGACAATTTTGACGCGCAGATTGTATTACAAATGGCCCTTCAGTCTTATTACATCTTACATAAAATGATGTCTTCTGCTTTAGGAATATAAATAACGCCTTTTGCAAATGGTGAATCACTTAAATATGCTAGGAGCAACGTTTAAGGCCCC